>JAFHAW010000270.1:7500-420000 GCA_019022515.1 Quercus aquifolioides
GCTTGTTTGATAAACAAGCCGAGCCTGAGCAAAAAAATTTGTTCGTGAACAAGCTCGTGAACAATCGGGCTCAATACAACACAAGCCAAGCTTAAACTCATGTATAGCTTGATAAAAGGCTTGATATATATTTGCTAAATAAACTAAATATTTTTACATTACACATATTTTAATAATAAAATTTCCCACATGAGACCACTTTTCAATACCAATTACTTTAAGTTTTTTTCTTTCCTTAAAAAAAAAAAAAACATTTTTAGCAAAAAATAAAAAAGAAAAGAAAAGACTGGAGACTTCTTTTAGTAATTCACGCTTTTTCTAGACTTTTCAATTCCACTTCTAGTGGGTGTGCAAAGAGCTCCGACAACAACTCTAGATCCGGTGTAGTATTTGGCATCACTGCCATCTTCGCTCTCTACCTCCATCCTCCAAGACGTTCATAGCCTTCTCTCACCATAGGTAAATTTTCATGTTTAAAAATTTTCTATATACTTTTATAGTTGTTTGCACCGTAGTTTGTTTGATATTGCAAAATCGTTTTGATTTCCAAGTTGATAATGCAATTTTGTTAGATCCTAAGCAAAAAATCTTGACTTGAGCTTGAGTTTGAGCTTGATGTTAAGCTCGAGCTTGGCTTGATTAATTTATCAAGCCAAGCCAAGCCGAGCTCAAGCTTTTGGGTTTTCCCACAAGCTCAAGTTCAAACATCATATTTAGGCTTGTCTCGAGCTCGAGCCAAGCTTGAGCATTTGATTTTTACTGACGAGCCAAGCTCAAACAGGCACTACTCGCTTGAGCTTGGCTCGTTTACAGCCCTAGTGATTGGTGAAGGGGGTGTTTTGTGCCACTTTACATGGCACAAGACTTTTCTTTTTTGGAAATATGTGTAGTAAAAAAGTGTGTAAAAATACATGTAATATTTTTTAAATATTGAAAATTATAGTTTAAATTACCTTACCAAACACTCCCTAAAACTCAACTTCTTGGTGAATTTTCATTGAAACAGAGTTTGCTAAATAGTTTAAAACGATGCTAACTAACAAAATTGTTTTAAAATTGGTGTTATTTGGAAAAAAAAAAAAAAAAAAAAAAAAAAAAAAAAAAAAAAAAAAAAAAAAAAAAAAAAAAAAATTCATATATGGGTTGGGTACTATCAATTTTTTCATAAAAGTTTTTGGTTAAATTGTAAAATACAATCCTAACATTTAAGGATGCTTGAATTTTATACCCTAAAGTTTGAAAATTTGAATTTTACACCTTAAAATTTATTTCTGTTAGCAAAATTAACCTCTTCGTTAGTGGTTTGCTGACATGTCCGTTAAGTGCCACATCAGCAAACAAAGCACTCCATTAGTATATCTACCTACTCTCTCCAAAAGTTACTTGAGCAATTTTCTCCAAAAAAAAAAAAAAAAAAAAAGAAGTTACTTGTGCATTAATTTCAAAGCAATTGAAATTTGGTATCATTCTCTCATGATCACCATCAAATTTCAATATTTACCATTGTGTGTTCCTCTCTATGGCAATCTATGGGGCAAGATCTTGATAACACCTTCAAGCCACTCAGGGATACATTTCATTGCTTTCCACCAGAAAACCAACCTCTTCCATATCTAGTATAAGGATCTCTTTAATAAACCTGCCCCAAGTTATTTGATGGTTCATATCTCAAAATTTGTAAAAGTTCAAACAAGCACCTACGAGGATCACATAGTTCTAAGAGGTACAAATAGAATGCTGACCCAGCAACAGTGAACATGCTAATGATGTACGTATGACTGAAATGAAAACACTGAAATGCAGTAAATATTCCTCTCTAAAGCATGTAGTAAGTCATCATTTTAACTAGCCTTAATGAGCTCGGTGCAAATAAGGTAGAGATGTCACGATGCAATAGTGGAAGGAGATGCTCAAGATGCTTTTTCTCATGGGAATTACCATCAATCTGAAACTTGATATGGAATTGATTTGAAAGTAAAAGAATTCTCCAATTCATTTAGTATAAAATATGATACCATAAGCTACGAACACAAGAGGAGTTAATCTATCATTTTCCTTCACATGCAAACTAACACAATGGTGCGCATAAGAACTTGGTGATATAGATCACACACAGCTTGGTTGCCTGCAGTACGTGAGTGAAGACATGGGAAAATGTTTAAGAACCAATCACAAAAAATTAACCTAGGGCCAAAAAAAAAAAAAAAAAATTTGGGGTTTAGATTATTGAAAACAATGTTGAAACATACAATTAAGAGCATTCACATCTGTGTATGTAAAATAGCATAAGCCCCAAATTTTGCTAAATCAAACCCAAAAATTACCCACATCAACTTACACATCAATTGTGCAAATCACATGTTTGCTACAAGACTTATGCAAATATACACAAGCATTGCGATTGTGCATTTTGTTTTTTTATTCTTTTTTTTTTGTGTTTCCCAATGATGTAGGAAAAGAGTGAATACTAGTTGTAGTGTGGGAAGAGAGATAAGCAATTTAAAAAATCAAGAAAAATTGATATTTTAATTAAATAGATTTTAGAATAAATAATTTGATATAAGTGTTTTGAAAAGTGGTTTTTTAAAATAGAAAAAAGTAGCTTCTTATGTTAAAACAGATAAAAAATAAAATAAAATAAAATTTTGCACAAACTATTATGAATGCTAAAAAATGCAGCTACCTTGAGCAAATGAATATATTAAGTGCTCGATGATGGTATAATGGATATTTAGGCAGCGTTTGGATATAGCAGATTCAAGCAGCGTCTGCGTTTTGGCCTTTTTTTTTTTTTTTTTTTTTTTGAGAAGCGCGTTTCAGCTTTTCCAATGGGTCCCGTGCACTATTCACGGGACCCACAAACCTCTTTTTTAACAAAAATTTCATTAAAAATGAGTCTCACGGTACTATTCACTCATTTAAAAATTATTTTATTACAGTGTTTTCAGTTTTCATGTTTCAATTTTCAGTTTTTAGCAAAATAAGCAGTATCCAAACGGACCTTTAGACAAACTTAAGGGCTAACTTTTGAGAAAATATTATGTACGCTTAGACTTAGGGTATAACATTTTTCTCTCACATAAATGTGGATTTATGTGCAAGACCCACATGTAGGGTCTACTTTTATGTGAAAAAAATGTACGGTACACACAAGAATAATTTAACTAGTTTAAGGGTTCTTGTATCTAGACATTCATGATTTAATTATTAAGATCATCAAAATATATTCAATAACAAGATTCAAACTGGACGACATTTTGATCACATCCCTAATGATGGAACGTTATCTCCCCCCAACTGAATGCTTTTCCTAAAATTATACTCCGTCCATGAAGAATGACACTCCTACTCTACCTATAGAAACAACCCATTTATGATTCCAGCCATGAAGACTAGTAAAAGAATAAGAGATTTCTATGCTTGTAAATAGAATAATACAACCCATTAAATAGAATAATACAAATACAGAAATACTGCACTTAAGATCTCTAATAAAATTAGCACAGATGCAAATTCCGCACATATAACATTGCAAACAAACCAGAATTAACAAAAACAACAAAACAATGAGACTAACATATTTAATCCAATGAAAGAATGAACAGAATAAACAAGACTTAACTTTTTTTTTTTAAAAGAAACTTACTATAGAAAGACATTTTGGCTTCTCTCTCTCACTCAAAGAATTTGATGAACTCTCTGGGTGTTGTTGGTTTATGTAGTGCAATTTGATAGTGTTTCATTTTCATGCAGTGTTTGGCCACTTTGTTTTTTTTTTTTTTTGATAAGATGCCTCCTTTGTATGTTGGTCTTTGTTGCTGTGTGCCACTGGATTATCTGAAACTTATCCTTGACATTTCAAGCTTCCTCCAAAAGAGAATTCAGCAAGTCTTCTCCCATAAACTTTGGGATGAGTATGATTTGCAATAAATAAGGAGAGAAAAAAAATAAATCTCTTCAAAGTAAAAAATTTAGGTACAGCTTACCCTGAACATCAGCCATACACTGGTTTTTACAAATAAGATGGCTCATGATAAACAACAAAAATATATTAAGGTGACATCCTTCCTCAGCTAACTAATCTGCATAATTTTGTACTTTCTATGCAAGTTGCTTCAATTTTTCTCACCAGAGACTTGTAATCAGAAATTATGGCACTTAATTGTCAGATAATTCATTATTTAAGCTCAGCTGGTGGCTATGATAAAATGCAAAGTGTAAGAATTAGTCAAAGCCATGGCTGTGAAATGACTCTTCCAACTCTAATTAAAGAATAACTCAGGATCAATTAAAAAGACTAAATCTTCTCGAATCTCAATTCATACAACAAAATCATTTAAATTCTAGTTACAAAGTAATAAGGTGCTTTATGATGCCGGAGGAACGGAGATCTGTGTGCATGTGCACAAAAACAATGTTGGTGATGGCTCATTGTCGTCATTCATTTATAGAGCCGAGACCAAAAATGCAGGAACTCCAGATTGGAGCAGATCAAAGCTCCAGAAAGAAAGAGAGGAACACATGCGAAGAATTAACCCAAGGGCGGTATTAAGTCAAGTTTGATGGCAATTGAATTACTGCACTTCCAGCAGACGCCTGATTTGCTGCACGGTTACTACCAAAATTCTTTCGATTTGACTCCCTTGCAATTCTTGAACCAAACTACACCAGTAAAGAACAAAGATTAAATCACTTTTTTTTTTTTTTTTTTTGAGAAAAAGAGTAAATCACTTAAGAATCAAATAGTGTTTAGCAACAGAACTTTCTGATGGAAATTTAGACCCCTTAAACAACCAGATTGTGTAGCCTAGATTAATTAGCCAAATTGTTACTTAGTCAAATTATGCAATTCTAGGTTAAAGCAATCCAACAATCATATCAAGAATAATAATGCAGCGGAAAATAAATGAACACAAGATATGATCACCTAGGAAACCACACGATAAAAACCTGGGGAGGATTTGACCCACCGATCCTCAAGGCATAACAGAATTCACTATGAAAGAATTGAAGTTCTTACAAAAGGACTACAAGCTCCCCGCTCGACTTCCTAATGCTACCCACCAGTAGAACTTCCTGACACGACCACGCGCAGCCTCCGAATCTACGGACTACTTCTTTCTTGAATTCCTCAATCAGCTACAAGCTCCCCGCTTGCTTTTCTTTTAAGTTCCAATGGTTGCAACGGTAATGATCTTCAAGATGTTGAAATCATCTCTACCTTGAAAACCCTAAGTTTTGTGTAAAGGAAAGCTCCTCAAAGATCTCACAAGAGATTCACACAAAACAGCAATGTATGAGCAACAAAGTAATATGGACAACCTTCAAAAACGTGGCTAGGGTTTAGTTTATATACCTAGGGTAAAAACATAAAACCCTAAACGTTTAATGAAGTAGGGCTGAGTTGGAAATTCTGCAGAAAAATCAACCTGTGCGATTTTCGATCGATCGAGCCAGGCCAAAAGTCCCAAGTACTTCTGCAGCCACTCGATTCCAACTTTACAATAATAAACCAACTTTGAGCAAGCCTAAACAAGACTAAATACAATGTTTTGATCATGGTTTGCCAACATTACAAATTAGAGTTCTAAATACATAAATTCCTAGGACCTTAGAACCTAACACTTTCTTCTAGATAAAGCTCATGAACAATTTGTATTTAACCCAGCTTGAAAGTTCTTTTGCATGTATTTGACTTACTACTTCATTGCAGAACCAATTCAGAGAGATTTTTATAACTAGAAAACTAGTCCAATTGATACTATGGATTTAATCATTGTTCAAAATGACAGAATGCTGATAATAGCATAATCAGATAGATTGACTGTTAAATGCTATATGTATAGTAAAATTTAAAAAACACAGCATCCCCTTGAGAAGTGATATTATTATCTACCTAGAAAAAGAAAAGAATTCATAGTGCTAAGAGCTGCATAAACCCAAAGCATGGCAATTCATACATTTAAATGTTATAACATCTGTATAGGTATGCATACCTGAATTGCTCTTTGGGGCAGAACTGCTGCTTCATATAAACAAAGCAATTGAGCAACCTTCAACAAACATAATGCATAAACAATTAAACATCTGGCCAGAATTCATGACATGAGATACTAAGCCTGAATTGAGAGCCATTGATTTAGTAACGGATTTCAAATCCAAAAATGAACATGTAAGATTACTTTGCATATAACAGTAAAAGAGAAATCAGTACCAAAGTTATAATTACTGTACCATACCAGCTACAGTGGTCAATAGATTTCATACTGGTTAGTAACCCTGTACACTTAGACCCTTGAAATGTATCGGGTTTAAATACCAGGATGTTTCAGCCTATACAGATTGTTTCGGCTGTTTCCAGCTGGTACAAAATCATAGGTTTTTTTTTTCATAATTTTTTATAACATGGGAGAATAATTCCTTTTGAATTGAGACGATATGAGTCTATTCTTAATAAAATGATGAGTCAGGTGAAACTATTTTGAATTCATGAATAATGGATTTCACTGTTGATCGGAGTCAATAACCCTTTGGGCAACCAACCAAACCTTGCAGATCAAATTTTGATCAACAACTTGGAGGTATGGCTGAGTGGCTTAAGGCATTGGTTTGCTAGATTAGGCTTTCATCCATTGTCCAAGATTTCCCCGCTGTTGTCCCCCATGGGAATCTGGGCCATGTCTAAGTCCTAGTTTTGATCATCCAAAAAGACCAACTAAGCACCGTTAGCTTGGCTACCCTCTACCGTATGTTTTGGAGGAAGGGGCAAATTGGTATTTTAATGCTAAATTCCGTTAGACTTAACCCTAAAACAGACGATTAGGGGGTTAAGTATTACAGAGTTATAACTTTGGGGGGTCAATCATGCATTTTGATGGTTTAAGGGGCAGAGTGTAAAATGGGGTATAGTTCAGGGTGGAAAACTGTAATTTCCCCTTGATTATATTAAGATAGCAAGATGATGAATTGGAATGGAACCTCAAGAAACTTCAACCTGGATCAAACCAGAATGTATCCCTAAGCCCGTATACGGTTTTTATATTCCCTACACTCCATCAGAGTCCACTTCATTCAATAGAGCAGTTCAAAGTTCTTTTTTTGGATAGGTAATAGAGCAGTTCAAAGTTAAATCTTGTTAGACAGCAATAAATTTTCTTTCCACAGAACTTTATGTCACCCACACGTTTGGCTTGACATCTCAACTATAACCATGAACAAGATATCTTTTGATATAATAATGGGCAATGAATAAACAGTTACTCATTTAACCAAATTATGGTCTAATATTTTCAAATGACAACCTTCAATTTCCACCACACACAGCTTCAACTTGTCGGTCATGGTAATCATATTCCTTCAACCATCACCAATTTTTGAGATAGGTAGATAGGGGAAAGGGGGACGTGGGCTTCGAACCACAGGTATGGGGCACCTCAAAGGATACCATTACCACTAGGCTATCACTTGAATCCCAACCATCACCAATTTTAAGCCAGATGACTCCCCAAATTCAAGAATATAATATCAATAGAGATTGAGATGCTACAATGCAACATATGGAACTTCTCCCTACAGATGGTTTGTCAAATACCCATCAGCACAATACTCATGTTGACAACAACTACAAAGCCATTTCCTTAAAAAAAAAAAAAAAAAAAAAAAAACTGTATTCATTTTTGTTAGGTTCTAAAGATTTAGGAATTTATGTATTTAGAACTCTAATGTGTAATATTGGCAAACCATGATCAAAACAATATGTTTAGTCTTGTTTAGGTGTTTAGGCTTGCTCAAAGTTGATTAATTATTGTAAAGTTGGAATCGAGAGGCTGCAGATGCATTGGGGCATTTCGGCCTGGCTTGATCGATCGAAGGATAGACTCGATCGATCGAATCTCGAGTCAGATGCGTTTTCTGCAGAATTTCCAACTCAGCTCTAACTCATTAAACGTTTAGGGTTTTATGTTTTTACCCTAGGTATATAAGGAAAAACCCTAGCCACGTTTTTAGAGTTGCTCCTGTTGTATTGTTGCTCATACTTTTCTGTTTTGTGTAAATCTCTTGTGAGATCTAGAGGAGTTTTCCTTTACACAAAGTTTAGGGTTTTCAAGGTAGAGATTATTTCAACATCTTGATGATAAACTCGGTTGCTACCATTGGAGCTTAAAGAATAACAAGCGTGGGTGCTTGTAGTTGATTGGAGAATCCAAGAAAGAAGGAGTCCGTGGATTCGGAGCTTGCACGTGGTCGTGTCAGTAAGGTCTACTGGTGGGTAGTATTAGGAAGTCAAGCGGGGAGCTTGTAAGTCCTTTTGTATGAACTTCGATTCTTTCATAGTGGATTCAGCTTTGCCTTGAGGATAGGTGGGTCAAATCCTCCCCAGGCTTTTACCGTGTAGTTTCCTGGATGATCATATCATTGTGTTCTTTATTATTCCGCTACTTTATAATTTTTGATATGATTGTATGCTTGTGATAACCTAGAATTGCATAATTTGACTAAGTTAATCACTTGGCTAATTAACTAGGTTAATCCAATTGTGTTTTAAGGGGTCTAAAACCGTTCAAGTGGTATCAAAGCGGGTAGCTCTTCTTGTCTGAGATTTTTTGATCTCTGACTTGATCCTTGGCCCCTGTTGTCATGGAACACAGTCACTCTCTTGTTGTTCCTCCTCACTTTGATGGGAATAACTATGCTTATTGGAAAGTAAGGATGAAAGCATTCTTGAAATCCATTGATGAGAGAGTTTGGAATTCCGTTGAATACGGATGGGAGAAGCCCACTACTCCTGTGAGTGAGTGGCAAACTTCTCAAAAAGAAGCAGCTGGATTCAATAGCAAAGCTATGAATGCCATCTTTAATGCTGTTTCCATGGAGGAATTTAAGAGAATCTCTAATGTTGAGGTTGCTCATACTGCTTGGAAAATCCTCCAAATTGTGCATGAAGGCACAAAGGCTAACTTCTAGGTTTGAGAGCATTAGGATGTCTAATGATGAATCCTTTGATGAATTTTATGCCAAACTGAATGACATTGTTAATTCTGCTTTTAATTTGGGTGAAATCTATGATCAACCTAAAATTGTTAGGAAGATTCTTAGATCTTTAACTGAAGACTTTAGACCCAAAGTGACTGCCATTACTAAGAGTAAGGATGTGGACTCCATCCTTGTTGATGAGCTTGTAGGATCTCTTCAGTCCTATGAGTCTGACCTACCCAAATCTAACAAATCCAAATCAATGGCTCTTAAGTCTGTTGATGATGTTGATGTTGGTGGATTTGATGATGAGCTCTCTGCTACAGAGATAGCTTACCTTGCCAAGAATTTTAGAAACTTTCTGAGGAATACTAACAGAAGGGCAAGAAATACAAACACTGTTAAACCTAGAAACTTTAGGAAGAATGATCCCACTAAGGTTAATAACTTTGAAAAACCTAGAGAAAAAGTAGGTCAATCTTCAAACAATTCTTTGGGTGCTCAGTGTTTTGGTTGTCATGGGTATGGTCATGTTAAATCTGAATGTCCTACATTCTTGAGGACTAAGGTTAAAGCTATGGCTGTAACCCTTAGTGATAATGAGGTTTCTGATGATAACTGGATGTGACAAGGATGGAAACTTCACTGCTTTCACTGCTACAGCTGTAGTCAATGAAAGCATGTTTGTTGAGGAGAATCCTTCTGATGGGGAACTCTCTGAAGATGCAGATCTTCAAGAGGCCTATAATAAACTTTGCAAAGTTGCTGCAAAGGATGCTATGAATGTTGAACTTGGCCTGAAGAAAATTGATTCTCTTGAGCTTGAAAAGAAGAATTTGCTTGTTAATGATCTTTTGAACCATGTGAAATCTGAGAACATGCTTTTGCTTGATAAAGTTAAAACTTTGGAACATGATTCATCTATTGCTAGATCTGCTATTTCTAAACTTGATCAAATGCTGAATGTTCAAAAGTATCCTTCTGATAAATCTGGGTTAGGTTATGTTGAAAGCATCTCTGTGTCTGCTCCTAATTCCACAAACTTTATTCTTTCATCTTCTTCTGAACCTTCTGTGTGTGAGGTTGTGAGTGAAACTGTCAAGCCACCTGTGAGTGAGGTTGTCAAACCTGTAGAAGTTTCACCTCCTAGGAAGATTAGTGTTGATCTGAGAGAGACTAAACCTAAGGATTCTACCATTTCCAAGGACAAGATGCATGGTAAACCTGCTTGGGTTTGTCATTATTGTGGAAAGTCTGGACATATTCGTCCTAACTGTTACAAGCTTCAAGCTGCTAAGAGAGCAAACAAACCAAAAGTGTTTGTGCCTCAAGCACAAGATCCTATGGCACTTATTGGTGAATTGGTAAAGGCGTTGAACTTTTATTCCAATCCTAGAGTTGGAAATCACTCGAATGTAAATAGGAACTCCAATGCTTGTGTTGCATCTAAAAAGTTTTGGATGCAAAAGACTCGACCTAATTGAGTCTTTCTGACATGGTCCTTGTGCTTCATTGCTCATTCATTTGTGACCATTGTTCTTTGGTTTTTGTGTTTTTTGTTTGTTTCTAGGATTTACATTGCATTACATTCATGCATTTCATTCTAGGATTTATTTGTTTTCTCTTTTAAAATAAAATAAATAAAAAAAAAAAAAAAAAAGGAGAAGAAAAGCAAATTGTGTTTGGCACTATTTTTCTTGGTCTTTGAAAACAAGGTTGGTCAATTTATTTACACATAACATGTCTTATGTACCTTGTTTAGCTTTGATGAGCTTATTTATTGCATTTTACTAGTTGAAGCTTTGTAGTGCATGTTGTGTGGGAAAGATGTTTATGGTGTTTTTCACTTTGTCTTAATCTTGAAGTCATATGTTATTTGACTGTCGGACTTGATCTTTTTGAGAAAGGCATAAATAACCATCTCACCAATGTTCACTAGCCAATCATGAATACCTTAGTGCATATCATAAGATTTTGTACTCGAGAAAATGTAGCACATGCACAAAAAGAACATAAGGTGTAGCCTCTGTTAATTGCTTAATGCTTAAAATTGGTGTGTACTATTAGGCTTGATGTCAATTCACTTAATTACAATTGGTGTGTACTATTAGGCTTGATGCCAAATTACATCTAATAACGGGGCAAAATTCAAGAAACTTACATGATTGCAAGCTTATGTTCTAGGAGATGTGGGAGTTATATGATGTAACTCTTTAGATGATAGTCTCTTTTGAATTCTATGTGATGGATTTTGTACACTTTGTGGTTGATTGCTATTCACATATCACCTCACATGTATCTCAAGCTTTTTGCTAGTTGCACACACTACACAAGTTACTCTTTGCTAAACTTTGTACATGGTTTTAAAAACCGGACCGGACCGGCCGGTCCGACCGGTTCAACCGGGAACCGGTCTTTAATCCGGTCCGGTTATTGTAAAAAACCGGAAATAGCTTAAAAACCGGTAAATAGTACAAACCGGCCGGTTCAACCGAAAAATCGTAAACCGGCATGGTCGAACCGGTTACTGACCGGTTGGTCATTTTTTGTCCTTTCCTAGCCTTAAACTACGTCGTTTTGGCCTTAAAAACTAACCCTAAAGACTAAAGTCCCAAGTCCTAACACTCTCACACTCTCATCTCAGTAACTCAGTTCTCACGCCTCATCTGAGTCTCTGACATCTCAAGCTCTCGCCTATCTCGCCTCTCTGCCTCGCCCTCTTCGCCTTACTCTCACTCAACTTAAGCAGTCAAGCTCACTCTCTCTGCCTCTCTGCATATCACGCACGCCACGCCCACGCCTCTCCAACATTTTTTTTTCCTTCTCGTCCTCACAGGTCTGATCTGAACTCTGAAGTGCTGGGTTTTTTGTTTCTTTTTTCCTTCTCACGCATCACGCCTCTCACGAGTCTCACCTCTCAAGCTCACGCCTCACTCTCACGCTCTCACGTCTCAAGCAAAACCCACGTGAAAACTCAACAAATTAGCAAATGGGTACTCATGGATGGAGCCAAAACTCCCAAAAAAAACCATAAAAATCAAGTCTTTTGAGAAGAAATTACATTTGGGTTTCTTGGAATTTCTTCTGGGAGCTGCAGAATCAACCGATCCAGCGACTCCTGCACTAGACGACGCCGTATTGGAACTCATCATAGACGAAAAGAACTGCTTTTTTTTCCCCCTACTCTGTTTCTCTCAAATAAAAAAAAACAAAACAAACCCACCAACCCTCAGAGTGAATTTGATTCAAAATCAAAGCCTTGGAATTTCAGAGAGAGAGAGAGAGAGAGCAAAAGGGTATTGGCCAATTTGGTTGTTGTTGTTGTTATTGTTTTGAACTGGGTATTTGTTGCTTGTTGCGTAAACATTTTGACTTTTCAAGGGATCAAAAAAAGACTCTAGAAATTTTTAGAGGCCGGACACACACACACTTGTTAATATATATATTTTTATATATAATTAAAAAATTATTAATTATTTATATAATTTAAATAAATAATAATTAAATTATTTATGACATCACCGGTTTGACCATCGGTCGGACCCCGATCCGACCAGAAAACCGGTAATTAGCTCCTCGACCGGTTCTTTCACCGTACCGGTTTTTAAAACCATGACTTTGTACATGTTATTGGGTGTGTTTTTGGTCTGACCAACCAAGTTTGAAAATACTTTGAGAATTATGCAAAACATTTTTTTTTTGCTTGAGAATATAAAGTGAAGAATGGCTGAAATTTCTTTGGAGAAACTGGGATTAAAACTTGGGTTTTTGTAAATGCATTCCATTTTATACTCATGCATTTTGTTTCGATAATTTT
Organism: Quercus aquifolioides; assembly: GCA_019022515.1. NCBI lineage: Eukaryota > Viridiplantae > Streptophyta > Magnoliopsida > Fagales > Fagaceae > Quercus > Quercus aquifolioides. Next base: position 20,291 of record JAFHAW010000270.1, read on the forward strand.
AATGCTTTGAGGAGTTGTTTTCAAAATATGGTTTGTGATTTTCAAAATTGTGATTTTTTTCAAAAAGGTTGTTAGCCTCTGCCTAGTTCGATCGATCCATTCTGTTTTTTCATCGATCGAAAATGTGCTTCAATTTATTTAAAAATCTCGGATTGATTCGATCGATCGAATGTGATTTTCGATCAATCGAATGTCGCGAATCAGGTTTTTAAACACTGTTCTTTGATTGATTCAAAACACTTTTTCAAAAAGTTTTTCAAACTTTCTTTCTCTCTACGACTCGGCAAGGCTAAAGGTCAAATTTTTTGTCATTTTCCTCGGAAATTTTTGCAAGGTTTCTCTTTCCTCAAGCCGGTAAGACTGTTTTACCCTTCCTTTTGTGTTTATTTTCAATTTTCATGCATTTTTCATGCATTCTATTTTGGGATTTTTGAACCTAAGGAATTTGGGATTTTTGTTGATTCAAGCCGTATTTTACGAAATTGATCAATGGGTTTTTGTGGGGACTTGATATAATCATGATCTATGTTGGTTAATTTGATCAATTTGAGGTTTTTGTGAAAATTAAAATTTCTAGGGCTTGTATTGATCCGAACTGGGGATTTTGTTCAATTGGGTTTAATTGATGAAATTGGCTTGTTGTTTTGATTAAATTGGTCATTCTAATCTGTTTTCAACCATGTGTGATGATCAATTTATCAAATTGTTTCAAAACATTCAAGTGGTTTTTCAAATTTTTAGAGTTTTTGGTAGAAACTCTATGCTCAAGCCAATTTTGTGTAATTGAACTTAATTTGAACTTTGTTTACTGCATTAGTTCATGCATCACAACATTGTTATTGTTCATGCATCATATAGATTTTTGTTCTATTTTTTTTCCTAACTTGCAGTTTGCCCTTGGTTTTGTTTTATTTTGTTCTTTTGGTTTTCTCTTTGTGTCTTTGTCCTTTCCTTAGCACTATGCCTAGGATGACTAGGGCTCGTAGGACTGTTTCCTCACCTTCTCCACCCCCTCCGTCTTTTGACCGTGAGAAATTTCCGAGTGAGAAAAACCAAGAGATTTTTGAGAAGCTAAACCTTAGGAGAAAGATTTGGGCTGAGCATTCTGTTCTATTAGATGAACTTGATCCTGCCATTAGGGCAAACTTTGAGCGTCGGGGCTGGTTACCCTTGGTGGATATTTTTGATCCTCCTCCACCTTCTGCCTTGATTAGAGAGTTCTTTTCGAACATCTCTATCCGCATCTATTATTCCAACACTTTGGTAAAGAGTTGGATACGAGGCGTAGAGTACACCATTACTCCCAAGGTAGTGGCTGATACTCTAGGGGTACCTTTGGTCTAGAATCCTGTCTATCCTTATGATGAGTCTCCCTTGTTGAGTGATGTATTGTCTTACATCACTGGGTCATCTATCCAGTGGGGTTCTGATCCTAGGATCACCTCTGCTGAGTTTTCTGGGTTGCACTATCTCTTCTTTAGGATAGCCTGTCATTCTATCTGGCCCATTTCTCATGTTCACACCATTCTTCTCGAGCGGTGTGTATTTTTGTATGCTCTTGTGACTGATGCTCCTATCAGTTTTCCTCATATGTTTCTTCGTTCTTTGAACGAAGTTTATAGGAGTTCATCTTCTTCTCATGCCCTTGTTCATCCTATTTTTATTCATAAGATTTTGCTTTATCTTGATCTTAGTAGTTTCCCTTCCTCTGAGCCTGTACATGTGATTGCTCTCATAGGTGCGTCTTTTCTTAGACAAAGGGCCGCTCATCTTAAAGCTGGCTCTAAACACCCTAGGTCTGAGCCTTCTAGTAGTGCACCTCCTACTTCTTCTTCTACAAGTCCTGCTGGTGAGGATATTCCTGATCCTGTTGGTGATGCTGCTGCTGCTGCTGATGTTCCTCCACCTCCTTCGGACGACTTTGATGTACGTCGTACCTTGGAGACTGTCATGACCATTCAGGCGGCTCATGGTCAGATTTTGGTGGACTTACTTAATGAGATTCGTGCTCTGCGAGCCGACTTCGCGCATCTTCATTCACCCTTACCACCTCCTTTTGATGATGGCTTATGATTGCACTTTGGCATTCCGTCACAAAAAGGGGAGAGTAGAGTTTTGACTTATAGAGGGGTTTTTGTTGTTAGGGGGAGTATATTTTTTGTTTTGAGGAGGTAGTGGAGATTTTAGATTGTATCTAGGTGCTTCACTTTGTATATCATTTTTGGGGATATTCATGTTAAGGGGAGTAACATTGTTTTTGATATACATGATATATACATGATTCTTGTTTCTTGTGATTCACTGCTTATTGATTTATATTTATGAGTTGTTCATTGATATATGTCTTTATTGTATGTTGTGTGAATCATACAAGAATGTTATACCTGTTGTTTTACTCTTTTCTGTCACACATGCGTTTATGCGTTTGTTGAGTGTTTTAGGAATATACAGGTTGATTCAATTGAGCTGCTGTCTATATTTGCAACTAATGGATAGTAGTTAGAATTGAATTTGAGTTTATGAGCATTTTTTTGTAAAGGGCTTTTTTACTTGTAAACTTTGAGCTTTTAATTTGTGTTTTGTCACGAATTGCCAAAGTAGGAGTTTTGTTAGATTCTAAAGATTTAGGAATTTATGTATTTAGAACTCTAATGTGTAATATTGGCAAACCATGATCAAAACAATATGTTTAGTTTTGTTTATGCTTGCTCAAAGTTGATTAATTATTGTAAAGTTGGAATCGAGAGGCTGCAGATGCATTGGTGCATTTCAGCCTGACTCGATCAATCAAAGGATAGACTCGATCGATCGAAAGTCGGCCAGATTACGTTTTCTGCAGAATTTCCAACTCAGCCCTAACTCATTAAACGTTTAGGGTTTTATGTTTTTGCCCTAGGTATATAAGGCAAAACCCTAGCCACGTTTTTAGAATTGCTCCTGTTGTATTGTTGCTCATACTTTTCTGTTTTGTGTAAATCTCTTGTGAGATCTAGAGGAGCTTTCCTTTACACAAAGCTTAGGGTTTTCAAGATAGAGATTATTTCAACATCTTGATGATCAACTCGGTTGCTGCCATTAGAGCTTAAAGAATAACAAGTTTGGGTGCTTGTAGCTGATTGGAGAATCCAAGAAAGAATGAGTCTATGGATTCGGAGCTTGCACGTGGTCATGTCAGTAAGTTCTACTGGTGGGTAGCATTAGGAAGTCAAGCGGGGAGCTTGTAAGTCCTTTTGTATGAACTTCGATTCTTTCGCATAGTGGATTCAGGTTTATCTTGAGGATAGCTAGGTCAAATCCTCCCTAGATTTTTACCGTGTGGTTTCCTGGGTGATCATATCATTGTGTTCTTTATTATTTCGCTGCTTTATAATTTTTGATATGATTTTATGCTTGTGCTAACCTAGAATTGCATAATTTGACTAAGTTAATCACTTGGCTAATTAACTAGGTTAATCCAATTGTGTTTTAAGGGGTCTAAAACCGTTCAATTTTTAACACTACATTTCTCTGGGGCATAGAAGGAATTCAGTCACATTATATAGTGTTATGCATTGTAAAGTACAAATGTAAATATCATGCATAAAACCCAGAAGCAGATGCTCTTACAAAACATGCACGTATGCTGGCACATTCCCAGATGATATATATATATATATATATATTCAGAAACATGTACATAACCGTATTTTTGTGCCCATATCATGTCTCATATGTTAGGGCACGACAGAGAATGTAAACCTAACAAAAGATATAGCACTGACCTCTCTCAGAATCTTTTTATCACCGATTCCACTAGGTTGATCAAGGTTGGCAATCTCCCACAGAGGAATATCAAGCAAAGTCCTTATAACATCTTCATCCAAGAAAGGAAATCTAGCCTTTTTTTAAAAAGCAGAAAAGGAAGAATTAGATAGTTGCCACATGTGACCAGTCAATGATGTAAGAAAGTGTTTTTGTCCAAGATGTGAGCAATACCTCCTTCCCATTATCAGCAATACATCTATCGTCTCTTCCTGGAATGAAGCTTGAGCCAATATTGAGTTCTATAAATCTTTTGCAAGAGTCAAGTCTGAGTAGTAGGAAGTTGGGCTTAACTCAGTTTCTTTTAACTCCTAATTGTATGATTGGCTAACCAAAGGTGTGCAAGTTCAAATCTTAAGCACAGCCATTTTTTGCAAAAAGAATTATAATGGGTGATGTATGTGTATATGCTTGCATTGACTTGAAAATTAATCTTCATTTTTCTTTGATGATTGACTTGTATTGTAATTACTTCTTTTGCTTTCAAAGTTTAGTCAATGTTTGGCACTTTTGAAAAATGCAATATACTTTTTTTGCATATTGCTTATAAAATTTTTACTGTTAGTATTGAACATTTGTTTCCATTTAACTGGTCTTTTTGGTTGTTTGTTGTAGGAATGGCTGCTGTGGGGTTGTGTGAGCTATCTTGGAATCAGAGGTACTGGATTTCAAGGCTTTAAGTAAAAAAGAATACTTCAGAAGGGAAAGTGTTGATCATTTTTGTGACGAAGCAGGCTTATTGAAGTGTAATGATTTGTGGGCTTTTGAGGTTTGAGTTTTGGTGAGCCAGAAGGAATGTCATTGTTTCATTATTTTGCAGTTGCAATATCAAGTTTAATGGGTGTATGTGTGTGGAGAAATGTAGTTTTTGAAGATGGAAGGTAGTTTCTATAAGATATAGATGATACACTGAACTGTGTACAGAAAATGGTTCTAAGAAATGAGATTGCTAATTAAGATTAGATTTTTCATTCTGGAGTTTACTAGTTTTACTGAGACACATAATCTCTCTCCCTCTCTCTCTCTCTCTCTCTCTCGATATTAAAAAATAGTGTCTCAACCTTTGACCAGACTATATTACTTGTCTAGGAAACACCCTTAAACCCCGTAAATTGATTGTGTGGTAAACTGAACCTTGGACCTCTAGCTTTATGTCACGTGCCAAACCTAGCCCAACAAGTTCAAAACACTATCAAGGTGGGCACCTAGTTTGAACAGAAAAAAGAATGTTTTTCATGATGATGTGAATTGGATTATCAAGTAATCAAACAGTTGAGACTGAATTTTTTTGCACTTTAGAGGCAGAAATTTACAGTTTGCTTAAGATATGAATTCTTTTGCTTCTTTTCGTTTAGCTAAATCTAATAAAGAGGAGGCAAATGATTTTGGATCAAGAAGAGCATAGGCACTTGAAATTCTTCTAGAAGTCGTCAACATTGGGTAACATAGGGCATTTTAATGGTAGCTTATTGTGGACTAATAATACATGGCTTGACCTCTATGTGAATGCACTTCAACTAAATTTGATAAATTTTGTCATTCACAAGGCATAATCCATTATTGTTCTTTCCACACATGCCCTAACAAAATGGGGTAACTGAAAGAAAACATGTCATTTTGTGAAAACTTCATACATTGACTAAGGTCCTAAATAATGCTCATTCAAAGATTCAAGCATTATTTATTATCAAATAATACACATTCTTAACATAATTATTACTCAACAAAGAGGTTTATAATATCTCATTACATAACAAAAACCCAATTAATTTAGGATGAATAAGAGTTTAGCCTAAAAGGACCAAATTTTAATTATCAAATCAAGAAAAACAATTTATAATGAATCAAGTCAATAACTTAAATTGCTCAACCAGCTTAGTATGACATGATTTTGACCACTTCCTAATCATTGGGTTCAAATTTCTCATGACATCAAATCAAACAATCAAATTCTAATTTCATATTTTGAGTATAACTTTTTAAATAAAAAAATGACCAACAAATAAGTTAATGTTTTGTTCACATATTAGCCGAATATTCTTTATCAACCAGACCAGAAGTTAGTGAAACATACTGAAATTTAGGTCAAGGTGGATGGAGGGATGATTCATCCCAATAAATAACTTGAACAAAATGGAATTGATAATTTGCTTCTGCATGGAATTTTTGCTCTATTCAAACACAAAAAGAAGGAAAATAGTGTAGGAGTATCAGAAATACAACCTAGTTTGACTAATCCAACTAATTCAAAACTAATAAGTCCTTAAAAAATTTTAAATGAATTATTGGGAATGGCAATAGACTCTTACAGCAGGAAATTTTCTCTCTTTAATTAAAGAGAGAAAATTTCCTGCTGTAAGAGTCTATTGCCATTCCCAATAATTCATTTAAAAAATTTTAAGGATAAAGATCAATTGCCCCAAGGTCTGGTTAATGCCAATAATAAGTTCCAAGCAAATGATGACAAAGTTTGAGTCCATTTTTTACTAGAAAGACATTAGAGAAAGAAGAAAGGAGAGTAGAAGACGAAGAGGAATAGGAATATGCTAAGAGCACAGTTGAGTAATTGATGAGGCTGTGTGAAATGCAGCAATACAGCTTGTTAGGAAGGTGGTTGGCTGCGTTTACAAATATCATGGATCACCCTAGGATGATTAAGTTACTCATTGCTTTTGAATATTCTGATACTAACATCCTCAATAAAACTACAATCTTCAAATTTAATAGAAACCATATAATAAACAACTCTAGCAAGAGTTGTCTTGCCCATTCCCCCCATCCCCCAAATCCCTATAAAGCGAACATCACTTGACCCTAAAGCTAAACGTGACTCCAATTCCTCCATTCGAGAGTATATTCCTACTAGGTCCTTGGCAATGTATGGTAATGCATCATACTTCAAGTGAAGAGATATCCATCCCACGATGTCTTTGATGTTTTCTATCTCAGAGCTGCAATGAACAAAGTACAATATGCATTGAGTTTGAGCCACCAATAGGTCACATAAAGAATACGATACATATATAAAGTTTAATTCTATTGACTGAAACAAATATATATAATTTGATTCGCTGAGGACAAAATTAAAAGAAGTAGAATAAACATGGATGTAGATTTGCTTAAGGTTCCAAATAAAGTTACATATATGAAGTGGGTCATCTAAACATTTAAAAGAAATAAATAAGTTGGAAGTTAAATTACCAATCATCCTTTAAATGCCATCCGGTGAGGTTGCCCACTTGTGTCAAAGCATCTTTCCATTTCTCGACCCTTTCTTTGTTCTCCTTTTCTTCATATTTAACAAATGCCTGCTCAAAAGTTTCCATTTGTTTTCGTACATCAGATGGTTCCACATAGTGAAAAACAGGTAGAACTGTCATTCCTGTCTCATTTTTGCAACGAATGATCTTTGCAAGTTCATTTAAGCACCAAGTCGAAGATGCATAGTTTTATGAGAGAATGACTATAGCAAATTCTGATTCTTCTATGGCTTTCAATAGCTCTGGTGAAATAGATTTTCCTCTCTCAAGTTTTTCATCGTCCTTAAAGGTGACAATGCCTTTCTGGATCAAAGCTTGGTATAGATGACCCATAAACTTGTAGCGGGTGTCCTCGCCTCTGAAACTGAGAAAAACATCATACTTCCGTCGGGCAGCAGAAGAAGAAGAACTTGGGAAAGCTAATGAGTCCGTTTTCATGTCCATTAAAGCCATTAGAAAAATAGATCTGCATGCAAAATTTTAAAAAACCAAAATAATAATAATCAATTAGAAATTTATAACCGAAAAATGATTAAAAAGAAAATAAATTAGGGAAGAAGAAATAACTTGATCCCCAACCAGACTTGCGTAGTTTTGATAATGCGTCCAATCCAATCTGAAATTTGTAAATGAAGAGAGGGAGAGAGAGAAGACTGAGGAGAGAATTTGGAGAGGACCTAGAAATTTGGAGGTGATGAAATTTCAGTGCTCCTTTTAGGAAATATTACAAGAAACTTCCACTGCTCTTTTTTATTATATTTTTCTGAGTACTTCCACTTCCTAGAAATTTCAGTGCTCCTGAGAGAAAACAAAGAACTAAAGCATGAGTTTTTTTTTTTTTTTTTTTTTTTTGAGAAGAGCTAAACGATGAGTAGATCCTGAGAGGTCGAGAGGGTACAGTGAGAATGGAAGAAAGTGAGAGAGGGAAGAAAAAGGTCTGGCCAGGTCAGGGAAGAAGGTAAAGAGATGAGAAGGAGAAACAATAATATCTGAAAAGTTGGAAAGCACTAAAGACATCAAAAACCGTGAAAGGTCACGTGAAATGTGAAAGTACTGAAAATGAATTAAAGAAAGAGAAATCATTGCATCAGGAGCTGGCGTAAAACCAGTGTTTTACGCCAGCCAGTAAAAAATCGCCACGTGGACATTCTCATTAAATCCCTCTCCAAACAGCCAAAAGCTCAAGCCATTCGCCTGGACAAAACAGAAAACAGAAAAAACCACTCAGACAAAAGCTCTGCTTCCTTCACGCCGAACCTCCACCACCGCCACAGCCTGTCACCGGAGCCTGATCGCCGGAGCAGAACGAAGAAAGAAAGCTCACGCCTTCCAATGGAGGCCTCGTCTTCTTCCGCGTCCTCATACTCTTCATCCTCCTCTGACCCCGATTCCACATCAATTTCCTCTCACCGTCGCCGTCGTCACCAAAGTCGCAAAGACAGAGAATCCCTGAAGATCCGAAAGAAAAGCCATTCCCACACCAAACGACGTCGTCGCAGACACTCTTACTCTTCCTCCTCTACCTCCGATTACTCTAGGTCTTGAAAAAGAAAACCATTTTTTTTTCTTTTTTGGGTTTTTTGAGGAACATGGTATAAATAGAATTACTTTTGGGTTTTCTCTGTTCTTGTATTTATATTTTAAAATTTTTGTTTATTGGTTTGTTATGTAAATTCCTAATTCACCCAAAAAATTAAAGCCATTTTTGTTGTGCAAAATGGTTTAGAATAGAAACTAGGAGTAGAATTTGTTTTGGGTTTTCTGGGTTCTTCTTATTTTTGAGCTTTGTGTGTTTTGGTTGCTCATGTAAATACTAATCAACCCCAAAAAAACAAAAAGAACTCATTTTTAACAGAGGTGGATGAAGAGTATGAGGACGCGGAAGAAGACGAGGCCGCCATTGGAAGGCGTGAGCTTTTTTTCTTCGTTCTGCTCCGGCGACAGGCTATGGCGGTGGTGGAGGTTCGGCGTGAAGGAAGCAAAGCTTTTGTCTGAGAGGTTTTTCTGTTTTCTGTTTTGTCTGAGGCGAATGGCTTGAGCTTTTGGCTGTTTGGAGAGGGATTTAATGAGAATGTCCACGTGGCAATTTTTTACTGGCTGGCGTAAAACACTGGTTTTACGCCAGCGCCTAATGCAATGTTTTCTCTTAAAGAAATGGAGTAGGATTTCATAGTTTACTTTACCCAATACCTACAAGTACAATCTTCTTTATTTGATTATTTTTAACTAAACAATCTCATCTTAGCTGTAATATGACATTGGCTTAAAAATCAGTTTTTATTTTTTTTTATACTATTTATCATATTTTTGTTATTATTATAAGTTTCATAATAATTTTTAGTACTATTTATAGATTTAATTGTATTATTTTAACTACCTTTTAGTTTTATTTACAATACTTTCAACAAAAAATTTTCAATTTCAACTAAATAAACTCTTTCCAAACGGACTCTAAGTAATATCAAGTTTGAATTTTTTTAACAACCAATCTCATAATTATATAGGAATTTATTTTATACTCCTAAAATAAGTAATTTAAATAAGTATTTTATACTCCTAAAATAAATAATATATTATCCTGTAATTTTGAAATGGTACACCAACACACACCGATACCAAAATATTCCAATCCAACTGCCAATCCGAAAAGACCTAAAAAGAATTCAAAACTTTGGTTTATATTGCTTTTTACGTTGCTTCCAAGTTAATAGTTTGTTTATATATTTATTAAAAAATTCTTTATTAAAGCAAAGTAAAAAAGTCATACAATTGTCTTTTAAGAACTGAGACCTAAAAAGAATTCAAAACTTTGGTTTATATTGCTTTTTTGCTTTTTACGTTGCTTCCAAGTTAATAGTTTGTTTATATATTTATTAAAAAATTCTTTATTAAAGCAAAGTAAAAAAGTCATACAATTGTCTTTTAAGAACTGAGATTTTTAAACTTTAAAAAGAAATTCATTATTAATTTTAACATTAGAACAAATGAATAATTTTAAACTTTTTAACTTCTCTCTCTTACATTAAAAAAGTGCAATTGCATAGTTCAGGTGGATTTTTAAACTTTAAAAAAAAATTCATTTTTAATTTTAACATTAGAACAAATGAATAATTTTAAACCTTTTAACTTCTCTCTCTTACATTAAAAAAGTGCAATTGCATAGTTCAGGTGCTCATATATATTGTGCATATGCCTAGTATTAGTTATACGACGGCGTCTTTGCATGACTAAAATAATAAATCATGTCAGCTCAAAAAAACAAAAACATAAATATTGTTAGTTTTATGTATTAATTACTTAAATCCACTCTAAAAGTCTAAATTATAAATTCTTTGCACTTTGCAGTGCAAACTATTAAAACTTTAAAGTTTAAACTATCTTCTTAAATTTAATGGAGATTGTGCTTTTTTAGCCTCACTTTATTTTTAACAGTTTTTTATTTTATTTTATGAGAATTTATTTTTAATTGTGAATAAGACACAATTTGCAAGCATTGTTGAAAACATAAAATTAAGATGGCTATTACGACTCTTTGGTCTAAAGTCTTAAAACTTTGATAGTGGGGATGTTGAGGCAATTCTACGTGTTCCCCTAACTTGTTATCAGACAAATGATGCTATGTTTTGGTCACATTCCAACAATGAGTTCTACACAGTCAAATCTAGTTATCATGTGGCTAAGATCATCGCAATAAAAGAAAATTAAATTTAGAGTTCAAATGGGGCATAAGCAAGTGTGGTCAAAGATTTGAAAGTGTACAGTGTTTGATTCTCAACACACCCATATCTCAATTTTTATAATTTAGTTCTCAATTTTCAAATTCCTGTTTGGAACCCAAACTTGAACTCGGTTTTTGGTTTGTAAAAAGCAAGTGGGGGCTATGTCAGAATGGCTACCCACGTTTCTTCTACAGACGAACCCAACCTGAAGATAAAAGAAGAATGCAAAGTTGAAAAAATAAAAGCTTTGACCTCATAAAATAAACCCAGAAAATAAAGACAAAAGATCTCAGTTTTAAGGGTTTGGTGTTGATATTTGAAGTTCTGATCTCATATCATAAACCCAGTAAATAGCACAAACATCATAAACCCAGAAAATACTCAAAAAACTAAAATAATTTAGTCCGAAAATCAGAGCAAAAAAAGACTGTAACAACACATCAAACTCCACAAAATTTTAACAATAGATGAGACTGAGAGAATCAAAGAGACGCACCTGAGATTGGGGCTAGAACAGGTGGATCTGAAATTAGGGAAGAAGAAATAACTTGATCCCTAACGTGACTTGCGTAGTTTTGAAATTGGGTCGAATCAGAGTGAGTAGAAATCCAATCTGAAATTTGCAAATGAAGAGAGAGAAGACTGAGAAGAGAATTTGGAGAGGACCTAGAAATTTGGAAGTGATGAAAGAGGACTGAAATTTCAGTGCTCCTTTCCGGGAAAATGCAAAAGTTCTCTTTTAATATTAATTTAATAAAGTTTGGTAAACTGAATGCGAAGGGAAAAGTGTTTTTTTTTTTTTTTTTGGGTGGGAATGCATGCATGGGTTGAAAGGTTATTGACCAAATCATTTTCTCACCACACCCACGTCTGTGGGAAGGTTTTTTGGTGCTTAAGGAAGCAGTTTGGAAGGGACCAATGGTTATTGGTTGATGCTATGGGCTATAGCAGAATCCGGTAAGCTAGAGAAGAAAAAGGTTTGACGCAACCTCGTTGGAGTAAGAAGCTTGGAGGGCTTAGGTACCTGGGTAGATTAGGCTTGAAGGGTCTATTGCTATTCATGTATCCCAACTACATTTTCTAATGGATTATTGACCGCTTGGAGGGCGGCGGAGAGGTTTCCTCTTCGATAACACATCGCCGTGTTGTCTTTGTGTTTGCATCTCTCTTCCCTTAATCTTTACCATTTAATTTCTACTGTGGATGTGATTTTAAATTGGTTTAGATTGTTTATCAATTCTGTCATTGGCTTATGTTCATATTCTGCACATTTATTGTTTGATAATAAGCTTGAATTGGTAATTTGTAATTGGGGGTCTAAACGTTCATAGTGTTTTCAACGCTATTCGAACTTTCACATCTCACCACGATTGCCCGCTAATCATGAAATGATATTTGTGTGCTTCGGCATAGCAAAATTGAAATGTCAAATATCATTGGGTATTTCTTTTCTCTCTCTTATATACCCATGCATGATATGCTTATTAAAAAGAAAAAATATGCAAAGAAAATAAAAAAGCAAAAAGAATAAAAATGCTTTATATATGATTGCAAACATGTATTCTAGGAGATGTGGGAGTTATAGGATGTACCTCAAAAATGATAGTCCCCATCAAATAGTTATGATTGTGTGTGAGTTAAAGTGATTTTCTCATATCTCAAATCGTCATAACATGTATACACTTATGCAATCTTGCGATATTTTTTTCACATACAACACGCAATATTTTTTGCTACTCTTGATACATGTGCATGTACAATGTGATTTGGCCATCACAAGGAATACTTGTGTTAATGTATGCTCACTAAACTGTCTTAACTTATTTTTGAAATATAAAATTGGTTAGACTTGTTGTGTGTGTGTGTGTGTGTTTTAGGATTTATGTGCTTAACATTTTTCTTCTTGAGAGATTTGTTTTTCATATGTTTTGCATCTTTCTATTATCTTGTTATTCGTAGAATCTTGTTTCATTACATTCATACATTTATATGGATTTCTTGTGCCCCCTTGATCATCTTTATGTCTCTCGGGTGAAGCTTTCTAGCTTCTTGTACCCTTTGTCAATCATGACAAAAAGGGGGAGAAATTGTAGAGACTTTGTGGTTTCTGTTTTTTAAGATTCTACATGTTAGGGGGAGAAATACATGTCTCTGTAAGGGGCAAATGTGTTTCATCTTGTTAGCGGGAGTGCTTACCTCTTTCTTCTTGTACACCAGTCTTATGACCATGTTTACATACATTGTGCTTATCTTTGATATATATATATGATGTATGTCTTCTTCACCTACCTCTATATGTGTTGTTTCTTTTCTATCTCCATACACATGCTTCTTATTATTTGTATGCAATCTATTATTTCTGTTTCACACAAAGATGTTTTGATGAGTTTTGTTTAAAGTGTTTCAGAAATACAGGTTGTCAAAGTCTGCTTGCCATAAACTCTCTTCTTGCAAAGTTTTTCAAGAGTTTGTGTTAGGATAGATTTTATTATATTCAACAAGTGAATATGAGTTGAGTGATTTATGACTTCTCTCATATGTTCATTTGTTTGTTGTGGTTTTGTCACGGATTGCCAAAAAGGGAGATTGTTAGGACATATATGTTCCACTTGTTAGGAATATATGTTACTATTTTATATAATTAGCTAATCCTTTGACAAAACGCACTTTACTTGTATTTGGATAGATCTAGGATGTGTTTAATACTTCAAGAAACCTTGTTTCAAGATCAAGTGTTAAAGTCATTCAAGTCTGTCCAAGAAACAAGCTGAATAGTGCAAATTCATTAAAGCTCGACAGCTGGCTCGACAGCTGCATCTATCGAGCTTAAGAAAACTGTTTTAGCCCGTGTGCTCGACACTTGGCTATCTATATCAAGTGAGAAAGTGCTGAATTTTAAAACTTAATAGCTACTTAACACCTCCTCGACACCTAGCTATCTATTGAGCTTTTCAACTACTTTTTATCGCAATCTCGATAGCTTCTCGACAATTAGTCAATTGATCGAGAAAGCTCCTGTCCCTTCGATAGCTACTCGACACCTCCTCGATCGATCGAGAATTACGAAATCAGAATTTTCAGATCTGATTTTCAGCCCATGCTGACATGTATGTGTAGGGTTTCTGTTCTTAGAACCCTAAACCTATAAGACTTATTTTAGAGGCTGTCACATAAGAGAAAAAAAGGAGAAGATATGCAAAAGGTGACCGATGCTTTATTCTCTCTTAAAGAAGTTACTGAGTATTTGCGCCTTAGGATTTTGTAACCAAGTGCTTCTTGATCTTCATTGTTGATGAAGTGAAGAACTTTGCAGCCAACATCTTCTTCAAGTTGGTGTGTTAGTCACGTACTGGGAGCCGTGCATCTTTGGTTAGTCACGTACTGGGATCTGTGCATCAAAAGGGTGGCGTTCATATATTGAAGAGTTTAGAGGTTCTGAAGCGGTAGAAGGTTTCTGCTGTAAGTTCATCTACGGGGATTGTAGAGTCTAGGGACAAAGGTTTTGTACTAGATCTGAAACTTCTCTTTACTATAGTGGATTGCTTTTTGAGAAGGTTTCCCCCCAGGCTTTTTTATTGTGAATCTAGTTTGTTTCAGTGGTTTTCCTAGGTTATCATATCTTGTCTTATTTACTTTTTCGCTGCATGATTTTGACATGATATTGATGTTTGTTTGTTTTAACAAGTTTTATTCATAATAAATCTAATTAACAACTTGGATTTAAAACTTGTTAATTCTATCAACCGGGGTCTAAATTTCCCAACAGAGGCCATGAGTTCACCATAATAAATCTAAATTTCCCAACTTGGATTTTATTCATGATTTCACTCACTACAAGGACAAAATGCTCTCCATAGAAATGATTCAATCCCATATTGGTGGCGTTAGAAAAGGAAGATGCCTCAACACAACTGCTTTTCCACTGGATTTGAGGTGTCTTACATACATCATGATGTTCAATCTTACCTGGTGAAGAAGATGACCACCATCAACAATGCTAGAGCCATTTTTCTCATGGAGTTTCGTGAAAATGCCTACATTGACTTTAGTGCTCATGCATTCTCCATCATTGCTAGTGAAGCAAGGACAACTTCAAGGGCAAATCTTATTCTCCCTAGTCTACTCATGCGGCTCTTTCATGCAAAGGGTGTGGAAATTCCCCGAGACATCAGCCTTATGCCTACTCCTTCGGCTATCAATGCTCTAACAATCGTAAGGATCAAGGTTCGTCTTTCGGGTGATGAAGAGGAGGGTGATCAAGCACAAGGAGAGCCTATGGACACAGAGACTAAAGTAGAAGGATAACCCTCAACTGCACGAAGTCGTGGTAAAAGGAGCAGAGCCTCATCATCTTCAGAATTGCCTCTAGATGCATTTCAGATCATTCTTGGGAGTATTGATGGCCTGCGAGACGTCCAGAATGAGCTCTCTGATAGGTTGACTGCTATTCAAGAACAGATCAATTTGCTTTCAGCCAAGTTTGACAACTTCACTGACCAGCCTTAGTCCTTTGGCCATTCCGGTAAAAAAAAGGGTGATATAGAGGAGTAGCTCTTGAGGGGGTGCCCTACCTTGAGGGGGAGAAACGTTTATAGGTTTATAAGTTTTTATATTGTTTATGGTTTATGTTTGGATTTAGTTCTATTATGGGTTTTCATAGCACTTATCCTACTATCTGGGTTTGGTTTTTAAGTACTCTATAACTTTAGTACTTTGTTTTAAAATATTTGGACATGGTGTGTTATGAATGCTTGAAGGTTTTAGCTATTTAAACTATGCTTTATTATATACCTTTGCTTTGTAGCTTAGTGCTTTTAGTTAATGTTATGCATTTTCTTTAGTACATCACTCTTGTGCCCTTGTTGGATTTTATATCCTTAATGCAACTACTTTGTGTTTTTGTATCGGTTGAGTGTTGGACATGCAAATTGTAAGGTTGAATTTATTCAATCATGTGTTGGCTTTATTCCGTTCCAAATTTGCTTATAATTTAGCAATTAGATACCCTGTATTTAGGTGGGAATTATGGCAAGTCGCCATAATGGCACACGCGTGAAGCATGCAAGGGGAGCTAAAGAGTCACGACAGCTGGAGCACTACAGGACAAAACTTCCAGTCTGGCCAAGCAATAAGCTTACGACCCAAACTCGTGACTCATTCCAGTTGCGAGGTTGAGACGCCAGAATGCCCTGTTTGATGTAAATTGACCTTTTGCATTCCTCATACACCCTACTATAATTACCCTCATACCCACGGAATGTAGAGAGGGTCCAGAGAGAATTTTGAGAGAGAAAAACAAGATTGACTCATTCACAATCTTCATCCTTTGATTCAACAAATTCCTCTACTCTCACCCTTTCTATAGACATATCCTTGAGAGGTACATTTAGCCAAATCCTTATCTCACCATACCTGTATCAATGAGAAGGTATTTTGGTGCTTGGGAAGTAGTTCAGAAGGGACCAATTCATTTTGGTTGATGCAATGGGCAATTACGGGATCCAGTAAGCTAGAGAAGATAAGGTTCGGCGTAACCCTGTTGGAGTAAGAAGCTTGGAGGGCTTAGGTGCACTGGGTAGATTAGGCTTGGAGGGTCTTCTGCTATTCATGTATCCCAACTTTATTCTCTAGTGGATTATTGACCGCTTGAAGAGCAGCGGAGAGGTTTTTCGCCGAGTAATTTGGTTTCCTCTTCGATAATGAAAGCTCGAAAATGTGTTAAAAACACAAGAGCTGTTTAGACCCCTAAATTAAAATTGACTCGATTGATTTTACTCTAACTTAATATTAAGTACGGAATAGAGTAAATGCGAGTGGATAAACAAACAAGCTACTTAACCCATAATCATTATAACACAATAGTAAAATGAAAGGTTAAAGAGTAGGGAAGAAGAATGCAAACACAAGATAACACGCCGATGTGTTATCGAAGAGGAAATCGAAGAACTCGGCGAAAAACCTCTCCGCCGCCCTCCAAGCGGTAATTGATCCACTAGACAATCAGTTGGGATATATCAGTTAGCAAGAGACCCTCCAAGCCTAATCTACCCGATGCACCTAAGCCCTCCAAGCTCCTACTCCAACAAGGCTTCTCGGAACCGTGTCTTGTCTAGCTCTCTGGATCCCGCAATACGCCCGATTGCATCCGCCAAAGCCTGGCTTCTTCCAATGCTTCCCAGCAGCACCAAAACCTCACTTGACACTCTGAAAGGGTGTGGTAAGTGTTTGGGCTATCAACCTCTCAATGGTATGGAAATGGAGAGGTAGGAGTTGAGGAAAATCCACAAGCAATTGTGTAGAGAATTGTGGGTATAACAATCTCTAACTCTCAAGGTTTGTGGCTAGGGTTTTCTCTCAGAAGCACTCCTCAACATTTGTGGGTAATGTGGGTATATATAGTGTAGGTACAGAAAGTGTGTATCAGAAATGACAATCTGGCAAAACAGAATGTTTCGCGGGTATCTTGCGGGAAGGCCTTACCCGCGAGACACTCGCAAAAACCAGCTATCTCCATCCTATCCTGACTCTTCACACTCCAGTCATGTGCAAGGCACATGCTTCACTTCGCAAGAAGCTTAGTCACGAGCTGCCCACGAAAACAACTTTAGTCTTCATGCCTTGAGTCTTCACACTCTCTCTCTCTCACAACCCTTACAATGAAATCCCACATTAAATACAGGGTACAAAAGATTGAACATAATTACAATCAAATTTGGCACGGAATAAAAGCCAACAAAACACATAGTTGTAAATTACAACTTTACGGATAATACATCGCCGTGTTATCTTTGTGTTTGAATCTCTCTTCCTTTACTCTTTACCTTTTAATTACTGTTATGATTGTATTTAATTATAGTTTAGAGTGTGTTACCAATTTGGATATAGCTTATATTTCATATTCTGCACATATATTGTTTGATTATAAGCTTGTATTTGTATTTTTGTATTTGGGGGGTCTAAACGATCATACGTGTTTTACACACTATTTGAACTTTCACAAATGATACTTTGCATTAAGCTTATTAGCTTGCATGTCTGGATGTTCATTCCTTGTGTGAATGATCATTGTGATCACTATTTATAGTGATTGTTCTTGTTTGGTCAAGCCATGCTTTATTGTTATATTCTTTACTATTTGATCGCATTGTGCTTGTTCTATATGCATTTCAAGATTTCTGCTTACAATGATCATCTTGGGTTATTGTTTTCAGGAAAAACTTGTTCGTATGGTTCAAGAGCTTCACAGTTTCTAGAGTTAGGTGTGAGTGAGTTTTGGTAACTATTCCCAACTCACATGTTAAGTCTAGAGTCTGTTTTAGGGTTTTGTCATAGAATAGCCAAAGGGGGAGATTGTAAGGTTGAATTTATTCAATCATGTGTTGGCTTTATTCCGTGCCAAATTTGCTTGTAATTTAGCAATTAGATACCTTGTATTTAGGTGGGATTTATGTAAGGGTTGTGTGTGAGAGAGTGTGAAGAAAACTCAAGATATGTGCAATCAAAGGAGTCTCGCGACTGGATCTCGCGATTGACTCGCGACTGGCAAGTCGCCAAAGTGGCACACGTGTGAAGCATGCAGGGGAGCTGAAGGGTCACGACAGCTGGAGCACTACAAGACAAAAATTCCAGTCTGGCCAGGCAATTAGCTCGCAACTCAGACTCGCGACTCGTTCTAGTCGCGAGGTTGAGTCGCCAGAATGCCCTGTTTGGATGAAAACTGACTTTTCGCATTCCTCATACACACTACTATAAATACCCTTATACCCACGAAATGTAGAGAGCTTCCAGAGAGAATTTTGAGAGAGAAACCCTAGAGAAAAACAAGATTGACTCATCCACAATCTTTATCATTTGATTCTCCAAATTCCTCTATTCTCACCCTTTCCATTGACATATCCTTGAGAGGTACATTTGCCAAATCCTTATCTCACCATACCCATATTAGTGAGGAGGTGTTTTGGTGCTTGGGAAGCAGTTCAGAGAGGACCAAATACTTGATTGATGCAATGGGTGTATTGCGGGATTCGGGAAGCTAAAGAAGACAAGGTTCGGCGTAACCCTGTTGGAGCAAGAAGCTTGGAGGGCTTAGGTGCACTAGGTAGATTAGGCTTGGAGGGTCTTCTGCTATTCATGTATCCCAACTATATTCTTTAGTGGATCATTTGCCGCTTGGAGGGCGGCGGAGAGGTTTTTCGCTGAGTACTTCGGTTTCCTCTTCGATAATGCGTGCTGGTGTTATCATTGTGTTTGCATCTCTCTTTCCTTTCTCTTTACCTTTTAATTGCTGCTACTGTGCGTAATTAATTATGATATAGAGTGTGTTACCAATTTGAATATAGCTTATATTTCATATTTCGCACATATACTGTTTGATTATAAGCTTGTGTTGGTAATTTTGTAATTAGGGGTCTAAACATTTATTAGTGTTTTACACACTAATTGAACTTTCATTTTCACAATACATTCGCAACAAATTCTAAATGACAAGATGTTATTTGCTATTACTTGTGGGCAAAAAAGTAATTTTAGTAGTAGATTCAGATTAAAAATCCATAACACTGCTAGTTAGGAATTATTGTGAAAGTGTTGTGAATGTAAAACTTCTCTTTAGATAATAGGTGCAAAATACTATAATGGACTTAGAAAAATGTTATGTCTACAATATTTTTATAACAAATTTTAACTAGTAAGTTGTTATTAGCTATTATAATTGAATAAAAAAGTAATTTAATCTATTGATTCAAATTAAAACTAATAATAACTTAGCACTTATGGTTTGTTATAAAAGTATTGTGAAAATATTGTGCATGTAAATTAAGCCTATTAGCCTATATATATTCAAGATGACTCCAATTATCAAATTATCACTAGCTTTTTCATTTAAAAAAAAAACCATGTTTGTCCTACGATAACACTCAACCAAACAAATACTTACAAATTATTAACAGCATTTTCATTAAATAAAATAAAAATAAAAAAGCAAAAGAGTGCTTGTCCTCTTGTGAATGTAAAACTTCTCTTTAGATAATAGGTGCAAAATACTATAATGGATTTAGATAAATATTATGTTCACAATATTTTTATAATAAATTTTAACTGGTAAGTTGAATTTGGCTATTATAATTGAATAAAAAAGTAATTAAACTATTGATTCAAATTAGAACTAATAATAACTTACCACTTATGGTTTGTTATGAAAGTATTGTGAAAATATTGTGCACGTAAATTAAGCCTATTAGCCTATATATATTCAAGATGACTCCTGATAAGTTCTAAGGGATCAGTGGGCTGAAAAGTCTTCGGATGCTGCTGATCTTGAAGGCCAAGTCCTGAAAAAACCAAATTCAATCAGAGAAAGACCGGTGGAGGCCGGTCTAGGGTCCTCCGATGGTAAAGTCAGTGGTTTGAAGTAGAAAGAAGAGACTTCAAAGACTTCACTGATTTTTTTATCTAGAATTCTAAAAGAGAGAAAAAGTTTTCTTACCTCTGCGTAGAAGGGTCTTTATATAGTGTTAGAAATCAGTTATTTCTCCAATCGTCGTAGAGTTTGGAGGATTCAGAGGGTAACTTCCATAACTGTCATAGGAGTCACCTCATCGGGACCTGTGTTGAGATTCAAACAGTATGACTCTTCAACATGACTCTTGGTTGGAAGTGTGTTGAAGCACAACTCTTGGTGAACCTCGCTCGTCCCTCTTCAACGAAGGACGAGGTTCACTGCTTGCTCGTCCTTCATTGGACGAGCGAATGGAGGATGAAAGTAGACGGTTAAGGAAGGACGAGTGTACCAACCACTCGTTCTCCGTTTTGTACATCGCTATGGACGGCAATATGGACGAGTAATTGACTTGGTGTTTTTCTTGCACCATCAACTCCAATTATCAAATTATCACTAGCTTTTTCATAAAAAATAAAATAAAAAAGCACGTTTGTCCTACGATAACACTTAACCAAACAGATACTTACAAATTATTAATAGCATTTTCATTAAACAAAATAAAAATAAAAAAGTAAAAGAGTGCTTGTCCTACAAAACCATCCAAACAAACAGACCTTTACATATAAACTAAGACTCCATATTTAAGCCGGTCTCGTTTCAATTTTTAATAAGTAAAAGTAATGAAAGCAAATATTTAAGTCTTACTGGATTATTTTTTTTCTCTGAATAAGTCTTACTAGATGTTACTATTATTCTAATTTCTATGTATTTCTTGTTATTTCCGTTTTTTTATTAGATAAGCAACTGGCTGATCCCGAGAGAGAGAGAGAGAGAGAGAGAGAGAGCAGTTTAAGTATTATTGAAGATGGCAAGGTCAAAAAGAAAAAAAAAAATTTAAATAAGAGTGTCAGATGATGGAAATGTCATGAGAGCCTCTGCACTACAAGATGCAGAAGGCAATACATGATCATAATGTATATCAAACCATTCCAGAACTTTTTTGTTTTATATACTAAGTGACAAAGGTAGCATGAATTCATATGAAGCCAAGTGGTAAAATAGCAAACAAACAAAATAAGATCTACACAAATTGTTGTGGAAATAGCACCCCAATATTCAAATTAACAACAATAGATAATGGGCATATACACATACAAAGAACCCCAACATTTATGTGGTTTGGCAAACTGATTCTTTTGCTGCCTCTGTTGCCACCATATATTCTGCCTTTCTAGTGGATAGAGCAATTGTATCTTGTAGAATTGATTTCCAGCAGTTTCGGCCACCAGTAAACACACAAACATATAGCCTCTCATAAACCTTCTACAATCAAGATCCCCCGTATAATCGGAATCTACATAACATAATACACACATAACATCTTCACAAATAATCCAAAAAACATCCCAATAGGTGATGTTTGCACCTGCCAAATCATAAAATTCCGTTGAAGTTAGTGGAACCACAGAGAGCAAACCTAAAAGGTAAATTCCCAATTAAAGCACAAGAGACCTCCATGTTTTACGAATATAACACAAGATGGTGTAATTTGCCCCTCCAAACAACAACAACAACAACAAAAAGATGTTTTTTTTGAATGGTAAATGAATGATTATTTAAATTTTATGAGATTGGAAAATAAAAAGGTGGAGTTGGTATTTTTTGGCCTAATAGATTATTTGATACTCAAATATGCGAAACTACCCATGTCACAATTTGAATGATCAATTGACTAGATTATTTTGGCATTTAAGGGATTGGGAAGAAAAAGGGTGGAGTAAGTATATCTTTCTGGCTAATAGATTATTTAACACTCAAATAAGAAAAAGTGTTTGACTAAAAAAAAAAAAAGTAGCAAAAGTGATCATGTCATAATTTAACACTCATATGTTTGCAACTATAGTGTAATGTTTTATTTATTGTTTTTATTTCAAATACCAAAACAAGCCTTTTTTTTTAATAAGAAAATACCAAAACAAGCTTACATTACAAGCAAAACAATTATGATCAACAAGTACATAAATAAGGAAAAAGGTAAACAATTAAGCCAATATTTTCTTCTTACAATGATTAGCACTATATAGATAAACAGTTCTTATGCATCGTACACAAGAATCGTAATTCAATTCATTTTGTACATGTTTAATTTATGATAAAACAATAATGAAATATGATCAAGAAAATTTCTTTTGCAAATGATTCTTTTTGGCCTCTTGAAGAGAATGAACCAGCGCCAACTCCCAAAGGATAAACAATAAATTGCAATATTCAATAATAGTGATGTGGCCCATGTGGGTATGTGAAGCGTGACTACCTAGGCATCAAGATTAACTGGAATGCAAATTAAGCCATGTTGAAATTCTAAGAAAAAATTCATATTAAGCCCACCTCTTTAATATTTTATTAGTAAATCTTCCTATGGAATTGAAGCTTATAGCATATGAGGTGAGAAAATATGCTATGCATTGTATTAAAAATAATAAAAATAAAATTAACAATTTTAATTTTATATTTTTAAAACAAAACAAAAACTACACCACATATTTCATGTATTTTTATATGAGAAACAATTCCTCCCGTCATAGTAGCCCTTTGTTTCTATTGAGAATTTTACATGATCTCTCTATTTTTTCTTTCAAATATCTCTAAACGAAGTTCAATGGTAGCTCAAAGATAATGATATCCTTTAAGATATCCGCATGAACTTTATTTCTAACACAATGTACTAGTTGCAAATAAAGATTGAGGCTAAAGGTATGCCATATTTGTGAAATAAAATCCAAATGACTATCACATTTAGTTATGAATTAAATCATATATTCAAAATAAGTGACTGCTACATTAACATGAACGAACCAGTATTTAAGGACATATTATTTGAAGCAATACCTTTTAGCTAGATACTGATATCCTTCACTGACTAAGGCGGTCACTTCATAGCTTTTCCAGTAACCATTTCACCTTTAGTATTGTAGTCACATAAAACCAATCCTTTGTGTCATTGACAAATTTGAAATAAGCATGCCTCCATGTCCTTTTAAAGAAGAGACCTCCACAAACTCCCCAAAAGCCAATTGCGAATCCAACTCCCATACCCATATAGAAGCTAGAACTTTCAGAGTCCTCTTTAGTTTTGCCAATTGATGTTCTATTATGAGATTCTCCAATTGGTGGTGTGCAGCTATTTGGGAGAGGATCACCACACAATTGAGGATTGCCAATATATCTGACAGCATCAAAAGACTGAAGTTGGGTGCCTGAAGGAATTCTACCTGAGAAATTGTTATATGACAAGTCCAAGTAATCAAGATATGTCAAATTAGACATACTTAGAGGAATTTCACTTGATAGATGATTTCGTGAGAGATCCATTGACTCTAACTACTTCATTAGCCCAATGTTTGCTGGTATGTTGCCCATCAAATGATTTCGAGATAAGTTGAAAAATTATAATTCAGAAACAACTGATATTTCAACAGGAATTGATCCAGACAAGTTGTTACTTGAAAGGTCTATGATCATCATGAATTTAAGGTTATCCTCATATTGTAGTTCATGTCCTTTTGGAACCAGCATAAGATTCTCAACGTAAGAGTCATAGTCAAAGCTGTACTCTAAACTGTCAAAATAAAAATCTTGATTTTTAGGGTCAGGCATAACCATGGCATTGATATTTTTAAAGCAACTTGGTATAGGCCCTGATAGGCTATTATTTGCAAGATCCAATATTCTAAGAGAAGAAATTTGGCATATATTTAGAGGTATATTTCTCTTGAATCCACTGGATCTTAGACGGAGAACTATAAGTTTTGTCAATTTTGTAATCCAGTGTGGTATGGTCCCTGAAAAATTATTATCACCTATATCAATGAGCCCTAATTTTGAGCACCTTTTCAATGACAAAGGAATATCCCCGTAGATGTTATTATTTTGTAAACTCAATGATTTGAGTTCAACTAAAGACCCTAGAGAATAAGGAATTCTACCTGATAAATTATTGCTCCCCAAGTTTAAATGGATTAAAGATTGCCAATACCTCCAACAGTTAGAAAGTTCTCCAAGTAAGAAATTGTTTGATACATCTAAAACCTGCAATTTATTTTTTTTATTCATCTTTTGGCATAAGAAAGTGGAAATAGGTCCAAAAAATGAATTGTTAGCTAGATTGAGCACTTCAACATTTGCAGACAATCTTGGCAACCGCCCCTTAATGTGATTAGATCTTAGATTCAAAATAGTAGAATTCAACAAAATGTCTAGTACATCCCCTTCTATGTGGTTATTTGAGAGATCAACCGTATGAATGTTGGAAATCCAATCCCAAAACCAGCTCGGAGCCTTACCCGAAATTCCTGACAAGGGCAATAATAAAAACTGAAGGGATGTTTGTGTATGTAGCCACATAGGAAAGTTGGGACTTATGTTGCAGGATCTTCCAGAAACATATTCAAGTTGAAAAGGAGGAACCCAATTGGAATTCACATTAAAGAACAAAGGTGTATAAGAGATTTCTAAGTTTTTTAATTTCTAGAGTTTGGTGAAATGCGCTTCATCTAGACTACCTGTGAAAATATTAAGTGCATTAAATAATGTCACTAAATTTGAGAGATATCCAAGACTCTTTGGAACGGTGCCATTTAATTTATTTCCATCGAGGAATAAGAATTGCAATTCAGATAAATTTCCAATGGGCAAAGGAAGAGGACCACTTAAAGAATTAAAACCAAGATAGAGATAAGTTAGATGCTTAAGTTGCCCTAAAGCCTCTGGAATTTTTCCACTCAAAGAATTATCTTCGAGATCCCGCCTATCAGAGAACTTCCGGCCAGGGAAAGCCCTAAGAGGCTTGTACTGAGATTAGACAACCAATTAGGTATCTCATGATTGAAATTATTTCCAGAAAGATCAAGGGATTGACGAGAAGTGAAATTTACTGATGCAGGAGATGGATTCAGGCTATGAAGATGACAAGATTTCAAGATTAGATTCGAAATAGATGGGAACTTACTCATTATTTGAAGCCAATCAACTTCTCTGTGAAGGTCGGCTGAGCTCAGGTCAAGGTATTGTATGGAAGAGAGACTAGACATCCAATGAAGGTTATCTGCATAAAGGCCAAAATTATGTCCAAGATTTAGATTGTGAAGGCTTAAAAGGTTCCCAAGCTGATAAGGTATGACTCCACAAAACGCAGCCTCATGGAGGTCAGGATGTCTCATACTGCCCATTGAACCAAGAAAACTTGGAATACCAGTACAATTGAATTCATTCTCACTCAAGTCCAAGTAATTCAAAAGTTCTAATTCCAGCAACGAATGACTAATAGCACCGCCTAACCTTTTTTCGTAGTTAAAATCTTCATCACCGTCCCATGAAAAATTGAGGTGGAGCTCTGTGACGCGACCAGTAATGTTGTTGCAGCGAACTCCGTCCCATCTACAACAATCTTTTTGTTTAGTCCAGGAGGAGAGTAGGTTTTCAGAATTAATGAGACCTTGTTTGAAGCTTAGAAGTGCTTGTTTCTCTTTATCATTGCAAGAAACATTTGAGTTTGACTCTGCTTTGAAGAAGCTTAAACTGAGGGTAGTGGCTAAGAACCATAGTACGAACAGCACATGATGAGTTGCAAAAGGTGCACCCATGGTAACTGTTAGAGATATATATTAGACATATATTAGCCCAATGTAATAGGCCCAAGCCCAGTCCTACTTGTACTAGTAGTCTAGGGTTTCGCCTATATATACTCATGTTAGGGTTCATTGTAACACAGGTTATTGTACTACACTCTTATACAATAAAGATGTAGCCCTTAAGGGATTCCTCCGTGGATGTAGGCCGTCAAGGCTGAACCACGTAACCCTCGTGTTCACGGTGTTCCTATTCTATGCTTTCCCTTCCGCATTTACTCCAGCATACACAACATGATATAACACATCGCGTTGCTAATATTAATGTCATTTAACATGGTATCAGAGCTAATATTTAACATGGTATCAGAGCTAATATTCAACATGGTATCAGAGCCAAACTTCGTTCTTGGCATCAAACAAACATCTCTAGCAAGCAAAGAAGATTCTCACGTGCATAACACAGATCCACAACGGTGCCCATGCCTTCTTTCAGATCTGGGTCCACAGCATCACGCAGCTCCCACAGAAACCTTGTTGCTGCCTCGCTGCTACATCTTTGATCTCTCAAGCAAGTCAAACCACTCACCTTTCAGATCTGTGCAAATCAAGCCTTCGCCTGACGAAACCAACTACACAACCACGCTCCACGGCCTACCATGTGGAAA
This sequence comes from Quercus aquifolioides, assembly GCA_019022515.1. Classification (NCBI taxonomy): domain Eukaryota; kingdom Viridiplantae; phylum Streptophyta; class Magnoliopsida; order Fagales; family Fagaceae; genus Quercus; species Quercus aquifolioides. The sequence goes on from JAFHAW010000270.1 coordinate 46,805, forward strand.
ACCCAGAAATCCGGTCACCAAAATCCCTGTCACGCGCCTCCACGCGCCGCAGTTGACTCCGAAACTCTCCCACGCGCCGCCTCAGATTCCTGAATTTCAGATCGTCTTCTTGGTACACGCGCCGCCCCTACGGCCTCCTCGTCGACCGATCTACAAAACCTGAAATTTCGGAAGCCATCTGACCCTGCACGCGCCCCCACGCGCCACTTGGATTTCGGGCTTCTCCTCCACGCGCCGGTAACATCGCACGCTCTGCCACGCGCCGGATAACTGATGCTGATGTAATCTGACGTCATCACTCCACGTCAGCAGCCACGCAGCACGTCCACATCAGCCCTAGTCCACGTCAGCGACACGTCATAGGATGACGTCAGCAGATCTGCTACGCAATCCGTGACCCGACCCGGAAACCCGGAACCGACCTGGACCAGTATCCGTTGACTTTGACCCCTGGACCAGTTGACTTTGACTTTTTGCGTTGACTTTTGACCAAAAGTCAAAATTTCCGAAAGGGCCTATCTTGCTCAGTTTTTCGCGTAGATTCCGATTTTGGACTCCGTTTCTTCATTTGAAGCTCCAAAATTGGTCAATTGGCACATTCTTCATTGTGGTTTCTTTAAAGGCATTCTTCAAGGCATCTCCAAGTGATCTTCTTATGCTTATCCAACCTCAAGCCTTCATCGAGCTTCCGCCTTGAGTTTGAGGGAGGGTGTTAGAGATATATATTAGACATATATTAGCCCAATGTAATAGGCCCAAGCCCATTCCTACTTGTACTAGTAGTCTAGGGTTTCGCCTATATATACTCATGTTATGGTTCATTGTAACACAGGTTATTGTACTACACTCTTATACAATAAAGATGTAGCCCTTAAGGGATTCCTCCGTGGATGTAGGCCGTCAAGGCTGAACCACGTAACCCTCGTGTTCACGTTGTTCCTATTCTATGCTTTCCCTTCCGCATTTACTCCAGCATACACAACATGATATAACACATCGCGTTTGTTAATATTCTCCATTTAACATGGTATCAGAACTAATATTCTCCATTGGGCCTATTACATTGGGCTAATATATGTCTAATATATATCTCTAACAGTAACGAAGGAGGAGAAGTTTAAAGGAAGAGAAGCTGAAATGTGAGTAGTGGAGATGATGCAATTGGATGTTACTGTAGCTCGTGATAATATATAGGGATTCTTCAACTACTTTTCATTACTCGTGTTTGTTTCATGAAACTTCGTTCCTAGTAATTGCACTTCAAACTTTGATTTGTTGACTTAAGCCAAATGCCAAAGACCAATACTCGTATTTGTTTCAGGAAACTTCGTTCGCAGTAATTGCACTTCATCTACTTTTCATTATTATTATATTATCTTAAAGAAGACTTGACTTGTTGCCTTAAGCCAAATGCCAAAGACCAATACTCGTTTGTTCCACGAAACTTCGCTCGTAGTAATTGAACTTCAAGACTTTGATTTGTTGACTACTTTTTTGTTTCTTTTGTTCCGTGACTTTTTTTCCAATGGACATCTCCCTGAGAGGAGTGCGACCCACCATGGCCCTTACAGATTAACGCTCACCACAAATAAGTGGTGGGATGTAGTGTTAGGTTTATTTGACAACAATGTTTCACCTAATTGCATAGAAATTTTTCATCAGTATCAAAATCATCAAGACTTATTGACATTTTTTGTATTTTTGCTAGGTGACTTGTTGGCCTTTAATCTATTATCCAATATTTTGATATTTTCTACTGTGCGGCATAATTTTCATTCATGGCTAGAAATTCATATTGAGGACATTTGTTAGGCACTTAAGGCTCATAATTGAGTAAAATCTCAAGTGAATGTGCTCTTAATGACATGATTCCATTAGTGATGATAATATAGGCTCTGAGCCAAACTCCCTGAGCTCAATACTCACCACACGTGATGAGATGTGATTGGTTTATTTGATGAAATAAAAATCTCACGTTCCACTTCATTCTTTCATAATTTCCACTTCCCATGTGTCATTTAATAAAGTAATCAAAATTTATACTAGAAAGATGATAGGAGTTCAATTGATTCACTTAAATTTAAATGTAGCTGTTGTTGTGTTGTTGTTCAAGCCAGAAAATTATTAAATACTTCAGAAGCATACTCTTTCCTCTTACCTGAATTGTGGGTTCTACCATAAATTTAATTAATGGGATCCAAAGTTATGTGAGAGGGGGGTGCGCATTTATAGTACTCCATGTGTATCCAATAATTACCAGTTCAAGCCACTGTTGTGCTGTCAATTAACGGATTGCACGTTCGTTTCTTCCTCAAATTGGATTAATAGATCCTCTTAAGGAGGTCTGGTTCTCTCAAAGAACTACTCAAAATTCATCTCTAATTTCTAAAAATTCATTGGTTCTTATCAAAAGAAATCATGGACATATAACCTATATATATCTAAAAGTTGAAGCATAGCATTTATTATTGCTACACTCCTGCTGAGCCATATCAACGACTAAGTCACTATTTGTTTTTTTTTCCATCTTTACTGATTGTCTGTTGCAAAATTAATTCTTTATGACCAAGGTGATGCACTACACACCATCATCTATATATATGTGTGTGTGTGTGTGTGTGTGTGTGTGAGGGGAGTACGCATTTATGGTACTATGTGAATATCCAATAATTATCTGTTCAAGCCACTGTTGTGCTGTCAATTAACGAATTGCACATTCGTTTCTTCCTCAAATTGGATTAATAGATCCTCTTAAGGAGGCCTAGTTCTCTCAAAGAACTACTCAAAATTCATCTCTAATTTCTAAAAATTCATTGGTTCTTATCAAAAGAAATCATGGACATATAACCGATTGATAGGCCAAAAACGAATTGACCCCTTTGTAATGAATTAACTGATTAATTAGCCAAGTTTATTAATTAATCAAATTAACATGCAAACGCGTGGTAGCACAAACAAATCACCAATTAAACTAAGTATGAGGCGGAAAATAAATTGACACGGTGATTTGTTTACGAATGGGGAAAACCTACACGAAAAAAAACCCCACCGGGTGATTTTAAGATCACCACTCCCGAGAATCCACTATTATCACAACAAGTGGTTACAAGTAAAGGAATCTCAATACCTTATACCAACCTACACGACTCCCAGTACGTGACTAACCAATTGCGCAGATCCCAGTACGCGACTTCAATCACCAACTAGAGAATGTTGTTGGCTGCAAAGTTCTTCAGTTCATCATACGATGAAGATCCAAAAGATGCTTGGTCACAAAACCCTATGGTGTACAAACACAGCAACTTCTTGACAAGAAAGATGAACTAGGGCAAATTCTATCTCCGGTCACAATTTGCTTCAACAAACTTTGCTCAACACTTATGCAACTTGTGTCCACTTTGACAACCCTTAAAATAATCTTTTTATATGTCTAAGGTTGTGAGAAAAGAAAGCCCAAACATACAATCACGGATTGGAGTCAAAACAGTGAAATTCTGTTTTTCATAAACCTCAACAGTTCCCCTATCTATTAAGCTGCTGTCGAGCCACGGGGCTGGAACAGCTCTTCAAGCTTGATAGATGGCTAGCTATCGAGCTTTAATGACAGGCACTTTTCAGACTTGAATCTTGGACAGACTTGCATGGCTTCACACTTGATCTTGAAACAAAGTTTCTTGAAGTATTAAACACATCCTAGATCTATCCAAATACAAGTAAAGTGTGTTTTGTCAAAAGATTAGTCAATTACATAAAATAATGACATATGTTCCTAACAAGTGAATCACATATGTCCTAACAATCTCCCCCTCTGGCAATCCTTGATAAAACCACAACAAACAAATGAGATATGAGAGAAGTCATAAATCACTCAACTCATATTCACTTGTTGGACACAATAAAATCTATCCTAACACAAACTCTTGAAAAACTTTGCAAGAAGAGAGTTTATGGCAAGAAAGACTTTGACAACCTGTATTTCTGAAACACTTTAAACAAAACTCATCAAGGCATCTTTGTGTGAAATGATTGCAAACAAGTAATAAAAAACATGTGCATAAAGAGAGAAAAGAAACAACACATGTAAGGATAGGTAAAAGAAACATACATCAACATATAAAGAAAATAAGTACAATGTATGTCAATAATGGTCACAAGACCCATGTACAAGATATAAATGTATCTAAAATAGAGAAAAGAAAAAGATAAAAATAATCCTCACAATAGAATAGAAACCAAATAAATAAAAAAACACCACACCACACCGCTAGATTGGGGCCATCATCCCCTGAAGAACACTGCCCAAATTTGAAACCTAAAGCCCATGCCGAGATCCACGCCGCCACTGCAAAGACAATGAAGAGATCTGGACCAAAGCACCACCACCACCACCGCATGGGTTCTTATAAGAAAGGGAGGGGGGAGAGTTTGTTGATTGGTGGGAATCGAGAAGACCCTTGCATAGTGGTGTTGCTGACACCGATGACTGAGCTTATGGGTTTTGCCAGTGATCATGGTTCTATTAGATAGAGATATTTGAGAGAATAGTTTGAGAGCAGAAGAGAGAGTTTGAGAGAGAGAAAGAATTGAAACTAACGGTGTTTGGGCTGTATAGGGACCAATTTGTCTTTAGGGACTAAATTGGTCAATTTTGAGATGTATTGGACCTGGCTAGTTTTAACCCAAACCTCAGGGGAGGTTAATCAAATTTACCCAAACAAAGAGGAAGCCATTGGTGAAGGCCTACAAAAGAAAACCCAGCCCACAAATCAAATATTAGAAAACCGAAACCTGCATTAAAGCTTATGGCTACGGCGGGTGGTAAGTACACATTTCCCTCAATAATAATAAACCGGGAATTGAGTCTGTGGCCGTTTGAGGTTCGAACGTGGTAATTGGCAGTGAGTGATGGAGATGTTCACTTGAAAGTAGAGAGAGAAAAAGAGAACATTCTTCATGGACTGAGTCATCGAGTCAGCACTACTATTCATCTTCTCTAGACAACTTTTTTTATCTCAAATGTACGAAAAAAAAAAAAAAAAAAAAAAAAAAAAAAAAAAAAAGTCTGTTCTTTAAACCCTATTTACATATTCCTTCCTTACAATATGTTCGGAGAACATTCCAAGGATGAAGTTTATTATTCATTATTAGCTGATGCCAATTAATATGATAAGTTTAAGTTTTGAGTAGTGACTAGTACTACATTATTGTAAGTATTGATTTTGATATCTGCCCTGTCTGAGTATTTGGCATAATAAAATGCTTCAGGTGTAATTTGTCGATGGAGTACTTTGGTTGTTGTTATACTAATTATAGTAGTAGTAGTAGTAGTTGTAGTAGCATTGGGTGGCCAAGTTTTGTGTTCCAATCTCCTAACACAAAAAAGAGATTGTCATTTCTTTTTTCACCTCCTTTCCACCACCCATCTCCATTTCTTTCCATTTCCACCCCTTGTATTATTAATAAACAAATTCATCATTTTCAAAATATCAAATTCAAACCAAACTCTTCTCTCTTTCTTCCTCTGCTACTCAGGGGTTATGGCAACGATGACAATAACAACAATGGTGGTTCGGGTTCTTGGTGTTGGCATGACAATTCCTCTGAAGGAGGCTCTCATTTCCCCTTTCCCCTCTTCTCCATCATCTTATTTTGCTCCTCTATCTTATGCTACTTTTGCTACCCCATTTGTCCAAATTTGCTCTTGCAAGAACTACTACTACTACCACTACAACAAAATGTATTTTTAGTGACGAAAATTAGTGAGGAAATATTTCTCGTCACTAAAAATACAGCTTTAGTGACGAAATATGAATTTCGTCACTAATAATGAAAAAAAATTATTACATTTAGCGACGAAAAATAAATTTCGTCGCTATTGTAATATGAAAAATAAGCACCAAGGAGGGAAACTTTGGCGCCAACTTAATTAATCTATAGTGACGATATCTTTCGTCGCTAAAAGTTGAAATTTTTAGTGACGAAATATTTCGTCGCTATAAGTAAGTATTAGTGACGAAAAATAGTCATCACTAAAAAAATAAAGGTATTACACTTATATGTGTTTAGTGACGAAATCACATTTCGTCACTAAAAGTATGCTTTAGTGACGAAATATGAATTTCGTCACTAAAAACAATAATAGATTTACCCATATATGTTTTTAGTGACGAAATCATATTTCGTCACTAAAGCATACTTTTAGTGACGAAATGTGATTTCGTCGCTAAAAACATATAAGTGTAAAACATATGCATACATTTTCAGCGACGAACTCAAATTCGTCACTAAAAGTATGCTTTAGTGACGAATTCGAGTTCGTCACTAAAAGCTTTATAGAACTCAGGCGCCAAACGAAAAATTGTTGCACCAAAAAAAATTAGCTACAGCGACGAACCGTTTCGTCGCTAAAAGTTTAATTTTTTGCGACGAAAACTTTCGTCGCTAAAGGTGTTAGTGATAACACTATTAGTGACGAAAAGTATTTCGTCACTGAAGATATCATATAGTGACGAATAGAATTCGTCGCTAAAAATAAATTATAGTTAAAAATATATTAGCAGCGACGAATTTGAGTTCGTCGCTAAAGGTATCCAATAGTGACGAACTGATTCGTCACTAAAGGCTTTGTACTTATATGAGCTTCAGCCCTCATTCTTTTTTTTTCACTTTCTTCTTTTCTGGTTTTTCTCCCTTTCCCTCAAACACATACCCAAACTCACATACCCAGAAACACCGATTCAGAGCTCGCCGTCGTCGCCGATTCAGCGACGCATCGGCTTGGCGACGATCCCAGCGTCGCACTCAGCGACGCTTCGGCTTCGCACCGGCAAGCACTAGCGACGCATCGACGACCACTAGCGACGCTTCGGCTTCGCGTCATTGACGCACCGGCGACGCATCGACTTCGCGTTAGCGACGCATCGACTTCGCGTCAGCGACGCACCGGCGACGCATCGGCTTCGCTTCAGCAACGCATCGACTTCGCGTCAGCGACGCGTCGGCTTCGCTTCAGCGACGCACCCGGTGTCGCTTCGGCTTCCCTTCGCCTTTCCTTCACCGATTCAGGTATTTTATTTTTTTTTCTCCTTTTGAGTTAATTTTTTTTTGCATACTATTTCTCCTTTTTTTTTTCTTTCCCTTCACAGTGGTATTTGTTGGATTTGAGGTTTTTGGGGGTGTTTTCTGAAATGGGTTTTTTGGAATTTTGAAGATTCCTCGTGGGATTTGAAATGGGTCTTTGAATGTGCTTATTGTGTGATTTGATTTCTTTGGTTAGTTTTCAGCTGGGATCTTTTGGGAATTAAGGTGCAAGTTTAATGCTGCAAAGTGGGACTGTGGAATCTTCGAGTTCGTGTACCAGTGTGTTTGTTTATAGCATCATAGCGCAGGTGATTGTTCTGCTTTTTTATTTTGGGAGTCATTGATATGGAAAATAGTTTGTAAAGTGATTTAAGGTTGAATATGGGTGGTGATGTATTTTGAAACTGGAAATTTTTGTGTTTCTCTTTAGTTATACTTATCTGGGGAAAAAATGTTTGTCTCTCTAGTACTAGGGAAATTTAAATCAAGTGATTAAGCAACCAGTTTAAAGTCTTGTGCACAGTACTGTTCTATTGCATGTTGGCTGTGTTATTTACTTGCTTTAGCATGTTCAATTCAAATTAATATGAAATTTGATGCCAGCTTTGTTGGTACTGGTTGCTGGTTATTCAGTCCAAGACTGAATGACCTCCTTTCAAATGGTATATTGGCCCTTTAGCATAGGTGTTGATATGAAATTCAGTGACCTGGGTGGGACTATATTTCCACACAATGATATTGTACTGTACTTGGCTTTACTCTCCAATGATGATATTTCCTGTCTGTTGAATCTATGCCTTTATTTTTTTTACTCTTCTTTTTTCTTTCCTTATCAAAATTCTCTTGCTTTTCTTTGTAGGACCTCTTGAGTTTGAAAATTTGAGAGCTATACTCACTGAATTTTTTTCTTACATTGTCTCCATCAAGAAGTAAAGCTTCACTTATCTATGTGTTGCATGCAGGTAAAGCTTCACTCATCTTTTTGTGCTTATCATTAGGTCTACATAACCGTTCACTAAAAGTTATCTTTCTTTTATTTCCAACTCTCTCTTTTGTGACTGAAGAAATTGTGAGGAACAAGGTGAAGAATACAAGTTAACTTTGGATTTTTTCTAAAAGTTGTAAACTTAGCTTAAGCAAAGTAAGTATATTCTAGTTAAAAACTTATAAAACTCTATATATACTTGTGATGTTGGAAATTTATTTTGTGGTGGGTTGTTGTGTTGGAGCAAGCGGGTGGCTTGCATGGTGCTATAAGGTGGCTTAAATTCATATTGGGAGTGTTTTTAATTTCTTGCAAATGTGAATGAAACTTGTTGATTAGTAGCAATTGTGTTCCTTTATTCAATTTCAATTCTTGTAAGCATTATAGTTGTGATGTTGGAAATTTTTTTTGTGGTGGGTTGTTGTGTTGGAGCAAGCGGGTGGCTTGCATGGTGTTATAAGGTGGCTTGGGGAAAGGAGCTATTCCTACAGTTACTGCTATCAATTGGGTACTCAAGGATGGAATTGGTTATCTCAGCAAAATTATGCTCTCTAAGTATGGTCATCATTTTGATATCCATCCTAATGGATGGAGGCTGTTTGCTAATCTTTTGGAAAATGTTGTTTTCGGGTTGGAGATGATGACTCCTGCTTTCCCACATCTCTTTGTTCCTATTGGTGCTACTGCTGGAGCTAGACGCTCTGCTGCTGCACTCGTCCAGGTTATTCAATTCTTATTATAAGCATTCTGCCCCTCCCCCCTCTTCTCCTCTCTCAAAATTACTTGATCCAAATAATGGCTGTGTATATTGACTGAGACTTGAAACCTATCATTGCACAGGCTGCTACTAGGAGCTGTTTCTATGCTGGTTTTGCTGTTGAAAGGAACTTTGCTGAGGTGAAACATAGTTTTTTCCCCTCTTCTTATGTTTCAAATTCTAAAATCTAACTATCTTTCAGGATGCATGGAAAGCTAATAACTTCTTTTTACTAGCTTGGAATTGGATTTGCAGTACAAATGCCACATCTATTTTGCTGATACCAGAATGTGACTTTAATGTGCTTTTCAAATTGGTCTGTCATACCTCTTTTTTTAGGGAAGTTATTCATTGTAGGTAATTGCCAAGGGTGAAGCTCAAGGAATGGTGAGCAAGTTTATTGGTATCATGCTTGGAATAGGTTTGGCTAACAACATAGGCTCCTCTACATCTCTTGCATGACTCAATGTTTTGAAGACCATGTTACTATAGGAGCATAAGATCTGCCATTGTAGATCATAAGTTTGTTCCTATGTATTGAAATTGGTGATGTATTTTTTAATTGATAGTTAAATTAGCAGTGCATAGAGATACTGAAGCAACTGGAATTTAATTTTTATTTAGTGTAGTTGCTAATGTTTTCATTTCCAACATGAGTATACACTCACAACTGTTGAACTTCATTCATCATCTTTCATTGTTTAGGTGTATCTATCAGACAAATTATTTGTTTTCAGTGATCATTACATTACCGTTAGCAACCAGAGGGGCCAAAATTGTGGTTGTTCCTTGAGATAAAGAATATGTTTCTTCAAATCCAAGGATTTTTAAATATGTTTTTCCACTTCTGCTTTGTTTGCTTGTTAAATTTGGGTTTTGATAGAGGTTGAAAATGATTGTGATGGAAATTTAGACCCCTTAAACAACCAAATTGCATAGCCTAGATTAATTAGCCAAGTTGTTACTTAGTCAAATTATGCAATTCTAGGTTAAAGCAATTCAACAATCATATCAAGAATAATAATGCAGCGGAAAATAAATAACACAAGATATGATCACCCAGGAAACCACACGGTAAAAACCTGGGGAGGATTTGACCCACCGATCCTCAAGGCATAACAGAATTCACTATGAAAGAATTGAAGTTCTTACAAAAGGACTACAAGCTCCCCGCTCGACTTCCTAATGCTACCCACCAGTAAAACTTCCTGACACGACCACACACAGGCTCCGAATCCACGGACTACTTCTTTCTTGAATTCCTCAATCAGCTACAAGCTCCCCGCTTGCTTTTCTTTTAAGTTCCAATGGTTGCAACGGTAATGATCTTCAAGATGTTGAAATCATCTCTACCTTGAAAACCCTAAGTTTTGTGTAAAGGAAAGCTCCTCAAAGATCTCACAAGAGATTCACACAAAATAGCAATGTATGAGCAACAAAGCAATATGGACAACCTGTGCGATTTTCGATCGATCGAGTCTATTCTTCGATCGATCGAGCCAGGCCAAAAGTCCCAAGTACTTCTGCAGCCACTCGATTCCAACTGTACAATAATAAACCAACTTTGAGCAAGTCTAAACAAGATTAAATACAATGTTTTGATCATGGTTTGCCAACATTACAAATTAGAGTTCTAAATACATAAAATCCTAAGACCTTAGAACCTAACAAACTCCCCCTTTGGCAATCCGTGACAAAACCATAATTAAAAGCTCAAAGTTTTACAAGTAAAAAGCCCTTTACAAAGGTAATGCTCATAAAATCAAATTCAGCCTAACTACTATCCATCAGTTGCAAGTGTAGACAGCAGCTTAGTTGAATCAACCTGTATATTCCTGAAATACTCAACAAACGCATAAACGCATGTGTGACAGAAAAGAGTAAAACAACAGGTATAACATTCTTGTAAGATTCACACAACACAAAATAAAGACATATATGAATGATCAACTCATAAATATAAATCAATAAGCAGTGAATCACAAAGCAACAAGAATCAATAAAAAATAACATGTATATCAGTCAATGTTACTCCCCCTAACATGAATATCCCCAAAAAATGATATACAAAGTGAAGCACCTAGATACAATCTAAAAACTCCACAAGCTCCTCAAAACAAAAAAGAAACAAAAAGTCTCAAAAAGTCTCCCCCTAACTACAAAAACTCCTCTACAAGTCAAAACTCCACTCCCCCTTTTTGTGACGGAATGCCAAAGGGCAATCACAGGTCGCCATCAAAAGGAGGTGGTGAGGGTGAATGAAGACGCGCCAAGTCAGCTCGTAGAGCACGAAACTCATCTAGCAAGTCCACCAAAATCTGTCCATGAGCCGCCTGAACGGTCATGACAGTCTCCAAAGTACGACGAACATCGAAGTCGGCCGAAGGAGGTGGAGGAACATCAGCAGCAGCAGCATCATCACCAACTGGATCAGGAACATCCTCACTAGCAAGACCTGCAGAAGAAGAAGGAGGAGGTGCGCTACTAGAGGGCTCAGACCTAGGGTGTTTAGAACCAGCTCGAAGATGAGCAGCCCTTTGTCTAAGAAAAGACGCACCTATAGGAGCTATCACATGAACGGGCTCAGAGGAAGGAAAGCCACTAATATCAAGATAACGAAGAATCCTATGAATGAAAATAGGATGTACAAGAGCATGAGCAGTGGAAGAACTCCTATAAACATCGTTCAAAGAACGAAGAAAAAGATGGGGAAAACTAATAGGAGCATCAGTAACCAGAGCGTATAAAAATACACACCTCTCAAGAGGAATGGTGTGAACATGGGAAATGGGCCAGATAGAATGACACGCTATCCTAAAGAATAGATAGTGTAACCCGGAGAGCTCAGCAGAAGTGATCCGAGGATCAGAACCCCACTGGACAGTAGTCCCAGTGATGTAAGACAAGACATCACTAATCTCGGGAGACACGTCATATGGATAGACAGGATGTCGAACCAATGGTACCCCTAGAGCATCAGCCACTACCTGAGGAGTAATGGAGTACTCTACGCCTCGTATCCAACTCTTGACTAGAGTGTTGGAATCATAGATGCGGATAGAGATGTTCGAATAGAACTCTCTAATCAAGGCAGAAGGTGGAGGAGGATCAGAAACATCCACCAAGGGTAACCAGCCCCTACACTCAAATTTTGCCCTAATGGCAGGATCAAGTTTATCTAAGTGAACAGAACGCTCAACCCATATCTTTCTCCTAATGTTTAGCTTCTCAAAAATCTCTTGGTTTTTCTCACTAGAAAACTTCTCACGGTCAAAGGATGGAGGGGGTGAAGGAGAAGGTGAGGCAACATTCCTACGGGCTCTAGTCTTCCTAGGTATAGTGCTAAGGAAAGGACATAGACAAAAAGTGAAAACCAAAAAGAACACTAGAAAACAAAACTAAGGGCAGACTGCAAATTAGCACAAAAACAATATAGAATAAAAATCTATATGATGCATGAACAATAATAATGTTGTGATGCATGATCTAATGCAGTAAACAGTTAAGTTTAATTGAGATTAATTTAACAAAATTGGCTTGAACAGGGAATTTCTATCAAAAATCCCAAAAATTGAAAACCACTTGTTGAAATTTTTAAACAAAAAGATGAATTGAGCATTATAAAACACATTACATAGATTATAATGCTTAATTACAACTACACAACAAGCCAATTTCATCAAATTCTTCCCAATTTAACAAAAGCCCCAATTCGGATCAAGAACAAACCCTAGATTTTTCAATTTTTCACCAAACTCAAAATTGATCAAATTAACAGGTAAGAATCATATTTATGAAGTGTCCCCACAAAAACCCAATGATCAATTTCACAAAATAGGGCTTGAATCAACAGAAAATCCCAAATATTCAAAGTCCGAAAATCACCCTCAAATGCATGGATTTATGCATGAAAACATGAAAATAAATTCAAAAGGAATGGCAAAAAGGTCTTACCGGTTTGAGGAAAGAGAGATTTTGCAAAAATTTCGGAGAAAAACGACAAAAATTCCTATGTGGAGCCTTGCCAACGCGGAGAGAGAGAAAAAAATTTGAAAAGTTTTGAATAGGAACTTTGAAAAAGTCAGAAAAGAACCTTTTAAAAAAAGCTTTTTCACGATGTTCGATCGATCGAAACACACAGTCATTTTGAGACAAATGAAAGCACTTTTTCGATTGATCGAAAATCAGATTCGATTGATCGAAACACACAGTCATTTTGAGACAAATGAAAGCACTTTTTCGATTGATCGAAAATCAGACTGGATCGATCGAAATGGGCAGAGGCTCACTAAATTTTGAGAAAAATCACAGTTTTGAAAGACATAAACCTAATTTTGAAAAACAACTCCTCAAAGCATTAAAGTATAGAAACAAAATGCATGAGTATGAGATGGAATGCTTTTTCAAAAACCCAAAATTTTGAACCCAATTTTCTCAAAACAAATTTCAATCATTCTCCCATTGAATTTTTCTTAAGCAACAAATATGTTCTGCACAAATCTCAAGATATTTTCAAACTTGGTTGGTCAGACCAAAAACACACACACTAGCATGTACAGTGTTTAACAAAGAGTAACTTGTGTAGTGTGTGATACTAGCAAAAACTTGAGATACATGTGAGGTGATATGTGAATAGCAATCAAACACAAAGTCTACACAATTCATCACATAGAATTTAAAAGAGACTATCACCTAAAGAGTTACATCCTATAACTCCCACATCTCCTAGAACAAAAGCTTGCAATCATGTAAGTTTCTTGTATTTTTGCCCCATGTTTAGGTGAAATTTGGCATAAAGCCTAATAGTACACACCAGATTAGATTATGTGAAATGGCATCAAGCCTAATAGTATACACCAATTTTAAGCATTAAGCATTTAAGCATTTAAAGAGGCTACACCTTATGTTCTTTTTGTGCATGTGCTACACTTTCTCGAGCACAAAATCTTATGATATGCACTAAGGTGTTCATGATTGACTAGTGAACAGTGGTGAGATGGTTATTTATGCCTTTCTCAAAAGGATCAAGTCCGACAGTCAAATAACATGTGACTTCAAGATCAAGACAAAATGATTAATAACCACAAACATCTTTCCCACACAACATGCACTACAAAACTTTAACTAGTCAAGTGCAATATTTAAGCTCATCAAAGTTAAACAAGGTACACAGAACATGACATGTGTCAAAAGATAGACCAACCTTGTTTTTCAAAAATCAAGAAAAATAGTGTCTAACATAATTTTTGCTTTCTCCTTTTCCCTTTTTTTTTTTTATTATTTTTTTTTTATTAAAAGAGAAAACAAATAAATCCTAGAATGAAATGCATGAATGTAATGCAATGCAAGTCCTAGAACAAAAACAATAAAAAGACAAAAACCAAAGAACAATGGTCACCAAAGAATAGAGCAATTAAGCACAAGGACCATGTTAGAAAGACTCAGTTAGTTCGAGTCTTTTGCATCCAAAACCTTTTAGATGCACCATGAGCATTGGAGTTCTTATTCACATTCGAGTGATTCCCAACTCCAGGATTGGAATAAAGGTTTAACACCTTTACCAATTCACCAATTAGTGCCATAGGATCTTGTGCTTGAGGCACAGGCACTTTTGGTTTATTTGCTCTCTTATCAGCTTGAAGCTTGTAACAGTTAGGACGAATGTGTCCAGACTTACCACAATAATGACAAACCCAAGCAGGTTTACCATGCATCTTGTCCTTAGATTTGGTAGGCTCCTTAGGTTTAGATTCACTTAAGTCTACCCTAATCTTCTTAGGTGGTGAAACTTCTACAGGTTTAACTACCTCACTCACAGGTGGTTTGACAGTTTCACTCACAACCTCACTCACAGAAGGTTCAGAAGAAGAAGGAGGAACAAACTTAGTGGAATGTGGTCCAGAATCAAAGATGCTTTCAACATATCCTAACCCAGTTTTATCAGAAGGATACTTTTGAACATTCAACATGTGATCAAGTTTAGAACTAGCAGATCTAGCAACAGATAAATCATGTTCCAAAGTTCTAACTTTATCAAGCAAAAGCATGTTCTCAGATTTAACATTATTCAAAAGCTCATTAGCATCAAACAGTTTAACAAGCAAATTTCTCTTTTCAAGCTCAAGAGAATCAATTTTCTTTAGGCCAAGTTCAACTTTCATAGCATCCTTTGCAGCAACTTTGCAAAATTTGTTATAGGCCTCTTGAAGATCTGCATCTTCAGAGAGTTCCCCATCAGAAGGGTTCTCCTCAGCAGATATGTTTTCATTGACTATAGCAGTAGCCGTGAAAGCAATGAAGTTTCCATCCTCGTCACCACCGGACTCATCATCAGAAACCTCATTATCACTAAGGGTTACAACCATAGCTTTACCCTTATTCCTCAAAAATGTAGGACATTCAGATTTCACATGACCATACCCTTGACAGCCAAAACACTGAGGACCCAAAGAGTTATTTGAAGATTGACCAAAATTTTCTCTAGGTTTTTCAAAATTGTTAACCTTAGTGGGATCATTCTTCCTAAAATTTCTAGGTTCAGCAGTGTAAGTACCTCTTGCCTTTCTATTTGTATTCCTAAGAAAGTTCTTAAAGTTTTTGGCAAGATAGGCAATCTCTGTAGCAGAGAGCTCATCATCAAATCCACCACCATCAACATCATCAATTGACTTAAGAGCCATTAATTTGGATTTGTTCACTTTAGGTAGGTCAGACTCATAGGATTGAAGAGATCCTACAAGTTCATCTACAGGGATGGAGTCCACATCCTTGCTTTCAGTAATGGCAGTCACTTTGGATCTAAAGTTTTCAATTAAAGATCTAAGAATCTTCCTAACAATTTTAGGTTGATCATAGATTTCACCCAAATTAAAAGCAGAATTGACAATATCATTCAGTTTGGCATAAAATTCATCAAATGATTCATCATCAGACATCCTAATACTTTCAAACCTAGAAGTCAATTGTTGCAATTTATTAATCTTAACTGCCTTTGTGCCTTCATGCATAGTTTGGAGGATTTTCCAAGCAATATGTGCAACCTCAACATTAGAGATCCTCTTAAATTCCTCCATAGAAACAGCATTAAAGATGGAATTCATAACTTTACTATTGAAGCCTGCTGCTTCTTTTTCAGAAGTTTGCCACTCACTCACAGGAGTAGTGGGCTTCTCCCATCCGTATTCAACGGAATTCCAAACCCTCTCATCAATTGATTTCAGGAATGCTTTCATCCTTACTTTCCAATAAGCATAGTTGTTCCCATCAAAGTGAGGAGGAACAAACAGAGAGTGTCCATGCTCCATGACAACAGGGGTCAAGGATCAGCTCAGAGATTTAAAATCTCAAACAAAAAAAGCTACCTGCTATGATACCACTTGATGGAAATTTAGACCCCTTAAACAACCAAATTGCGTAGCCTAGATTAATTAGCCAAGTTGTTACTTAGTCAAATTATGCAATTCTAGGTTAAAGCAATTCAACAATCATATCAAGAATAATAATGCAGCGGAAAATAAATAACACAAGATATGATCACCCAGGAAACCACACGGTAAAAACCTGGGGAGGATTTGACCCACCGATCCTCAAGGCATAACAGAATTCACTATGAAAGAATTGAAGTTCTTACAAAAGGACTACAAGCTCCCCGCTCGACTTCCTAATGCTACCCACCAGTAAAACTTCCTGACACGACCACGCGTAGGCTCCGAATCCACGGACTACTTCTTTCTTGAATTCCTCAATCAGCTACAAGCTCCCCACTTGCTTTTCTTTTAAGTTCCAATGGTTGCAACGGTAATGATCTTCAAGATGTTGAAATCATCTCTACCTTGAAAACCCTAAGTTTTGTGTAAAGGAAAGCTCCTCAAAGATCTCACAAGAGATTCACACAAAACAGCAATGTATGAGCAACAAAGCAATATGGACAACCTGTGCGATTTTCGATCGATCGAGTCTATTCTTCGATCGATCGAGCCAGGCCAAAAGTCCCAAGTATTTCTGCAGCCACTTGATTCCAACTGTACAATAATAAACCAACTTTGAGCAAGTCTAAACAAGATTAAATACAATGTTTTGATCATGGTTTGCCAACATTACAAATTAGAGTTCTAAATACATAAAATCCTAAGACCTTAGAACCTAACAGATTGTAATGTTTTGGACGTAGTCTGCATGTAGTTAATTGGCAAGTTTGAACCTATGTAGACTTGGTGTTTGTTTCTCTAACTGAAATAGATGGGAATTAAAGGCTGATTTTAATAATTTGAAATGCAGGTTGCATCACTACTAAGGAGCTTGGGACTGTGATGAGGTCATTAGGCCAGAACATAACTAAGGCAGAGCTCCAGGACATGATCAATGAAGTTGATGCTAATGGTAACAAAACTAATGATTTCCCTAAGTTTCTAAACCTCATGGCTTGGAAGATGAAGGACACTGACTCAAAGGAGGAACTTAAAGAAACCTTCCGAGTTTTTGACAAGGATCAAAATGGGTTCATCTATGCTGCTGAGTTGCGCCATGTGATGACCAACGTTGGGGAGAAGCTCACCGATGAAGAAGTTGATGAGATGATCAGGGAGGCTGATGTTGATGGTGATGGCCAAATAAATTACGAGGAGTTTGTCAAGGTGATGATGGCCAAGTGATGAATCTGCCTTCATTACTAAAACCTTAATGAAAAATATCTTTATTAAAAAAAAAAAAGAAAAAAAAAAAAGGAGAACAGGATTGACTATTTTGGGACTTAGTTTTCTTCTCTTAATTTTCAGTTGATGGGTTTTCAAATCAAGCCTTTACAAGAAGTAGTAGTATGTTCAGCTCGTGGTGTTGGTCGAAGAATTAGAATCTTCTATGTTCATCCTTAGTGTGTCTTGTGACAAAGTGTCTTGCCAGTTTTATTTTATTTTTATTTTTCCTAGTCTCTTGTGAACATGAACTACCTGGGAGAATTTGATGTTCTATGTTGATTGGATGACTCATTTTATTGGCACCCTATTTCTTAATGCTCTTTACTGTGTTCAAAGGCAAGTCTGCATAAGAATATATACGTTTTGTGATGTGATGTTGTTAACCACACCATTCTAATGCATTTTAAGGTTGCAGGGGAACCAAATAATCCTGGTTTAGGAGTTAGGACCATGGATTTGTGTTGCCTGATCATAAAGAGATTTGCATTCAAGGAAATCATAAAATTTTATTGAAAAAAAAAATGACCAAAATAACTCCAAAACCTAAAAATTGCCAAAATACCCCATAAACCTAAAAATTGACCGAAATACTCCTAAAACCTATAAAATTACCAAAATACCCTCTAAACCTAAAAAAATGTTCGAAATACTCTTGAAACCTATACAATTACCGAATACCCCCTAAGCCTAAAAAATGACTGAAATATCTCTGAAACCTAAAAAATGACTAAATACCCTCGAAACCTAAAAATTATCAAAATACCCTTAAAACTTAAAAAAAAAATGACCAAAATACTTCCAGAACCCAAAAATGACCAAAATACCTCCCCCCCCCCCCCCCCCCTCCCCTCCCCCAAACCCAAAAATTACCAAAATACCTCTGAAACCTAGAAAATTACCGAAATAGCCCTAAAATCTAAAAATTACCGAAATATTCCTAAAACCTAAAAAATTACAGAAATGCCCTCATAACCTAAAAAAAATGACCGAAATACCCTTAGAATCTAAAAAATGACCAAAATAAGCCCAAAACCTAAAATTTACCAAAATTACCTCGAAACCTATAAAATGACCGAAATACTTTTAGAATCTTTAATTTGTCGAAAATACCCTTGAAACATCCAAAATACCCCAAAATTTTATTTTGGTAATTTTAGATGTTTTAGGTGCATCTTGGACATTGTTAGGTTCTAAAGATTTAGGATTTTATGTATTCAGAACTCTAATGTGTAATGTTGGCAAACCATGATCAAAACAATGTGTTTAGTCTTGTTTAGGCTTGCTCAAAGTTGATTATATATTGTAAAGTTGGAATTGAGTGACTGCAAATGCATTGGGGCATTTCGGTCTATCTCGATCGATCGAAGGATAGACTCGATCGATCGAATATCGGGCCAGATGCGTTTTCTGCAGAATTTCCAACTCAGCCCTAACTCATTAAACGTTTTGGGTTTTCTGTTTTTACCCTAGGTATATAAAGAAAAACCCTAGCCACGTTTTTAGAGTTGCTTCCAGTGTATTGTTGCTCATACATTGCTGTTTTGTGTAAATCTTTTGTGAGATCTAGAGGAGCTTTCCTTTACACAAAACTTAGGGTTTTCAAGATAGAGATTACTTCAACATCTTGATGATCAACTTGGTTGCTACCGTTGAAGCTTAAAGAATATCAAGCGTGGGTGCTTGTAGCTGATTGAAGAATTCAAGAAAGAAGGAGTCTGTGGATTCGGAGCTTGCACGTGGTCGTGTCAGTAAGTTCTACTGGTGGGTAGCATTAGGAAGTCAAGTGGAGAGCTTGTAGTCCTTTTGTAAGAACTTCGATTCTTTCATAGTGGATTCAGGTTTGCCTTGAGGATCGGTGGGTCAAATCCTCCCCAGGTTTTTACCGTGTGGTTTCCTGGGTGATCATATCATTGTGTCTTTCATTATTCCACTGCTTTATACTTTTGATATGATTATTTGATTGCTTTAACCTAGAATTGCATAATTTGACTAAGTAACAACTTGGCTAATTAATCTAGGCTAACCAATCTGGTTGTTTTTAAGGGGTCTAAAACCGTTCAAGTGGTATCAGAGCAGGTAGCTCTTTTTGTTTGAGATTTTTGATCTCTGAGCTGATCCTTGACCCCTGCTGTCATGGATTCTTGGAAAATCTTTTTGCTTATTTGTCAACTTGTCCATTTGTTGTCTTTGCCTTTTGTTGTTTTTGTTAAATCTTTTCTTAAGTATCTTGGCATAATCACATGTGATAAGAATTATGTATGTTATACTGCTTTAACCGCCTTAAAGGCACATGATTCTTGTCTTTGGTATTTGGATAGTGGTTGTTCCAGGAATATGACAGGAAATAAAGGTTTATTCAAAACACTCTTTGAAGGAAAGATTGGGACAGTCACTTTTGGAGATGGAAGCAAATCTGTGATCAGAGGCATTAGTACTGTGGACATTCCGGGATTGCCAGTGTTTGAAGATGTTTGGTATGTTGATGGGTTGAAGGTCAATCTACTCAGCATAAGTCAGATTGCGACAATGGATTAAATGTTCTGTTCACCAAGTATGAATGTGAGATACTTGATGAAGGAGGTGACTGTATGTGTGTTGGTGTAAGAACAGCTGACAACTGTTATGGCATAACACCAAGTGTAAACAACAAGTGCTTCAATGCAAAGATTGATCAAGTTGATTTATGGCATCAACGGTTGGGGCATGCCAGTTATAAGCAGTTAGAGAAGATTTCCAAATGTGAGGCAGTTATCGGTTTACCTAAATTTGAGAAGATAGACAAGTGCATCTGTGGACCATGTCAGATAGGTAAACAAGTAAAATCCAAGCATCCGTCTGTGACTAGTGTTCAAACTTCAAGACCGTTAGAGTTATTACACATTGATCTCATGGGTCCTACTAGAGTTCAAAGTTTGGGTGGAAAGAAGTATATTCTAGTTGTTATGGATGACTTTACTAGATATACTTGGGTTGTGCTTTTGAAGGATAAAGCTGAGGCTCCTGAGAAGATGATACATTTGTGCAAGAAATTACAGGTTGAGAAAGATACTGTAATAGCCAGAATCAGAAGTGATCATGGAAGAGAATTTGAGAATACCAAGCTGGCTACTTTCTGCAATGATCAAGGCACTCACCAAGAGTTCTCATCACCCAAGACACCTCAACAGAATGGAATTGTGGAAAGGAAAAACGGGGTTGTTCAGGAGATGGCAAGAGTCATGTTACACAACAAAAAGTTGCCAAAATCCTTCTGGGGAGAAGCAGTCAACACTGCTTGCCATACACTCAACCGGGTGTATTTTAGACCTGACTCCAAGAAAACTCCCTATGAACTCTGGAGAGGGAAGAAACCTGTTGTCAAATATTTCAGGATATTTGGCAGTGACTGTTACATTCTACGGGATAGAGAAAACCTAGAAAAGTTTGATGCAAAAAGTGACAAAGGGTACTTTCTAGGATACTCTTCTACTAGTAGAGCCTATAGAGTGTACAATTTGAGAACCAAGACAGTCATGGAATCTTCAAATGCTGTAATAAATGATGAAGTGTGTTCAGAAGAACTTTCAGAAAGCACTGCTCCTGTTCAAGATAAGTCTCTTGAAGTTGATGATTCACTTCCTGCTGAGTATGTGGGGAAACATAGTGAGGAAGAGCTGCTGGTGTTGAATGATACAGTCTTAGTACCATCAAGTTCAGAACCATCCACTCCGGTTCATGACCCTCGACAGGTACAAAGTGAGCTCAGTCCTCCATCTGAACAAAAAGGTACCACCACATCTCTTGTTAAAGGTCCATCCTCTAGAGTGAGATTGAATCATCCTCCCACAAATATATTGGGCAGCCTGAATGATAACATGAGACTGAGATCAAAAGCCTTGAATGTGATTACTCACTCATGTTATCTGTCCCAATTTGAACCAAAGAAGGTGGATGAAGCACTTCAAGATGCTGATTGGGTAAATTCCATGCATGAAGAACTTCATCAATTCGTTCGGAATGATGTGTGGGAATTAGTTCCTTGGCCGGAAAATGTAAATGTGATTGGAACTAAATGGATCTTTAAAAACAAGTCAGATGAACATGGCACTGTGATCAGAAACAAATCAAGGCTTGTTGCACAAGGGTACACACAGGTGGAAGGAATTGATTTTGATGAGACCTTTGCACCAGTTGCAAGGTTGGAATCCATTCGAATACTGTTGGTCATAGCTAGTCATCTAAACTTTAAGTTGTATCAAATGGATGTCAAGAGTGTTTTCTTAAATGGCATGTTGCAAGAAGAGGTATATGTTGAGCAACCTAAGGGATTTGTAGATTCTCACAGACCGGATGATGTCTACAAGTTGAAGAGAGCCCTCTATGGGTTGAAGCAAGCTCCTAGGGTTTGGTATGATAGATTGACTGCATATCTCACTGAGCATGGATTCAAAAGGGGATCTGCAGATACAACTCTCTTCATAAGAAAGGATAAGACTGGTTTTGTTGTAGCTCAAATTTATGTTGATGACATTGTTTTTGGTGCTACTAATGATTTTTTTGCTCATTCTTTTGCAGATGAAATGAAGGCGATGTTTGAAATGAGCATGGTCGGTGAACTGACTTATTTTTTGGGATTACAGGTGAAGCAGACAGAGTCAGGAATCTACATCAATCAAGCTAAATATGCAAGAAATTTAGTCAAGAGATTTGGACTGGACAAGGCTGCTCATGCTAGAACACCAATGGCTGCTAATGTGAAATTAACAATTGATCCATCAGGTGAGTCTGTTGATGTTACTTTGTATAGAAGCATGATTGGTTGTCTCTTGTATTTAACTGCTAGTCGTCCTGATATCTCTTTTAGTATTGGTGTTTGCTCTAGATTCCAATCTAATCCTAAGGTTTCTCATTTAAATGCTGTTAAGAGAATTATCAAATATGTGAGTGGAACCTGTGATTATGGCTTGTTTTATAGCAAAGAGTCAAATTTGTCTCTTGCTGGTTTTTCTGATTCTGATTGGGCTGGGAATGCTGATGATAGAAAAAGCACCACTGGGGGGTGTTTTTATGTTGGAGCCAATCTTGTGGCTTGGATGAGTAAGAAACAAAATTCTGTTTCTTTATCCACTGCTGATGCACAATATATTGCTGCTGGGAGTTGTTGTTCTCAGCTTCTTTGGATGAAAAAACTTTTGAGTGATTATGGGATTCCTCAAGACACCATGGTTGTCTATTGTGATAATTCTAGTGCCATAGACATATCTAAGAATCCTGTTCAGCATTCTAAGACCAAACACATTGAACTTAGATATCACTTCATTAAGGATTTGGTTGAAAAGAAAATTGTTGTTCTTGAGTATATCCCTACTGACCGTCAAAATGCTGATATCTTCACCAAACCTCTTGATGGAAGTAAGTTTGAGACACTTCGTCAAGTAATTGGTGTGCTTCGGTGTCCCTAGTCTCTTTTGACTTTCTTGGTCCTTGTGCTTCACTGCTCTATCTTCTGTGACCATTGTTCTTTGGTATTTGTGTTTTTGTTTTTTTCTCTAGGATTTGCATTGCATTACATTCATGCATTTCATTCTAGGATTTATTTGTTTTCTCTTTTAATAATAATAATAATAATAATAATAATAATAATAAATAAATAAAAAAAGGAGAAAGCAAAAATATGTTTGACATTATGTTTCTTGGTTTTTGAAAACAAGGTTGGTCAATTTATTTACACATAACATGTCTTATGTACCTTGTTTAGCTTTGATAAGCTTATTTATTGCACTTGACTAGTTGAAGCTTTGTAGTGCATGTTGTGTGGGAAAGATGTTTATGGTGTTTATCACTTTGTCTTGATCCTGAAGTCACATGTTATTTGACTGTCGGACTTGATCCTTTTGAGAAATGCATGAATAACCATCTCACCACTATTCATTAGTCAATCATGAATACCTTAGTGCATATCATAAGATTTTGTGCTCGAGAAAGTGTAGCACATGCACAAAAAGAACATAAGGTGTAGCCTCTATTAAATGCTTAATGCTTAAAACTGGTGTGTACTATTAGGCTTGATGCCATTTCACATAATTTAAACTGGTGTGTACTATTAGGCTTGATGCCAAATTTCACCTAATAATGGGGCAAAATTCAAGAAACTTACATGATTGCAAACTTATGTTCTAGGAGATGTGGGAGTTATATGATGTAACTCTTTAGGTGATAGTCTCTTTTAAATTCTATGTAATGAATTTTGTAGACTTTGTGATTTATTGCTATTCTCATATCACCTCACATGTATCTCAAGCTTTTTGCTAGTTGCACACACTACACAAGTTACTCTTTGCTAAACTTTGTACATGTTATTGTGTGTGTTTTTGGTCTGACCAACCAAGTTTGAAAATACTTTGAGGATTATGCAAAACATTTTTCTTGCTTGAAGAATTTAATGGAAGAATGGCTGAAATTTTTTTTGGAGAAACTGGGATTAAAACTTGGGTTTTTGAAAAAGCATTCCATCTCATACTCATGCATTTTGTTTTAATAAGTTTAATGCTTTGAGGAGTTGTTTTCAAAATATGGTTTGTGATTTTCAAAACTGTGATTTTTCTCAAAAATTTTGTGAGCCTCTGCCCAGTTCGATCGATCTATTCTGATTTTTGATCGATCGAAAAAGTGCTTTAGTTTGTTTCAAAATGACTGATTGATTCGATCGATCGAATGTGATTTTCGATCAATCGAAAGTCGTGAATCAGGTTTTTTAAAAACAGTGTTCTTGAATATTTCAAACACTTTTTCAAAAAGTTTTTCAAACTTTTCTTTCTCTCTCCGACAAGGCAGGCTCCATAGTCAAATTTTTGTCGGTTTCCTCCAAAATTTTTGCAAAATTTCTCTTTCCTCAAGCTGGTAAGACCATTTTGTCCTTCCTTTTTGAGTTTATTTGCATATTTCCTGCATTTTTCATGCATTTTTGCTCAAAATTTCGAAACTTTATCTTTTTGGGATTTGTGTTGAATAAAGCCCGAATTTGTGAAATTGATCAATTGGTTTTTGTGGGACATGCTATAAACATGATCTTGATAGTTTAATTTGATCAATTTTGAGTTTTGTGAAAAATTTCAAATTCTAGGGTTTCTAATTGATCCGAATTGGGGATTTTGTTCAATTAAGGTTTAATTGATGAAATTGGCTTGTTGTATTGATGAAATTAGTTATTCTAATCTGTTTTCAACATTGTGTAATGATCAATTCATCAATTTGTTGCAAAATTTTTCGAGTGGTTTTCAAATTTTTAGGGTTTTTGTTAGAAACTCTATGTTCGAGCCAATTTTGTGTAATTGAACTTAATTTGAACTTGTTTACTGCATTAGTTCATGCATCACAACATTATTATTGTTCATGCATCATATAGAGTTTTGTTCTATTTTTTATTGTGCTAACTTGCAGTCTGCCCTTGGTTTTGTTTTATTCTGTTTCTTTTGGTTTTCACTGTGTGTCCTTGTCCTTTTCTTAGCACTATGCCTAGGAAGACTAGAGCCCGTAGGACTGTTCCCTCACCTTCTCCACCCCCTCTGTCCTTTGACAGTGAGAAGTTTCCGAGTGAGAAAAACCAAGAGATTTTTGAGAAACTTAACCTTAAAAGGAAGATTTGGGCTGAGCGATCTGTTCTCTTAGATGAACTTGATCCTGCCATTAGGGCAAACTTTGAGCGTAGGGGCTGGTTACCCTTGGTGGATATTTCTGATCCTCCTCCACCTTCTGCCTTGATTAGAGAGTTCTTTTCGAACATCTCTATCCGCATCTATGATTCCAACACTTTGGTAAAGAGTTGGATACGAGGCGTAGAGTACACCATTACTCCCCAAGTAGTGGCTGATGCTCTAGAGGTACCTTTGGTCCAGAATCCTGTCTATCCTTTTGATGTGTCTCCCGAGATTAGTGATGTCTTGTCTTACATCACTGGATCATCTATCCAGTGGGGTTTTGATCCTAGGATCACTTCTGCTGAGCTTTCTGGGTTGCACTATCTCTTCTTTAAGATAGCTTGTCATTATATCTGGCTTATATCCCATGTTCACAACATTCCTCTCGAGAGGTGTGTATTTTTGTACGCTCTGGTTACTGATGCTCCTATTAGTTTTCCCCATCTTTTTCTTCGTTTTTTGAACGATGTTTATAGGAGTTCATCTTCTGCTCATGCTCTTGTTCATCCTATTTTCATTCATAGGATTTTGCTTTATCTTGATCTTTCTGGTTTCCCTTCCTCTGAGCCTGTTCATGTGATTGCTCCTATAGGTGCGTCTTTTCTTAGACAAAGGGCTGCTCATCTTCGAGCTGGCTCTAAACACCCTAGGTCTGTACCTTCTGGGTCCGCACCTCCTCCTTCTTCTTCTACAGGTCCTGCTGGTGAGGCTGTTCCTGATTCTGATGCTGCTGCTGCTGCTGCTGTTCCTCCACCTCCTTCGGCCGACTTTGATATCCGTCGTACTTTGGAGACTGTCATGACCGTTCAGGCGGCTCATGGTCAACTTTTGGTGGACTTATTTGACGAGATCCGTGCTTTGCGTGCTGATCTAGCGCATCTGCGTTCGCCTTCACCACCTCCTTTTGATGCTGACTTGTGATTGCCCTTTGGCATTCCGTCTCAAAAAGGGGGAGTAGTGTTTTGACTTGTAGAGGGATTTTTGTAGTTAGGGGGAGATTTTTTTTGTTTTGAAGAGCTTGTGGAGTTTATAGATTGTATCTAGGTGCTTCACTATGTATATCATTTTTGGGGATATTCATGTTAGGGGGAGTAACATTGATTGATATACATGATATATATTTGATTCTTGTAGCTTTATGATTCACTGCTTATTGATTTATATTCATTGAGTTGTTCATTGATATATGTCTTTATTTTGTGTTGTGTGAATCTTACAAGAATGTTATACCTGTTGTTTTACTCTTTTCTGTCACACATGCGTTTATGCATTTGTTGAGTATTTCAGGAATATACAGGTTGATTCAATTGAGCTGCTGTCTACACTTGCAACTGATGGATAGTAGTTAGGATTGAATTTGAGTCTTTATGAGCATTATTTTGTAAAAGGCTTATTACTTGTAAACTTTGAGCTTTTAATTTGTGTTTTGTCACGGATTGCCAAAGGGAGAGTTTGTTAGGTTCTAAAGATTTAGGATTTTATGTATTTAGAACTCTAATGTGTAATGTTGGCAAACCATGATCAAAACAATGTGTTTAGTCTTGTTTAGGCTTGCTCAAAGTTAATTATATATTGTAAAGTTAGAATCGAGTGACTGCAGATGCATTGGGGCATTTCGGTCTATCTCGATCGATCGAAGGATAGACTCGATCGATCGAATATTGGGCCAGATGCGTTTTCTGCAGAATTTCCAACTCAGCCCTAACTCATTAAACGTTTTGGGTTTTCTGTTTTTACCCTAGGTATATAAAGAAAAACCCTAGCCACGTTTTGAGAGTTGCTTCCAGTGTATTGTTGCTCATACATTGCTGTTTTGTGTAAATCTCTTGTGAGATCTAGAGGAGCTTTCCTTTACACAAAGCTTAGGGTTTTCGAGATAGAGATTACTTCAACATCTTGATGATCAACTCAGTTGCTGCCATTGAAGCTTAAAGAATATCAAGCATGGGTGCTTGTAGCTGATTGAAGAATTCAAGAAAGAAGGAGTCCGTGGATTCGGAGCTTGCACGTGGTCGTGTCAGTAAGTTCTACTGGTGGGTGGCATTAGGAAGTCGAGCGGGGAGCTTGTAGTCCTTTTGTATGAACTTCGATTCTTTCATAGTGGATTCAGGTTTGCCTTGAGGATCGGTGGGTCAAATCCTCCCTAGGTTTTTACTGTGTGGTTTCTTGGGTGATCATATCATTGTGTCTTTTATTATTCCGCTGCTTTATATTTTTTATATGATTATTTGATTGCTTTAACCTAGTATTGCATAATTTGACCAAGTAACAACTTGGCTAATTAATCTAGGCTAACCAATCTGGTTGTTTTTAAAGGGTCTAAAACCGTTCAGACATCTTACAAGTTTAGGGGTATTTTGGACATTTTAAAGGTTTCAAGGGTATTTTGGTCATTTTAAATATTTTGAGGGGTATTTTGGTTGTTTTAAAGGTTCAAGGCTATTTTGGTCGTTTTATAGGTTTTGGGGTATTTTTGGTCATTTTTTAGGTTTCGGGTTATTTTTGGTCATTTTAGAGGTTTTGGGTGTATTTTGGTCATTTTAAAGGTTTAGGGTGTTTTTGTCATTTTATGGTTTGAGGGTATTTTGGTCATTTTTTAGGTTGAGGGTGTATTTTTATCATCTTATAGGTTTTAGGGGCATTTTTGTCATTTTATAGGTTTATGGCGTATTTTGGTCATTTTATAGGTTTCAGGCATATTTAGTCATTTTTTAGGTTTGGGAGTATTTTGGTAGTTTTAAAGTTTCGAGGGTATTTCAATCATTTTTTAGGTTTAGGGGGTATTTTGGTCATTTTTAGGTTTTGGAGGTATTTTGGTCATTTCATAGGTTTCGGGGGTATTTCGGTCATTTTTTAGGTTTTGGGGGTATTTTGGTATTTTTTAAGTTTCAGGAGTATTTTGGTCATTTTTTAAGACTCAGGGGGTGTTTTGGTTGTTTTTTAGGTTTAAGGGTGTATTTTGGTCATTTTTAGGTTTTTGGGGGTATTTTTGTCATTTTTTAGGTTTCGGGGATATTTTGATCATTTCATAGGTTTGAGGGGTATTTTGCCAATTTTAGAGATTTTAGGAGTATTTTGGTTATTTTAGTGGTTTTGAGCAAATTTGTTGATTTTAAAGATATCGGGGGTATTTTGGTCATTTTAGAGGTTTCATGGGTATTTTGCTCATTTTAGAATATTTGGTAATATTTTGGTCATTTTAGTGGTTTTTGAGCATATTTGATGATTTTAGAGATATCAGGGATATTTTGGTCATTTTAGAGTTTCATGGGTATTTTGCTTAGTTTAGAGATTTTGGGGATAATTTTGAATGTCTAGGGGTATATTGGTAATTTTGGAAGTATAGGGGTATTTGGGTCATTTTGGATATTTAAAGGTATTTAGGTAATTTTGGAGGTCAAGAAGGCATTCAAGTAGTTTTAGAGGTATTTGGGTCATATTGGGTAAAATGGGTAGGTTACCAATTAAATGGGTTGGGTGGGTAATGGGTAATTATTTTATATATAAATAGGTCTTAAATAGATAAATGAATAATTACACACTCAACCCATTTATGACTCAACCCGCCCATTTGCCACCTCTAATCGTGACCTAAAGATACCGCTGATATGAATTTTAGCGTGAGAGATAAGAGAGATAGGGCAGAGTTAGGTAGAGACAAAGTGCGGGAGAGGAGAGAGAGTGTGTGAGATATAAATTAAAGGAGTAATTGCAGTAGGATGATGAAGGGGGTACCGAAGCTGTTGGTTGTGGATGTCTGGTATAAACTTGCAATGGGGCTGGAGTCTTTGGAGTGGAGGTCAATGGTAGGGGATCCTTTGGAAGCACTGGCATTGGAGAAGGAATAGAAATAGGTGAGGAAAATAGTAGAGTAGCAGTATGGACTCAAGGTAACATCAGCGCTGCTAATGTAGTAGTATAAGACTATAGAGTTGAATTGATCTTGTTTCTTACAAAACCTTCTTTTTTTTTTAATCTTGTTTTGTCTTGTTTTTTGTTTGGAGAAGAGAGAGACATAAACAGGAAGCAAAAATACTTATTTACCCCTATTTTTAACAAAGGTGGGTTATGGGAAACAAATGGAGCTTACCTCAATAGGTAAAGTGACATTTTTAAACCACAGGTAGGCAAAGTGATTTTGGGCCAAACCACAGGTGAGTTTATTGCAATTTCCCCTTATAATTTAAAATTTATTAATTAAATTATTTATGACGTCATCGGTTCAACCACTGGTTCGATCTTGGTTGAACCATAAAACTGATTACTAGTCTCTTTTTCGGTTTTTTTACCATTCTAGTTTTTAAAACCATGAATACATGAAGACTAGAGACAACCAATTTGAGCTATTGGAAAGCTTCCTCAACTTCAGGTCCCCAAGAGAAGGCATTCTTCTTCAAAAGAGCAGTTAAAGGAGCTACAATCTAACCATAACCTCTGATAAATTTTCTGTAAAGCTAGTGAGGCCTAGGAACCCTCTAAGAGCCTTAACATCTCTAGGAATAGGCCACTCTTGCACTGCCAAAATCTTCTTAGGATTAATTTTTACACCTTCTCCAAAAATGATGTGACCAAGATATTCTATTTCCAAATGAGCAAACATACACTTGGACGTCTTAGCATACAATTGGTTCTTAGCCAACACTTCTAAAACAACTCTAAGATGTTCCACATGGTCAGCCAAAGTTTTACTATACTCCAAAATGTCATCAAAGAAAACAGGAATGAATCTTCTAAGATAAGTCTTAAACCCTTGATTCATCAAGGATTGAAAAGTAAATGTAGCATTTGCTAACCCAAAGGGCATAATTAGAAATTCATAATACCCCTCATAAGTCTTAAAAGTTGTTTTAAGAATATCTTGTTCCCCTATTCTAATCTAGTGGTAACCATACCTTAGATCTAATTTTGAAAAACAATTGCAAACACCATGCAGTTCATTTCATTTATAACAAGGACAAGGTATTTGTCTTAAATACTGGCTTGATTCAAAGCCCTATAATCTATCTATACACATACTCCATAAACCATCTGCTTTCCTTACTAAAAGAACGGGTGAAGCAAAAGGGCTTTGACTATTTTGAATAGAACCTACTTCTAGCAACACCTTCGCTATCTTTTCAATCTCAGTTTTTTGATAGTAGGGATACATGTATGGTCTCTGACATATTGGTTGAGTGCCCTCCTTGAGGTTGATCTGATGTTCATAGGAGCTAAGCCCACTGGTGTAGCAAAAACTGCATGAAACTCCTGCAATAATGTAGCAACCTTAGCTGGATGGGAAGGCTGCTTTGCTGCGGAGCATTGAACTGCTATCTGAAGAATCAATCCCTTTTCTAGTAGGCTCTTTAAAAAATTGAGCCCCATCTTGCAATTTAGGTCCTGTTGGTTGCGCCTTGATTCCATGCAACACTATATGTCTGCTCCCATATGCAAACTCCATAGTAAGATGTTTGAAATCCCAATTAATAATACATAAGGTACTAATCCACTAAGTCCCTAAAACCAAGTCACAACACCCCCAATGGCAATACATGCAATTGAACAAAAAAATACTTGGCCATGCATGAACACCGGGACATCCTTACACAATCCCTGTGTCTTAATAACATCATCATTGGCTACTTTTACTTCTAGAATTTGTGATTCATCAATTGGGATTTGAAGAACTGATGTCAAGGTTGCATCAACGAAGTTATGAGTACTTCCAGAATCTAAAATCTAAAAGATTAACCAAAGATACAGTTTTGACCCTTCTCTTAATCCTAATTGTTCTTGGTGTAGGACTACCAAAAATCCACTCCCTCTTCCTGTACCCTACCAATAGTAACCTCATCCTCAATCTCAATAAGCTGCACCCCACTGACAAAATCATGAACAATATCCAACAGAAATAAGGTAGCAATCTTACATTCATACCCATGTACCCATTTATCATCACAATTATAACCAAGGCCCTTCTTCTTTCTCTCTTCCATTTGAGGAGGAGAAATTCTCTAAACTGGTATTTTATTTTTAGTATCAACAAGTGTACTAACTTTTGGTAATCCAAGCAAAGAAGGTCTAACATGTTCATGTGGAATCTTATAGCTCTTCTTACACCCTAACGAGTATTCTTCTTGGATTTTTTCCAATCCAAATGCTACAATAAGAGTACGAGAGTTCAACATCCTCATGGGCACCCTAACTTCATCCTTTAACCCACTAAAAAAACAACTAAATTTGTGCTAGGGAGATAAACCCCTAATCCTATTAGATAGAGCCTCAAATTCTCCCTTGTAAAGAGCCATTGTTAATGTCTATCTCAGCCTAGTCAAGACCTCCGTGGGGTCATCATAGGCTAGAGTACCAAATCTGATCAACAAGGCTTGCACCAATGCCTCCCAATTCCTAATTACACCAACATCCTCACCTTCTTGAAACCAGACCAAGGCTTCTCCATCCATGTGGAAAGAGGCCATCGTTAACTTCTTATTGTCGAGTATGTGTATAGTACGTGAAGTACTGGTTTGCTTTGTAAATCCAGGAAGTGGGCTCTTCTCCAAAGAATCTTGGAAATCCAAGTTTCATAGGTCCTGACAGGTTTGGAATCAAGTTGTGGTTGGTATGAATTCCTGGGGTGTGTGAATTCTCAGGGTTAGGTTCTCTGTTTTCTGCAGCATTCAAATTCTGCATAATGGTGACCAATTGCTGACTCATTTCATTCGAGGTACGTGTGTGAATACTAGTGCTTTTATGGATTTCTTGTATGTCTTTGGTGTGGTGATCTGAGATGGATTTAAGGGAAGTTATTGTATCATTAACAATGGCAGAAGGTAGTGTTTCAGTCTTCGTGTTTTAGTCATGGTAGCCTATACAAATTGCATGAATATAGACGGCTATGATACTAATTGATAAGATCCAAGATCTAATATGGAATAGCTGAGTTCAAGGACAGCTAGCCTCCAAGAAGTTTGGGGAATAAGGAAGAGAATAAGAGAGTAAAAGAGTAATTGATTTCTTATTACTTGATTCACTACTAGGAGCAAACGTGTATTTTTACAATCATTGGTACCATGCCTAACACACACAATGATTACAACTCACATTCAGTAACTAACTAAACCACCAATGATGAAGTAAACAATGAATTAACTATAGTAGTGAGTCCCTGGTAACTGAATTAACTAACTAATAGTCCTAGAACTACTCTATCTAAATTAGTTGACAGCAATTATCAATCTTGTATCAATAAACTAACTGTTCAGGAGACACTCTTGGGATAATACCTCACAGTTAGAGATTTCTTGGATTCAAATTCAACTAGTTATAATAAGGGCAGCCTTGATTATTTATAGTTACATAAGCAAGCTGCTGAGTTGGTTACAAAAACCTAACTTATGGCTGCCATGTAACTAACTGAAAAAAAAAAAAAACAAACAAAAAAAACAAAAACAAAAACCTAACTAGTAGGCCTATTGCACTTATCACTAACAATCTATCAACTATCTTTCTATTACAAGTGAAATGAACTACATATCATACAAAATAAGCACTAGTAAACATCTAGCTTTAAAAATGAACTGCATCAAATTACCAAACAATCACCTCTCCCGTATCCTACATACCCTACAAGTTTTGTGCATTGAATATGACCTATTTAATAACATATTGGATCAAGTTAAATATTCTTGCTTCTAGATGCAAGTTTTAAACTGGTATTAAAGCAAATGAGATGCTCTAACAACAATTTCAAAGTGATCCAATCCATCACTGTACTCATCTATGTATGGTTCCAGCCAAAAAAAAAAGTGCTTGTTTCAAATTCATGTTTTATAACGAATCTGCTGTTGTAAATGAAATTGTAGGAGTTTGAATTTTTCAAAGGTGAAGAACTTTTCAGTCTTCAATCCCATAGAACATCTGATTTTCTATAAACACTAGATATCCATAACTTCTCATGCCACACAATTGAGGAAATCATCACCCAAATAAATTCACTCCAACTGTGAATTAGGGCTGTGCACTTCTACAAAGAATAAAAGATCCACCTTGTATTCCTATAGGCACCTTCTTAGAATTCCATTAAAGGACACAGTGGACTTCATAAGATCGCAAAACAAAGTACAGTACAAGGAATTAGTATTGTGAATGATGATGCCAACGACATGACATC
The DNA here is from genome assembly GCA_019022515.1 of Quercus aquifolioides. Lineage (NCBI taxonomy): Eukaryota > Viridiplantae > Streptophyta > Magnoliopsida > Fagales > Fagaceae > Quercus > Quercus aquifolioides. The sequence goes on from JAFHAW010000270.1 coordinate 80,148, forward strand.
CATTGTAAGAATCATTAGTTTTTAAAAAAACCATGCCTGAGCAAGTGCCACCCACCAACTTATATTATGTGCTTCCCCATCATGTGATCAATCATAGACGATGGTTGTATCAACTATCAAGTGTATGCTGTCTCATTTCAATGTCACATTAGGTGACCCCCAAGGCTTTGCAAAATGTTCACTGTTTGAGAACTTGGACGTGTATGTACTTGGAGCAAGGAATGAGTAAAAAGGCAACAGAGTTGAGAGTCCCACAGTGACCTGAAATATAATTTATTCTCCCATTTGCTTGTAATCTTGAAAGCTGTACAAGCGATTGCACAAGGAAATTATGATCCATATGTGATATCAAGAAGCAATTGAAGAGGCCACATGCCCTAGACGAATCCTGGTAGGTAAAGGCCTTGCAACAAGCCCATCTGTGACCCAACCCGTTGACTCCCCATCCCTTTTAACATGGTTGAACTCCCTTTGCACATACTCTAGAGATATTTGCAGCCTCCCTCCATATCTGCAGTCATTAGAAACACTTCTTGCTTCAAATCCAGCATTTTTCTCCAACCAGTACAGATAATTGACATGGAACAATGCCTTGAGCATGTCATGAGGTGAGGAACTTTCTTTTAGCACCACCTGATCCATCCCAATATTTCAGTTACAACCCAAAAAGAAATAGTAAATAGTAATAGTTAGTTTGCCATCATGTACCCAAATCACGCATCACAAATAAGGGCAACAGACGCCAAAGTTTGTTTACTGTCTTCTATTCATTCATATATGCACATAAGGAAAACCAAAAGTCAATGCTACCATTGGCCTGTATTAATTTTTTCAGTCTCAGTTTTTTTTTTTTTTCCCCTTAAACAATTGGTTTATCATAATGGAATTTATCTGGTGTCAAAAACAGTTCTTTTTTTTTTAATACTTCTGAATACTCATTTCAATTCTTGAATTATTAGGCTATCCTTGAGAGGAAGTATGCAAATATATATATATATATATTTTTATGGTTTAGACATTTAGAAGGTGAAATGGTATGTCAAAGAAAAATCCACGAGGACTGAATGGTGATTTGGCCCTAAACCCCCCAACTCGCAAGAGATGCAAGGGCTTGAGAGGTAAATGTTGGCCTTACGTGCATTGTTGCGTGTGCCTGGCCAAGGTGACAAGTACTACAAGAATTCAATGAAAAAAAAAAAGGCAGGGCAATTATAACGACAAAACAAAAAATTAGATAAATATACACAATAACCATACAGGTGCAGAGAATGAGCAACCCCCACTGGCCCACCCCCTCTTGGGTGGCAACCCAAAACACAAAAATAAATCAATTTAAAAAATAATAAATAAATGGGTAAAATATTACTTTGGTCCCTAAACTTTGCCAAAAGTTCATTTTTCATCCCTATACTTTTAGAAGTTTGTTTTTTGTCCCTAAACTTTGCAAAACATTTTACTTTAGGTCCTTCCGTCTAAGTCCGTTAGTTTATATCCTACGTGGCCTAACAGAATGCTGACTTGGACCAAACCAATTTACTTTAAAATCATGGACATATGGCACATGTGGATTAAAAATTTTGGTGAGACAAAATTACCCCTCCTAAACCCAGTCACGCTGCGTTAACTCAAAATGCCCAAAAACTGAAACCCAACACCCAGAGACGTCACAATCCCACCCTCAACTTGCGACTTTGGAACCCATGTTCTTTGTCCCAAGAACCAGACAAAACATATTACATATGAAAGAAAATCTCCAACCAAATGTGGAGTTTTAAAGAACAAACAATTCATTCCTTGGCATCATTACTTTATAACAAACACAACGAATTCCAACAAACATTAATTTCAAATAAGCCTAAAACACATAAGCCCTTCATTTTTTTATATAAAAATAATAAAAAATAATAATTTTTTTGTTCACCAGGATGTCTTTTCTGTATGTGGGTGGTGCAGTAGTGTAACAAAGAAAAGTGCAGCCCAACATGAAGATTGCCAATCTTTCCTCTGGATTACCTGATGCAAACAACCCATTGCCAAAAGGAGAGAAGGATAGTGAGGGGAAAAAAAATACCTAGTTTCAGATCTGGATAGAGTCACCGGAAGGAGAGAGGGATAGTGAGAGGGAAAAAAAGTACCTAATACTGCTCTTCAGAAGAATCCCTAGAAGTTGATGATAGCAATGACTCCTTTGTGCCACAATTCCAAAGCTACTTCTGTTCAAAGTTTTATCTTTAAAAACGAGATTCCAACTTCCAAAGAGACCAAAGCACCAGAGAAAGAGAGAGGATGGGAGAGAGAGAGAGAGAGAGAGAGAGAGACATTAGACTTAGCACTATATTCCGTCGCTGGTTCTGGGTCGCCAATTGAGGGCAGGACTGTGACATCTTTGGGTGTTGGGGTTTCAGTTTTTGGCATTTTGAGTTAATGTAGCACAACTGGGTTTAGGAGTGGGGTAACTTTGTCTCACCAAAATTTTTTAATCCACGTGTGCCAATCATTGTGTGCGATGTGTCCATAATTTTTAAAATAAATTGCTTGGTCCAAGTCAGATACCATGTCAGCATTCCATTAGGCCACGTATGATATAAACAAACGGATTTAGACAGAAGGATCTAAAGTAAAACATTTTGCAAAGTTTAGGGATGAAAAACAAATTTCAGAAAGTTTAAGGATGAAAAAAAAAAGCTTTTAGAAAAGTTTAGAGACCAAAATAATACTTTACCCCAAATAAATAAATAAAAACATAAAGAGAAAAAAAAAAAAATCAAAGAAATGAAGATTTGAAAACCAAGGGGACGGTTGACTTACATAGAATATTTCTTTGTGTTCAGCCAAGATGTAGCCTTCATTTCTAGACAAATCGAACAGTGCAAGTAAATCCTCCTTTTTGCTGACAACATCACTGAGCTTAGATCCTAACTGCAGCCGATGCTCAATTTCAGCAGCTGCACAGTTGGTTGTGCCTAAGGAGGAAAATCCATGAAATATGATGCACAAAACTCAGACAATGCGGCAACTATTAGACACATTGTTTTTTTTATTAAGATGTTACACATGCACCCAATGGATCTTGAATCCATGACCTTACCCTCCATTATTATGGTAGAAAGAACTGTCATTTAAGCTAGAGCTCATTGGCAACTATTACATACATTTTTATACGTCTATCCCACCTTACATTGCCTAGTTAATCAAAGATACAATTTTCTTAAAATCAGAAATATCAGAGGCATCATTAATTTGCTGCATCATATACAAAATATAAGTTATTTTGCATCATTAATTTGTCTTTATCAGTGCTTAGTCTGGTGTATTTTGCTCAGAATCAGTCTCAAACCCCCAAAAAAATGAAGAGGTAAGTTGACGGCTAGCATAAAATCTAACACTCATCAAGAATGGATCCTTTACAGAAACGAGTTGGGAGGATCTCCTATTAGCAACACACTACATTGGACCCCAAATGCAGATTGAAGTGGGGGATTAGGTTGGAAGTCCCTTATCAGTGTCATGCTACATCAGAGCCTGAGTATAATAGAAATTTGGGCAAGGGTTCTCGCACTTTGATGGACGGGCAAGGGTAAAATTAGGATAAATAGGAATTGTATAAGGATAATTCTTTTGCACACAGTGCGTACATACACACTGCGTGCAACAACAGAAATCATGACTTTAAGTCACAATTTCAAACTTGAAATGATTTTTGTTGTTTGCATGCAGTCTGTGTAAATACACACTCTGCAACAATCATTACCCTTTGTATGTCTCTTGAAACATATGGTATTTAACAGGAAACTAATGGAAATAATAAATACAATAACTACAAGGAGAATGCACATAAGAAAAGATCATAATAATTGTTATGTACTTAAAACTTTTTGTAATGCCATCATAATTTTATTTGGGTGTTATGTCCAAAAGGAGGAAAAAATATCCCCCCAAAGAAACCTCCCTAAGCTTTGAAAACTTGAAGTTTTAGAAAGTGTGAGAATTGCGTAGGGGTTTTTCGTATATAACTAACTGAAACTTTTCATTCAAAAAATAGAAACATCACAACCCATGTACACAGGAAGTTTACAAGGCGTAATGTCCAAAAGGAGGAAAAAATATCCCCCCAAAGAAACCTCCCTAAGCTTTGAAAACTTGAAGTTTTAGAAAGTGTGAGAATTGCGTAGGGGTTTTTCGTATATAACTAACTGAAACTTTTCATTCAAAAAATAGAAACATCACAACCCATGTACACAGGAAGTTTACAAGGGTTGCTAGTAAAAAAAAAAATTTATATAAGTAAAATGTTTTATTAAAAGAGAGGAAATCTCAGAATGGTAATGTAAGGTTGAAAATTTATCAACCATCTTGTTGGCTTTATTCTGTGCCAATTTGCTTGTAATTTAAGCATTTAGTAACCCTGTATTTAGGTGGGATTATTGTAAGGGTAGTGTGTGAGGAGATGTGAAGAAAAGCTCAAGTATGTGCAAGAAGGCAGAGTTTCGCGGCTAGGACTCGCGGGTGGCTCGCAGCTGCAAGTCGCCAACTGCTGGCACGTGAGATGCACACAGGGAAGCTGAAGGGTCGCGCCAGCTGTCGCACTACAGGACAAAAGTCCCAGGCTGGCCAGGCCGTTAGGCCGCTACTTGAACTCGCTACTTGGACAAGCCGCGAGGTCAAGCCGCCAATTTACCCTGTTTGGCAAAAACTGACTCTTCGTTTTCCAAAACACACACCACTATATATAGACCCTTATACCCACTAAATTGAGAGAGCTTCTAAAGAGAATTTTTGTGAGAGAAACCCTAGAGAAAAACAAGATTGCCTCATCCCCAATCTTTACCTTAGAGTCTCTACAAATTCCTCTACTCTCTTCCTCTCCATTGTCATACCCTTGAGAGGTCATTGACCAAATCCTTATCTCACCATACCCACGTCTGTGAAAAGGTACATTTGGTGCTAAGGGAAGCAGTTTGGAAGGAACCAATATATATTTGTTGATGCTATGGTTTAGTAGCGGAATCCAGGAAGCTAAAGAAGAAATAGGTTCGGCGTAACCTCGTTGGAGCAAGAAGCTTGGAGGGCTTAGGTACTTGGGTAGATTAGGCTTGGAGGGTCTTATACTGTTCATGTATCCCAACTATATTCTTTAGTGGATTTTATCACCGCTTGGAGGGCGGCGGAGAGGTTTTACGCCGAGGACTTCGGTTTCCTCTTCGATAACACATCGTGTGTTGTTCGTGTGTTTGCATCTTTCTTTCCTTTATCTTTGCCTTATATTTACTGATGTGGATGTGTTTATATTTGGCTTAGATTGTTTATCAATTCTATTATAAGCTTGTTATCATATTCCGTACATTAATTGTTTGATATAAAGCTTGAATTGGTAATTTTGTAATTTGGGGTCTAAACGTTCAAGGGTGTTTCATACCCTTTTTGAACTTTCAATTGGTATCAGAGCGGGTACACTTGTTGTGGTTTAAATACCTAAGTCTGATCCTTGACCCCTTGTGTGTTTTGCCATGGATAATACTTTGTATGCTTCTATGGATGTTGTTGATTGTAACATGCCATATGCTTGTGAAAATGCCTCTATGAGTGTTAATCCTCATAATTGTGTGACATGTTACTTGAATCTATTGATGTTGTTGACAAACTCTTGAAGAAAGGAGCTAAGAAGTTTCAAAAGAATTTGAGCAAGTTCATTTGTGAAAAGGATGATTTGATTGCTAAGCTCAAAGAATCCAATAAATTGGTTGAAAAATATAAGAAGCTTGCTGAAAATTCTCTTGAAAAGATGAAAGAGTTTGAATGTTTAAATATGGACTTGGATGCTAAACTTGTTTTGTCTAACAAACTTGTTGATGATCTTAAATGTGAAAATGAATCTCTTAAGATGCATGCCAAGTGTTTGATTGCTGAACCTATTGTTAAAAGGGATGAAAATATTTGTTGCAATCATGTTATGGTACCCGATATTGTGCCTATTGTGTGTTCTAACCCAAAGGACAAATCGGTGTACATTCCTCCACACAAAAGAAATCAAAAGGTGGAGAGAAAGGCTCCTAAGTCAAAGCCTCCGTTTAGGTCTCAACCTAAGGTTTTGGATGGATCTAAGTTTGTTCCAACTTGCCACCATTGTGGTGTGATTGGTCATATAAGACCTCAATGTTATAAGTTGAAGAGAGAACAAAACCATGTTGCTAGATCCCTTCCCAAAAAACCTAGTGGACCTAAACACATTGTGTGTCACCATTGTGGTGCTTTTGGTCATCTAAGACCTCATTGCTCTAAGTTTCATGCTCTCAAAAGAAAAGAGAAACTTGAGCTTCTTGGAAGTTATGCTAAAAAGGGTAAACCGGTTTTGAGTGAAAATAGCATGTTGATTAAGAAAATGTTTAATGCTCTTAACTCCTTCACTATGTGCATCTCCGGTTCTCATTCTTCCAACCCTCATCTCACTTCTCTTAAGACACTCATTCCAAACAATCATTTTGTTTGGATGAGGAAGGGTTCCTATGGTTGAGTTTTTGCTCTTTTGGTCCTTGATCTAATTCTTTCGATCTTTGTAGGACCCTTCATGCATTAAATGCTTCATTGTCACGCATTTGTGCATCATGCATCTCTTTATTTGCATTGTTTTGGTTTTATTTTTTATCTTACTTTTATGTCTTTGTTTTGTGTGAGTAAAAAATCCAAAACCACATAAAAAGTGAAAAAAAAAATTCAAAAAGTTTGATCGTATATGTTTGAGCACATATCACATGTGAGTTTTGCCTTGTACCTTCATACAAATGGCTTTATGCATTTACGAGCTTAGCTTGTTCTTTATGCACTTATATCTTTGTGGGAAAAATCTTGACATCTATGTGTGATAAATCAATCTTCAAGCTTGTCATGAATGATTTGTCAATAGTCATGTTGGTTTTGATACATGCATAGACTTGTGCCTATATATCTTCCCACTCTTTATTTTGTTGTCTTTGCTTAAAGAGCTCACCAAATGTAAATCTCCAAATGAAAAGAGATATTGAGCTGCAAAAGCCTGTCGCACATACTAGTATTTGACTAGGAAAAAGGGAAAGCGACCAAAATAAAATGTATGATGCCCCAAAAAGTCAAAGGCTTGTTCATCAAATTGAAATATCAAAAATTTAAGCATCGATCTCAAAATGAGATGTATTGATTCAAAATGATCAAATGTTATGAATTGTAAAGAAGCCAAATGAAAAGCTTCAAAGATATGTAATCATTTTCTTGTGGGAGGTCATATATGTTCATTTCTATAATTGAGATAGACCACTTGACTTAGTATTGCGTATGACTTGATTGAATTGATCATTGAAGCTTCACTCTAGACTATGGACTATTCCACACTTGATACACACACACAACACAACACACGCCTAATGTTCAATGAATGCTTTATTCATTTGTTCGATTATACTTGTTTAAATGTGATGTGTATGTGCTCAACTTTATATGGTTCAATCCAAAAAGGTTTTTTGATCATTTTATATGCTTTTGGAAGTGATTTTTATCACTCTTTGTGTTCATGTTTAGTGCATACATTGTTTTTCAGTGTTTAAACATGTTCTGGGTTGAAAAACAAGTGTCAGAATTTTTGGCCACTTAATTTGGCAACTTGTACCAGCCAAATACTGTAGCGAGTTCACACAGAAGGTTCTAGCGACTTACTGGCGACTCACTGGCGACTCGCCCAGTCGCGAAATGCCTAGAATCAGTCTTTGTAAGAGCTTTTTCGTGGGAAATTTGTTTTAAACCTCTCCCATCCTCTCTTAAACCCTTTTTCCAATATTTTTACATCAAAACCCAACCAATTTGAATGGTTTTTCATTCCATTAACATCTCTAAGGTAATTTTAAACTCTTTTCATTGATTTGAATTCTTGGATTATGTTTTGATGAGTTTTGTGTTCTTGGTTGGGATTTTCATCATAAGGGTTGGAAAAACTTAATTTTTGTCAAAATTTTTGTTTGGGATTGGTTTCCTTTAATGATTTGCTTTGGATGTTGGCCCCTTGTGGCAAAAAGAACATGTATTAAGGGTGATTTTCATGATGTTCATGCATTGTTTCACTTTGTTCTTCATAGTGTGCATGCTAGGTGTTTGATAAAATGCCTCTTAGGCATTTTATCACTTGTTTGGACTCCAATGAGTATCAAACTTTGGGGTCTCTCATGTTTCCTCATTAGGAACATGTTTGGTTCATTGGTTGTGTATTTAACACACCTTGCCCCACATGCATATTTTTCATGCATTGGTCATGCATTGCACTTGCCACCTCTTGCACACACCTTTGCTACCCTTGTCATGCATTGGTCTATACCTTGTTTCTTCATCCTAGCATGTCATGTTTACCTTATGCTTTGTAGCATTTCATTTCATCTTAGGTTTGAGCTTTATTTTCTCATGCATCATTGCACCCCTCATGCATCATTGTCATTGTTCATACCTTCATCTCTTGCCCTATTTTCTCCTTGACCCCTTTGCCTATTCATGTCAAAAAGGGGGAGAGAAAACTCTAGAGTAGTATACCGAATAGTTTTGTCATTTCTATATGACCCTTGTGCACATTCTTAGGGGGAGAAATTCTATTTCTCGTGCACATTTGTAAGGGGAGAGATATTCCATAGGGGAGATGCATATACCAAGGGGGAGAAGACTTTGTTTGGTCAAGTTGCTCACATGTTTCACATCATGATTACTTGATCGCAATTTACTTGTTACATTATACTTGTCTATTTATTACTTGCTTTACCTTGAGGGTCTAATGTGTTTTGTGCAAGTGTTTCAGGTTACAGGTATATATGTTCCAAGTTCATCACAGCTCCTATGATTCATGATAGGGGGAGTGATATGATAAGGGAAGTACTTTTTATTATCTGTTTGTACCTGGTACCTTTGTAGGTTGTTAAGGTTTTTGTTTAAATTTTATACCCATGTTGCTTATGTAAGCTTTAAGGGTTTGTTTTGTTTCTATGCACATTTGTAGGCCTTTGTGGTTTGTGCCATGCTTTATGCATCCTTTGTGCCTTGTTAAATCAGTACTTCCAACCAAATGTTATGCATTTTCTTCTAAGTACTGTCACTCTTGTGCCCTTGTAGGATTTTTCCTAGATGTACATGCTTCTTGTATTGTGCATTGGTTGAGTGTTGGTCATTCAAGTGATTTGCCTTGTGTTTGTCATCTTGAATGTCCGGATGTTCATTCCAAGTGTGAATGAGCATTGTGATCACTTGGTTATAGTGATTACCTATTTTGGTCTATCCATGGTCTATTGCTTTATTCCATAGTGCTTGATCGTTTTATGCTTGCTCTATTTGAATTACAAGTTTCTGTTTACAATGAACTTATTGTGTTGTTGTGTTTCAGGAGTTACTTGTTCTTATGGTTCTAAAGCTTCGCAGATTCTAGAGTTAGGTGTGAGTGAGTTTTCCAACTGTTCCCAACTCACGCGTTAAGTCTAGAGTTTGTTTTAGGGTTTTGTCACGGAATAGCCAAAGGGGGAGATTGTAAGGTTGAAAATTTATCAACCATCTTGTTGGCTTTATTCCGTGCCAATTTGCTTGTAATTTAAGCATTTACTAACCCTGTATTTAGGTGGGATTATTGTAAGGGTAGTGTGTGAGGAGATGTGAAGAAAAGCTCAAGTATGTGCAAGAAGGCAGAGTTTCGCGACTAGGACTCGCGGGTGGCTCGCGGCTGCAAGTCGCCAAAATGCTGGCACGTGAGATGCACGGAGGGAAGCTGAAGGGTCGCGCCAGTTGTCGTACTACAGGACAAAAGTCCCAGGCTGGCCAGGCCGTTAGGCCGCGACTTGAACTCGCGACTTGGACAAGCCACGAGGTCAAGCTGCCAATTTACCCTGTTTGGCTAAAACTGACTCTTCGTTTTCCAAAACACACACCACTATATATAGACCCTTATACCCACTAAATTGAGAGAGCTTCTAGAGAGAATTTTTGTGAGAGAAACCCTAGAGAAATACAAGATTGCGTCATCCCCAATCTTTACCTTAGAGTCTCTACAAATTCCTCTACTCTCTCCCTCTCCATTGTCATACCCTTGAGAGGCTTTTTGCCAAATCCTTATCTCACCATACCCACGTCTGTGAGAAGATTCATTTGGTGCTAAGGGAAGCAGTTTGGAAGGAACCAATATACATTGGTTGATGCTATGGTTTAGTAGCGAAATCCAGGAAGCTAAAGAAGAAATAGGTTCGGCGTAACCTCGTTGGAGCAAGAAGTTTAGAGGGCTTAAGTACTTGGGTAGATTAGGCTTGGAGGGTCTTCTGCTGTTCATGTATCCCAACTATATTCTTTAGTGGATTTTATCACCGCATGGAGGGCAGCAGAAAGGTTTTACGCCGAGTACTTCGGTTTCCTCTTCGATAACACATCGTGTGTTGTCCGTGTGTTTGCATCTTTCTTTCCTTTATCTTTGCCATATATTTACTGCTGTGGATGTGTTTATATTTGGCTTAGATTGTTTATCAATTCTGTTATAAGCTTGTTATCATATTCCGCACATTAATTGTTTGATATAAAGCTTGAATTGGTAATTTTGTAATTTGGGGTCTAAACATTCAAGGGTGTTTCATACCCTTTTTGAACTTTCAGGTAACATTCCTTAAAGAATCCCAGCATATTAGAAAATGAATGACTACTTAAAATCATCGTAGTGTTAATAAAATCATCTGAAAAAACACATCCAAAAAATTCCTACATACTAGAAAAAGAATGGATACTTAGGGTAGCCATCCAATCATTACATAGAATGTAATAACAACAATTTTAACCCCAAAGATCCCATAGAAGTTTGATTAACAGTGAGGATTGTTGTACAATATGTTCTGCGACGTGCAACTAATCTGAGTGAAGTTCTCCTATGTCATCAAAAAAAAATTTTAACCCCAAAGATGATCGATCTTTCCCTTCAAACATGCCATTGTTGTGCTCTCTAAATAGTCCACATAACGCACAAACGAATAGCATGCCCAAATATCAACAACATAATATCTTCCAAAACCTCCTCTCCAATACTCCAACAAATCCAAGACCATTTTAGGCACAACCCAATGTATCTCTAACAAACATAACACCCTTTTTTATATAAGTAGAAAGTTTTATTAAAAATTTAATTACTTCATGTTCACAATGATGAACACGAAGTATCTAGCAAAAAACTCAAATAGAGAAGCTAAGAGAACTATGAAACTTGTTAGAATTATGGTTAAGTGATTAAATTTATCATTTCTTAATTGTTTAAACTTTTGAGACAATCAGTAATTTAACATGGTATTAGAACAGGAGATCCTGAATTAGATCCATGTATTTACTCTACCTCCCATTTAAAATGTTAAAAATCCCACATATTGGGTCCCTACTTATTAAGGAGAATTTTAGGCCCACACGTGAGAGAAAGTGTTAGAATTATGATTAGGTGATTAAATTCACCATTTCCTAACAGCTTAAGGTTTTGGAAGAATTGGTAATTTAACAAAACTCAATAGCAAAAGTATAATGTGTAAAGCCCCAAGCCCTAGACCACTCAAACAAGGTACAAATCAAAGAGGATTTCAAATTGATTTCAAATGATCTAGGGGTGTCTGAGCATCCTTAAACGAGCAGGAGTTGCAACTTGATCGTAACACTAGTGAACATAGATTATGTGCATATGAAGGAGAAGATGATCTATAAACTTTCCACTGCTCTTATACATGCATCACCAATCCACTATAAAAATACTACTCTTACAAAGATTATCCATCATAAGAATTTTTCCCCTAGCTGTTGTTCATGTGATAAAAAAATTTTAATTAAATTAAAATAAAATTTTAAATAAAAATAATAAATAAATAAACCTTCTTTTGTGCGAGCCTTTACCTTCCAAATACTCTTCCAAGGAAAGGATTGAGAGCCTCTAGTAGAAAGAACCTTATAAAAGAATTTTACCTCAAAAGTGCTACTTCTAGTAGAAGTTCCAAATATGCAATCTTTCCTATTCCTCTTGATATTAATGGAACGAGGAAGATCAAAAAAAGATCAAAGGACTTCCAACTCCCAATCAACAAAATATTCCAACGAACATCCCCAATGTTCCAACATATACAATGAGCCAGAGAGGCCTCTTTAGCTCAAGCTATACGGAATAGATCCAAAAAGGCATCGTTAAGTATCATACCCCAACACCAAGAATCACGCCAAAAACAAATTCCAATACCATTGCCAACAACAAATGTAATAAACCTTGAAATTTTTTTTCATTCACTTCTAATATGTTTCCAAAGGCTAACGCCAAGTGGTTCATTAATCACCACCCGATTTGCCATAAAGCTTCTGCTTCCATTGCATAACTCTAAAAGTATTTCCCCAATAAAGCTTGATTGAAGCGTGTCAAGCTTCTGATGCCCAAACCTCCACTTTGAACTAGTTTGTATATTTTCTTCCAATTTACCGAATGGAATTTGAAATAATACACATATAAAATTCCATTGCAACTTTTCACAGCAACATGCAACAATAACAAGCAGGGGAAACAAAGAAAGGAAATTCGTTGATAAGCTAAAAAGAGTATTCTTAATCAAAGTGTTAGGAACTCCTACGGTATATAGATAATAATTGTTGTAATGTTGCATTTAGTTAGTTAGTTGTTTAGTTAGTTACAACTCCAAACATGTTAATCTCATTTAACAAATGTTGGAATTATTAATGCACATGGGGAATAATAGAACCATTAGGATAAGGCCATGTGGGCTAATAGAATAGTTTTATGATTCTATAAATACCTACTTATAATCACATTTCCATTTATTGAACCACTAGGTTCCTAACAAAAAGTGATTCTGCCTCCCATCGATAAATAAATCTTATTCTACCCTAATAAACTTCTTCCATCTTCTCTTAGAATAGATCAATATCACATTGGACTTAAATTTAGCCCTCCAATTGTAAGCCCAGATATTTCATAGGCAATTTAGATATCTTACAACCAAGAATATCAACCAAAGCTTCAACCTTTGGAACCTCTTCGCTATGGTTAAATGATAATATTCACCGCTTCCTAGGAGTTTAAGCTTTTGGAAGAATCAGTAATTTATCATTGTATCAAAGTAAGAGATCCTAAGTTTGATCCCTAGCATTACTCTACCTCCCATTTAAAATGTTAAAATCTCACGTGTTGGGCCCCAGTTGTTAAAGGGGTAGTTTAGGCCCACACGTGGAGGGGAGTGTTAAAACTATGGTTAAATGATTAAATTCACCATATCCTAAAAGCTTAAACTTTGGGGAGAACCAATATTTATCACTCTTCAACAAGAACCATCGTCATAACGCATTGGAATGATATTTAGCCCCCCCAATTGCATGCCCAAATATTTCAAAGGCAAGTGAGATATCTTGCAACCAAGAATATTAACTCAGGCTTCAATCTCTAAAACCTCTCCAACAAGAACTATCTCCATGTCGCATTGGACTTATATTTAGCCCCCAATTGAAAGCCGAGATATTCTATAGGCATGTTAGATAACTTGCAACCAAGAATATCAACCAAGGCTTCAATCTCTAGAACCTCTTTTTTTAAAAATAATCAATATATGGAACCTCTCTAACAAGAGCCATCTCAGAATTAACTAAGTTAATTTTTAGTTTAGATACTACTTCTTCTTTTTTTTGATAAGTAAGAAAGCAGTATATTCAAGAAACTACCTCATGAAAACAACATAAGGCAGTATCTAAGAAGTATTTAAGTAGTATGTTTAGATACTACTTCAAAACACAATAAAACACATTTTAAATAGCCAGGTTGGTCCAGGGAACTCCATAATATCAGCAGGTCATTTATTTTGCCCCCCATAGTAAACCTACTCATATAGTGTCCATCTACTGTCTTTGAGATCAATCTACTCAAAGCATCTATCACTATCGCACATAAAAAAGGCAACAATGAATTGCCTTGCCAAAGGCCCAATAAACCATAAATAAAATAAATAATTAAAAAATCCACCTAGGCTACCATTAACAAGGATAGAAAATTTAAAAGTGGAAACACAAAAATGGATCTAGCTTCTCCATCATTCCAACATATATACCAAATATTTCCAATCGACATGGTCATATACCTTCTCTGGATCCAACTTAGATAAATACCCCTAGAATGCCAAATTTGAGTCTATTGTCAACACATTCATTCGCAATAAGAATAGAATCTGAAATCTGTCTCCCCTTGATAAACACATTTTGAGATTCTGATAGAAGCTCCCCCAACACCAACTTCAGACTATTTGCTAGCACCTTAGCCATAATTTTTTAAACACTTCCAACCATACTAATAAGTCAATAGTCCTTCAAATCTAACGCCCCAGCCTTTTTAGGAATAAGAGCAATAAAAGTAGCAATTAGGATTTTTCAATTGTATCTTGTGTATGGAAATGTTGAATCCATTCACGCCCAGTGCATTGTCTCCATTCATACTTTTAATTGCTATGAAGTATTCCTCTTTTTCAAACTGTCTTTCCAAGTCCATAACTAATTTTTTAGAGTCATTGCCTTGCTATATATAACTCTCTTATTTGTAATTCCCTATACTCCTTTGTGTTCATTTTTCACGTACATGCAGTAATCTTTTTTCAATAAAATTTGTATTTACTTATCATAAATAAAAACTAAATTGGACTCAAAGGAAATAAACATAAGATACTTAAAATCTCATAGAATATTCTAGACTCGAGTCAATTACAATATCCTTAATTCATAGGGATTGCAAAACTTACTGTTTTTCCCCTGAATACAAAACTAAATACTACAACAATAACCAAGTCTTAGTCCTAAAACTTTGGAGTTTAAAATATTATTACTTAAAAAAAAATGCTTTCACATATAAAGTTCCAATGAAAACAAAACATATCTCCTGGAATATCACATATGGTGTCTCATCTTCTTTTTGCAGATGATACCTTAATTTTCTATGATGCTATTCCTAGTCAGATAGATAAATTGAGAGAGATTTTATCTTCCTTTGAGGCAGTCTCAGTTGCGTATTAATCTGGCTAAATCAAAATTGGTTCCAGTTGGAGAGGTGTCCAATATGGGGGAGCTTGTGGCCCTATTGGGTTGTAGGTAGTCCTCACTGCCAATGACATATTTGGGGCTTTCGTTGGGCACTAAATTCAAGGATAGGCAATTTGGAACCCTATTCTTGAAAAACTTGAGCGAAAACTAGCAAGTTGGAAGCGTTTATATTTATCATGGGGTAGTAAGGTTACTTTAATCAAAAGCACTCTCTCAACCTTGCCAACTTGTTTCCTATATCCCTCTTTCCTATTCCGGTGGATATTGCTAATCGTATTGAGAAGCTCCAACGGGATTTTTTATGGAGTGGTATCGATGAGTCCCCTAAATTCCATCTGGTTAAGTGGGCTCAGGTTTATAGCCCTCTGAAGTCTGGTGCTTTGGGTGTTTGGAATTTGAGAATTTTTAATCAATCTCTGTTAGGTAAATGGTTGTGGAGGTACGGTACGGAGACAACCCACCTTTGGTAGCGGGTTATTGAGATTAAGCATGGGAATAATTGGGTTGGTTGGTGTACAAAAGGAGTAACAAATACTTATGGTGTTATTCTTTATAGAACCATAAGACAAGGCCGACCAGCTTTCTCTAAATCCGTCATTTTTGCGGTTGGTATTGGTAATAGAGTTAGGTTTTGGCATCATTTGTGGTGTGGGGGCTGTACTCTTCGAAGGGCATTTCCGGAACTCTATAGCATTAGTTGTAACAAGGAATCTTCTCTTGCGGATGTCATGCTTTTTCCTAATCAAAGCTTCACTGGGATCTTCAATTTTGTAGAGCTATCCAAGATTGGGACTTGGAACATTTAACTTCTTTTTTGGACCTTACTTATTTTATGCCTCTTACTAGTGAGGGACATGACAAACTTTGTTGGAAGCCGGAAAAGAATAAGGTTTTAAGGTTAGTGAGTACTACTTATCCCTCTCCTCGACCCACACTCTTTTTCCTTGGAAACATGTGTGGCACTCAAAGATCCCTCCTAGAGTTTCTTTCTTCAAGTGGACTGCTGCTTTTGGTAAGATTTTGACTCTTGATAGATTATGGGATAAGGGAGTCCCAGTTATGGATTGGTGTTATATGTGAAAAAGGAGCGGGGAATCGGTAAATCATCTTCTTCTTCATTGTCCCATTGCTTTTGAGCTATGGTCTATGGTGTGGGCCCTCTTTGGAGTTCTTTGGGTTATGCCACAAAGTGTTACTGACTTATTTTCAGCTTGGCAAGGCCCTTTCGGTAGATATCGAAACATATATTTCTGGAGGGCTACCCCACATTTTATGGTGTATTTGGCGAGAAAGGAACATTAGATGCTTTTTGGGACAGGAACGGCCTATTCTCAAGATTAAATCTTTCATTTTCCACTCTTTGCTGGATTGGAGTTCTGTTTTTAATTCTTTTTCAATGTTTTAACTTTTTAGATATGCTTGATCATTGTAATTTACAAGCTTGATGTACTGCTATCCATGTACACTTTCAGTGTAACTGAATATTTTGATTAATGAACTTTCGTTATTTATCAACAAAAAAAATATATCACACAAGATACAGCCAAGTGCAATTAACCTATCCAAAAGTCCAATAGAATTTCTCAAAGTTCAACACTTATATTTTCCCACGTTAGAAGAATTGCAAGCCACATAAAGGAAGTGCAGAAGTTACTCACTTTGTCTGCGGATTTTACATTTAAAAATGGTAGAGCTGGGAAAAGTGGTTCCTCATCATTGACTTCTTTGATTGGAGGTGCTTGACCACTAAGGAGATATTCGCTAAAGACCAAACCTGATAAGACAATTAAAATTAAAGACAAGTTGGCCATTGTACAATGAATTATATTTCCCAAACAATAATTATAAAATTCATCATGATATTGTTCATAAGAACTGTCTAAATTACTCCTTGATATGGACAAAAATAGATGAAGCTTCCACTTTGTTAAATAAGCAACTTCCGACCATTCCAAATAATCACTGCTGAACTGGTAGCACACTTGTGTCAACAGTAGATATCAACAATGTAATGGCAGCAAACCTCTAAGATGTCATCTAGTTCAATGTTAAGGGGACAAGGGACTAAAGAAGATGAACAACATAAAGAAGGGAAGCCAATTAGAGGGAGTAGAGAGGAAAATGCTTTTATGAGGTCAAAGATTTGGATCAAAAACAATGTACATGACTGTTTTCAGCTTTATGTTGATAATGCTTACATGGTAATCAATGATTTCATCCCCCCAACCCCGGGTGCGGTTTGGCTGGGTGCAACTTGGGAAAAAACTTAGAAAAGTCAAACCCAAATTTCAAAGTCCCTACCTAATGCCATGTTATAGTAAGGGGTGGGAACATTGAACATGTTCTGACACCTCCCAAAAGCCTATCTACTTTATATCCAATTATATAACAATAGAGTTGGCAATTCTGCATTGCAATTGAATACGCCCACTAGTGCTTCTCTCAACCCCATGCAATCCTTATGTATGATTGTAATGTACCACAAGCTCCTTTTCTAAATCATTACAAAGGCCTATTATGTGACACTTGTCTAACTCCTTTATGCTCATAAAAACAACCCAATTCTAGTTTTCGAAGTATAAATGATGTGAACATTATAGTTAGTATATCACCCACAATAAACTTTTGTTTTTTTGATAAGTAATAAACTTCATTGAAAATCAATATTAGGAAAAAATAAAACAAGGCACACAGGCAGTGTGCTAAAAGGCCCAAAAAAAAAAAAAAAAAAAACAGGAATGAAAGGACAAAAATCCATCATATCAGGAAGAGAAATGAAATTAACAACACCCAAAGCATTTGCCCATTCAAACAAAGTCTGAAAGAAGAAGAGCTTCAACTCATGAATTGACCTTTCATCACCCACAATAAACTAATTCATTCCAATTACCGCATTAAGGAGATCACAATGACAACAATTTCGTCTAATCAAAAATTGAGAGAGAGAGAGAGAGAGAGAGAATTACTTGCACGGTAAGGGTTTAAAGTTCTGAGTTGAATTGATTGATATGATTTCAGATTGCAGAACATGTGAATCCAAGTCACCACACTAAAAGAAGCAAGGGCAAGAGATGTAGAGGAGCCTATGTTGTTAGCCAAACCGATTCCAAGCATGATACCAATAAACTTGCTCACCATTCCTTGAGCTTCACCCTTGGCAATTACCTACAATGAATAACTTCCCTCAAAAAAGAGGCATGACAGACCAATTTGTAAAGTCACATTCTAGTACCAGCAAAATAGATGTGGCATTTGTACTGCAAATCCAATTCCAAGCTAGTAAAAAGAAGTTATTAGCTTTCCATGCATCTTGAAAGATAGTTAAATTTAAGAATTTGAAACATAAGAAGAGGGGAAAAAACTATGTTTCACCTCAGCAAAGTTCCTTTCAGCAGCAAAACTAGCATAGAAACATCTCCTAGTAGTAGCCTGTGCAATGATAGGTTTCAAGTCTCAGTCAATATACGCAGTCATTAGTTGGATCAAGTAATTTTGAGAGAGGAGAAGCAGGGGGGGGGGGGGAGAGGCAGAATGCTTATAATAAGAATTGAATAACCTGGATGAGTGCAGTAGCATTGCGTCTAGCTCCAGCAGTAGCACCAATAGGAACAAAGAGATGTGGTAAAGCAGGAGTCATCATCTCCAACCCGAAAGCAGCATTTTAAAAAAGATCAGCAAACAGCCTCCATCCATTAGGATGGAGATCAAAATGACGACCATACTTAGAGAGAATAATTTTACTGAGATAACCAATTCCATCCTTGAGTACCCAATTGACAGCAGCAGTTGTAGGAATAGCTCCTTTGCCCAAGCCAACGACATAGAGCAAGGCTTGTGTGGCAAGGACGCCACTAATTTGGTTGGCAATACCCTGGATTCCTCTCCAGAGAGAGCATTCGAGGTAATCATTGGTTACGCTGTGGGGAAAGCCTTGAGGGAGCACAAAATAGGAGAAGAGTTTAGTGCAACACAACCACAAGTTGTGAGGGAGGAAGGATTGGGGGCTAAGAATAGCATTAGCATTGGCAAGGATGAATGCATCTTGAAAAAGGTCACGGATGAGCTTGGTCCTTTTACCTCCACTCACTTCCCAAACAGAAGAAGACTTGGTTGAGTCAGAGTCCTGAAAGGTAGAGGAATTGGTGGTAGTAGTAGTAGTTCTTGCAAGAGCAGATTTGGACAAATGGGGTAGCAAAAGTAGCATAAGATAGAGGAGCAAAATAAGATGATGGAGAAGAGGGGAAAGGGGAAATGAGAGCCTCCTTCAGAGGAATTGTCATGCCAACACCAAGAACCCGAACCACCATTGTTGTTATTGTCATCGTTGCCATAACCCCTGAGTAGCAGAGGAAGAAAGAGAGAAGAGTTTGGTTTGAATTTGATATTTTGAAAATGATGAATTTGTTTATTAATAATACAAGGGGTGGAAATGGAAAGAAATGGAGATGGGTGGTGGAGAGCAGGTGAAAAGAGAAATGGCAATCTCTTTTTTGTGTTAAGAGATTGGAACACAAAACTTGGCCACCCAATGCTACTACTATAATTAGTACAACAACAACCAAAGCACTCCATCGACAGACAACTCCTGAAACATTTTATTATGCCAAATACTCAGACTTAGACTCAGACAGGGTAGATATCAAAATCAATACTTACAATAATGTACTACTAGCCACTACTCAAAACTCAAACTTATCAAATTAATAGACAGTAGCTAATAATGAATAATAAACTTCATATTTAGAATTTTCTCCCAACCCATTGAAAGGAAGGAATATGTAAATAGGGTTTAAAGAACAGACGTTTGTTTTTTTTTGGGTTTTCTTACCTTTGAGATAAAAAGGAGTTGTCTGGAGAAGGAGAATAGTAGCGCCGACTCGACGACTCAGTTTGTGAAGAATGCTCTATCTCTCTCTCTCTCTACTTTCCAGTGAACATCTCCATCACTCACTGCCAATTACCACGTTCGAATCTCAAATGGCCTCAGACTCAATTCCCAGTTTATTATTATTGAGGGAAATGTGTATCTATCACTAGTAGCAGCCAAAAGCTTTATTGCGTGTTTTGCTTCATTCTTTCTTTCTTTCTAGAAATCTACAACCATAGGGACGGACCCAGAGGATTTCATGTTAGGGAGGGCCAGAGTATAAGCAAAAAAAAAAAAAAACACCAAATGAGCATCCATATAGTATTAACAAACTATCAACTAAGAAAAATACACAAAATCATGTTTCTTAATATATTAAAATGCAATCATCTACTAACAAAGGCAAAAGACACTAACACCATTAGTTCTTAATACATTATAATGCAATCATCTATAAAAAGGGAACTCGATGCTCTTTTAAATTTTACAAAATGACTAATTGTTATTACTAAATAAAGATGAATCTTAGAAAGTGGGTGATAAACATAATGCATCAAATTTAAATTTAGACTTCTCAATTTATAGATTTATTAGTTCCATAAATTTATATAATTTTAAAATAATAATTAAATCATTATGATTTATGAGTTAGCATCGTGAACAGGTGTGACAATTTTATTTTGTTCAATTTATGCGACATTTTTATTCTATGATGTATTTGTCTTTGTTATGCTCTTCAATTTGTGGGACAATAGTGTATTAAATATTCAACCCTGTATAGACTGTTGCCCACTACAACACTATCAATTTATTATGCTATGCCAACATACCATTTTCCTAACTTTACCCTCTTTTTTTTTTTTTGACTCACTACTCTGCTAACCCACTTTACCACTTTTTGTTGCCCCCACTACCAATAAACTCTCAAACACTTAATAACACTAATATTAATTCTCTACTATCTGACACACACTCTCTCTATAATATAAATTTACTCTCATATCTCATTCTCATCTCACAACTAGTCACAACACAAAACTGAGCAAAAACTAAAAAAACAACAGCCTGAGAATTCACAATCACAAAATCACAACCATAAACCCAAAAATAAAAAACACAATCACAGAACAGTAGTATACTAGTCTAGCAGACTAGCACAGCCTTATCAGTTATCAAGTATTGGGAGAAAAAAAAAAAATCATAGCAGTTAAACACTTGGAGTTTTTTAAAGAAAAAGAAAGTACTTGGCAGATCGAGGGCGGCGTTATGCTGACCGGAAGTGGCGATGTTGGCAGTTGGGTCTGGCCGGCTGTGTCGGCATTGTGTGAGTACTGGGGTTTGGGTATTGTCTGTATGCGTCTCTCTCTCAATTTTCCCTTTTTTTAATTAATGGGTAAATTCTGACTTTATTGGGCTGGGTTTTTATTTGTAGAAAGGGTTGAAGATTGTTTTTTGGACTGGGTTAAGATTTTAGTTTCACAGAAGGGGCAAGCTTTTTGAAGCAAGGGTGGCCGACTCTATTTTGTCTTGGGTCTTAGTAATATTATACATAAAAAATAAAAATAAAAATTTCTTGCAGGAATTTCAGGGAGGCCGGGCCCATGTAAGTCCGTCCAAGAGCGACCTGGGAGTTTGCTTAGTGGGTTTCGGTTATCTAATATTTGATTTGTGGGCTGGGTTTTTTTTTTTTTGTAGGCCTTCACCTAGGGCTTCCTTTTTTTTTTTTTTAACCATTGGGGTTCAGCTTACTCGGGATGACTAATAATATTTTATGAATTTTTTTTTAGTTCTCTTTTTTTTTTAATAAAGGAATGTATGTTCTTTATTTCAAAAGAAGGGGAAAAAAAATGTCAAATACAAAAGTCACCCCGAAATTTGGCTAATGTTAAGTACTTCCAATACTTTTCAAAAATATTCAATTTTCTTCCTAAACATAAACGACACTAAACATCATTTATGCTCTTTTCTCCAAGAACCATCTCCATATTTCATTAGACTTATATTTAGCCCCCCAATTGTAAGCCCAAATATTTCATAGGCGAAGCAATCAAGAATATAAATCAACCAAGACTAAAATATCTATTCAAGCCCAATGCTTTGTCTCGATTCATACTTTTAATTGCTACGAAGAATTCTTCTTTCTCAAACTTTCTTTCCAACTCCATCACTAATTTTTCAAAGTCGTACATAATTCTCTTTAGACTCCTTTGTGTTCATTTTTCATGTACATGAAGTAAAAAAAATTTCTATGAAATTTTATGATGTCCCTAAATGCAAATCTCTTTATGATCAGGCAACGCAAATCCATGGTCCTAACTCCTAAGCCAGGATTATTTGGTTCCCCTGCAATCTTAAAATGCGTTAGAATGGTATGGTTAACAACATCACATCGCAAAACATATATATTCTTATGCAGACTTGCCTTTGAACACAGTAAAGAGCATTAAGAAATAGGGTGCCAATAAAATGAGTCATCCAATCAACATAGAACATCGAATTCTCCCAGGTAGTTCATGTTCACAAGAGACTAGGAAAAATAAAAATAAAATAAAACTGGCAAGACACTTTGTCACAAGACACACTAAGGATGAACATAGAATATTCTAATTCTTCGACCAACACCACGAGCAGAACATACTACTACTTCTTGTAAAGGCTTGATTTGAAAACCCATCAACTGAAAATTAAGAGAAGGAAACTAAGTCCCAAAATAGTCAATCATGTTCTCCCTTCTTCTTCTTTTTTTAAATAAAGATATTTTTCATTAAGGTTTTAGTAATGAAGGCAGATTCATCACTTGGCCATCATCACCTTGACAAACTCCTCGTAATTTATCTGGCCATAACCATCAACATCAGCCTCCCTGATCATCTCATCAACTTCTTCATCGGTGAGCTTCTCCCCAAGGTTGGTCATCACATGGCGCAACTCAGCAGCAGAGATGAACCCATTTTGATCCTTGTCAAAAACTCGGAAGGCTTCTTTAAGTTCCTCCTCTGAGTCAGTGACCTTCATCTTCCTAGCCATGAGGTTTACAAACTCAGGGAAATCAATAGTTTCGTTACCATCAGCATCAACTTCATTGGTCATGTCCTGGAGCTCTGCCTCAATTGGGTTCTGGCCTAATGACCTCATCACAGTCCCAAGCTCCTTAGTAGTGATGCAACCTGCATTTCAAATTATTAAAATCAGCCCTTAATTCCCATCTATTTCGGTTAGAGAAACAAGCACCAAGTCTACATAGGTTCAAACTTGCCAATTAACTACACACAGACTACGTCCAAAACATTACAATCATTTTCAACCTCTATCAAAACCCAAATTTAACAAGCAAACAAAGCAGAAGTGGAAAAACATATTTAAAAATCCTTGGATTTGAAGAAACATATTCTTTATCTCAAGGAACAACCACAATTTTCGCCCCTCTGGTTGCTAACGCTAATGTAATGATCACTGAAAACAAATAATTTGTTTGATAGATACACCTAAACAATGAAAGATGATGAATGAAGTTCAAGAGTTGTGAGTGTGTGCTCATGTTGGAAATGAAAACATTAGCAATCACACTAAATAAAAATTAAATTCCAGTTGCTTCAGTATCTCTATGCACTGCTAAGAAAATTTCAAGGTGATCAAAGATTAATAGGCATATCATCAATCAATTGTCTAAATTCAAATTTTTATAGTTTAAAATAAGAAATAAAAGATGAGTTTAAAGATCAAATGGTAAATTACACCCGATTAGCATGAAAATTGGCATGCATGTTAAGAACATGTAAAACATATAATGCAACGGTTTGATTTTCAAAATATGAATTCAATAATAAGTTATTGGTTGGTGTAATATTTTTTAGAGTTATATCAGGTGTAACTTGAACCCAACTTTATATTTCTTAATTTAATGTGAATTTTGACAAATCTACCGTTAGATTAAATTATCTTCATATATTTGTCATGATTATAAAATTTCAAGGTGATCAAAGATTGATAGTCATGTTATCAATCAATTGTTTAAATTCAAGTTTTTGTAGTTTAAAATAATGCATAAAAGATGAGTTTAAAGATCAAATGGTAAATTACACCCGATTGGCATGAAAATTGGCATGCATGTTAAGAACATATAAAACATGTAATGCAACGGTTTGATTTTCAAAATATGAATTCAATAATAAGTTATTGGTTGGTGTAATATTTTTTAGAGTTATATCAAGTGTAACCCAACCCTATATTTCTTAATTTAATGTGAATTTTGAGAAATCTACCGTTAGATTACATTATCTTCATATATTTGTCATAATCACAAAATTTCAAGGTGATCAAAGATTGATAATCATGTGATCAAAGATTGATAGTCATGTTATCAATCAATTGTTTAAATTCAAATTTTTGTAGTTTAAAATAATGAATAAAAGATGAGTTTAAAGATCAAATGGTAAATTACACCCGATTGGCATGAAAATTAGCATGCATGTTAAGAACATGTAGAACATGTAATGGAACGGTTTGATTTTCAAAATATGAATTCAATAATAAGTTATTGGTTGGTGTAACATTTTTTAGAGTTATATTAGGTGTAACTTGAACCCAACCCTATATTTCTTAATTTAATGTGAATTTTGACAAATCTACCGTTAGATTACATTATCTTCATATATTTGTCTTGATTATAAAATTTCAAATTAATCAAAGATTAATAGTCATGTCATCAATCAATTGTTTAAATTCAAGTTTTTGTAGTTTAAAATAAAGCATAAAAGATGAGTTTAAAGGTGAAATGGTAAATTACACCCGATTGGCATGAAAATTGGCATGCATGTTAAGAACATATATAACACATAATCCAACGATTGGATTTTCAAAATATGAATTCAATAATAAGTTATTGGTTTGTGTAACATTTTTTAGAGTTATATCAAGTGTAATTTGATCACAACCCTGTATTTCTTAATTCAATGTAAATTTTGATAAATCTACCGTTAGATTACATTATCTTCATATATTTTTCATACTTACAAAATTTCAAGGTGATCCAATATTAATAGGCATATCATCAATCAATTGTCAAAATTCAAGTTTTTGTAGTTTAAAATAATGCATAAAAGATGAGTTTAAATATCATATAGTAGATTACACCCGATTAGCATGAAAATTGGCATGCATGTTAAGGACATATAGAACATGTAATCCAACGGTTGGATTTTCAAAATATGAATTCAATAATAAGTTATTGAGTGGTGTAATATTTTTTAGTGTTACATCAAGTGTAACATGAACCCAGCCCTATATTTCTTAATTCGATGTAAATTTTGATAAATTTACTGTTAGATTACAATATCTTCATATATTTTTTATGCTTACAAAATTTCAAGGTGATCAAAGATTAATAGCCATGTTATCAATCAAATGTTTAAATTCAAGTTTTTGTAGTTTAAAATAATGCATAAAAGATGAGTTTAAAGATCAAATGGTAAATTACACCTGATTGGCATGAAAATTGGCATGCATGTTAAGGACATATAGAACATGTAATCCAATTGTTGGATTTTCAAAATATGAATTCAATAATAAGTTATTAGGTGATGTAATATTTTTTAGAGTTACATCAGGTGTAACATGAATCCAGCCTTATATTTCTTAATTCGATGTGAATTTTAATAAATCTACCGTTAGATTACATTATCTTCATATATTTTTCATGCTTACAAAATTTCAAGGTGATCAAAGATTAATAGGCATATCATCAATCAATTATCAAAATTCAAGTTTTTGTAGTTTAAAATAATGCATAAAAGATGAGTTTAAATATCATATAGTAGATTACACCCGATTAGCATGAAAATTGGCATGCATGTTAAGAACATATAGAACATGTAATCCAATGGTTGGATTTTCAAAATATGAATTCAATAATAAGTTATTAGGTGGTGTAACATTTTTTAGAGTTACATCAGGTATAACAAGAACCCAGCCCTATATTTCTTAATTCGATGTGAATTTTGATAAATCTACCGTTAGATTACATTATCTTCATATATTTTTCATGCTAAGAAAGTTTCAAGGTGATCAAACATTAATAGGCATATCATCAATCAATTGTCTAAATTCAAGTTTTTGTAGTTTAAAATAATGAATAAAAGATGAGTTTAAAGATCAAATGGTAAATTACACCCGATTAGCATGAAAATTGGCATGCATGTTAAGAACATATAGAACATGTAATGCAACGGTTTGATTTTTAAAATATGAATTCAATAATAAGTTATTGGTTAGTGTAACATTTTTTAGAGTTATATCAGGTGTAACTTGAACCCAACTCTATATTTCTTCATTAAATGTGAATTTTGACAAATCTACCGTTAGATTACATTATCTTCATATATTTGTCATGATTACAAAATTTCAAGATGATCAAAGATTAATAGTCATGTCATCAATCAATTGTTTAAATTCAAATTTTTGTAGTTTAAAATAATGCATAAAAGATGAGTTTAAAGATCAAATGGTAAATTACACCCGATTGGCATGAAAATTGGCATGCATGTTAAGAACATATAAAACATGTAATGCAACGGTTTGATTTTCAAAATATGAATTCAATAATAAGTTATTGGTTGGTGTAACATTTTTTAGAGTTACATCAGGTGTAACTTGAACCCAACCCTATATTTCTTAATTCAATGTGAATTTTGACAAATCTACCGTTAGATTACATTATCTTCATATATTTGTCATAATTACAAAATTTCAAGGTGATCAAAGATTGATAGTCATGTTATCAATCAATTGTTTAAATTCAAGTTTTTGTAGTTTAAAATAATGCATAAAAGATGAGTTTAAAGATCAAATGGTAAATTACACCCGATTGGCATGAAAATTAGCATGCATGTTAAGAACATGTAGAACATGTAATGCAACGGTTTGATTTTCAAAATATGAATTCAATAATAAGTTATTGGTTGGTGTAACATTTTTTAGAGTTATATCAAGTGTAACTTGAACCCAACCCTATATTTCTTAATTTAATGTGAATTTTGACAAATCTACCGTTAGATTACATTATCTTCATATATTTGTCATGATTATAAAATTTCAAGGTAATCAAAGATTAATAGTCATGTCATCAATCAATTGTTTAAATTCAAGTTTTTGTAGTTTAAAATAACGCATAAAAGATGAGTTTAAAGGTCAAATGGTAAATTACACCCGATTGGCATGAAAATTGGCATACATGTTAAGAACATATAAAACATGTAATGCAACGGTTTGATTTTCAAAATATAAATTCAATAATAAGTTATTGGTTGGTGTAACATTTTTTAGAGTTACATCAGGTGTAACTTGAACCCAACCCTATATTTCTTAATTTAATGTGAATTTTGAGAAATCTACCGTTAGATTACATTATCTTCATATATTTGTCATAATCACAAAATTTCAAGGTGATCAAATCAAACGTTTGAAATCTTTTTGGCTGTAATACATTTTCTTGCGCTCAAAATTTCATTTTCTTGCGCTCAAAATTTCATTTTCTTGGTCAACCGAAAATATTTTTGAATTAATCAAAATTTTATACCAAATAAATACTTGAAAATATGAAAAACATTTTCCAACAAAACAAACACAATTTTATAAAATAAAATTTTTTTAAAAAAATTTGCAAGTAAAAGAACCATTAACTCCAAATCAAATGCAACTCCCTTCTTTTGCCACATGATAACTCATGAGTAGTGAAATTATAAACCCACATAAACCCATTATTTTATTTCCATCACTTACCATTTCCATATAAAAAAAATTGATGCGGCCCATAACAGAAAGTAAAATAAAAAATCTGCGGTTTTTTTCATGCATGGGCATGGCCCCACTTCCCAAACAACAGAACATGACCACGAATCCAAATGGCCTCATATTCCCACCAGCGTTAGCTTTTCTTATACCCACAAGTATTTTCAGCACAGCAAAATGAAAAAGAAAAAGGAAAAGAAAATACAAACAACAGGAACAAAATAACAGCAACCAAAAAAAAAAAAAAAAACACACACAAAACAAAAGGAAGAACAAGAACCCTCAAAATCAAAAAAGCAAAGAAAGACCTCAATCAAAAAGAAGTTCAATCAAACCCCAAATAAATTTTTTTTTTTTCTGTCCCTTTTCCCACTTCTCAAAGGGCATCACATAATGCAACAACAACAACAACAAAAATAGCAAACACCAAACACCAACAACACCTATTCTCAAAAAAAAAAAAAAAACACCAACAACACCAAATTTAGCAAACCTTGAAGCAAACACTTTTTCACTTAAGAAAACCTTAATCATACCTTAACAACTATCTAATCAGCACTGAGAAAGTGAGAATTTTTCCATGCTCATGTGGGTTTTTGAGTATTTTAAGGTTTGAGGTTATTTATTTTTTATCACCAAATCTAACAAACTCTGAAATCAACTGGGAAAAAAAAGAGAGAGACCAAACTCATCAATGGTTTCAAGTAGCAGAGCTACACACTCACACAGCACCAAAACCAACACCAACACCAACACCAACAATAGCCAAGCTCAAAACATGAGGCTTCAACAAAGTGAGTCCACAATCCCTAAAGCCATTGCACAGTACACAGTGGATGCTCGTCTTCACGCTGTGTTTGAACAGTCTGGTGAGTCAGGTAAGTCCTTTGATTACTCTCAGTCCGTTAGAACCACAACAGACTCAGTACCTGAGGAACAGATCAAAGCTTACTTTTCTAAAATCCAAAGGGGTGGTCATATCCAACCTTTTGGTTGTATGATTGCTGTAAACGAAGTTTCTTTCAGTGTAATTGGTTATAGTGAAAACGCACGCGACATGCTTGCTCTTTTGCCTCAGTCAGTTCCCAGTTTAGAAAAGCCTGAGATTTTGACAATTGGGACTGATGTGAGGACACTCTTCACGCGCTCCAGCTCTCTTTCGCTTGCAAAGGCGTTTGGAGCTAGGGAAATCACGTTGTTGAACCCGGTTCGGATTCATTCCAAGTATTCTGGGAAGCCCTTTTACGCGATTTTGCATAGGATAGATGTTGGGATTGTGATTGATTTGGAACTTGCAAGGACTGAGGATCCAGCTCTGTCGATTGCCGGGGTGGTTCAGTCACAGTGGCTGGCTCTCCGGGCCATGCAGTCATTACCTGGTGGGGATATTAAGTTATTGTGTGATTCTGTGGCGGAGAGTGTGAGGGAGCTTACTGGGTATGATAGGGTTATGGTGTATAAGTTTCATGAGGATGAGCATGGTGAGGTTGTGGCAGAGAGTAAGAGGCTGGATTTGGAGCCATATATTGGGTTGCATTATCCAGCCACGGATATACCTCAGGTGTCGAGGTTTTTGTTAAAGCAGAATAGGGTTAGGATGATTGTGGATTGTCATGCCATGCCGGTTAGGGTGATTCAGGATGATAGGCTTATGCAGCCTTTGTGCTTGGTTGGTTCAACGCTTCGTGCTCCTCATGGCTGTCATGCTCAGTATATGGCTAATATGGGCTCGATTGCCTCATTGGTAATGTCGGTTCTTATCAATGGAAATGATGAGGAAAAAGTTGGTGGGTGGAGTTCAATGAGGTTATGGGGTTTGGTGGTTTGTCATCACACTTCTACTAGGTGCATTTCATTCCTTCTTCGCTATGCTTGTGAGTTCTTAATGCAGGCTTTCGGACTCCAATTGAATATGGAGTTGCAATTGGCATCACAGATGTTGGAGAAACATGTTTTAAGGATGCAGACCCTCTTGTGTGATATGCTTCTTCGTGACTCACCTACTAGGATCGTTACTCAAAGCCCTAGTATTATGGACCTTGTGAAGTGTGATGGGGCAGCCCTCTACTATCAAGGGAAGTACTACCCTCTGGGTGTGACCCCAACTGAGGCCCAGATAAAGGACATAGTAGAGTGGTTGTTGGCTTTCCATGGAGATTCCACAGGTTTGAGCACAGACAGTCTGGGTGATGCTGGGTACGATGGAGCAGCCTCACTTGGAGATGCAGTTTGTGGAATGGCTGTTGCTTATATCACAAAAAGGGATTTCCTGTTCTGGTTCCGGTCCAACACTGCAAAAGAGATCAAATGGGGTGGCGCAAAGCATCACCCTGAGGACAAGGATGATGGGCAGAGGATGCATCCGCGCTCTTCTTTCAAGGCATTTCTGGAAGTGGTAAAAAGCCGCAGCTTGCCATGGAAGAACGCAGAAATGGATGCAATCCACTCTCTGCAGCTTATTCTGCGAGACTCATTTAGAGGTGCTGAGCCAAGCAATCCTAAGGCTGTTGTACATGCCCAGCTTGGGGACATGGAGTTGCAAGGTATGGATGAACTCAGTTCGGTTGCAAGAGAAATGATCAGGTTGATAGAGACTGCAACTGCTCCTATATTTGCTGTAGATGTTGATGGCTGTATAAATGGGTGGAATGCAAAGGTTGCAGAGTTGACAGGGCTCTCAGTTGAAGAAGCTATGGGGGAGTCTCTGGTTCGTGATCTTATTTATAAAGAATACGAAGAAACAGTAGACAAGCTTCTTTCTCGAGCTTTAAGAGGTAGTCGATTAACACATACTGTCTTTGTTCCTGCCAATTTTAAAAGTTTAAGAAGGGGGTTGTGTTGGCATCCTGTAGAAATGTTTGGTCCAGTTCATTCTGTATTGCATCAAAAGGCACAAAGAAAACCATTGATCTTAAAATAATTACAAAAAATGAGTTCTTTGCTGACAATAAAAGCTGCAACTATGTTGCATTAATTTTGATTTTTTTTATAAATCTGAAGTGCATGTTGTGGATTAGATTTAAAGCAAGAAGTTGCTCACTTTCTCTACGTGAGCAAGAAGTTTCATGAAGTGCATGTTGCAGATTAGATTTAAAGCAAGAAGTTACTGGGTATGATAGGGTTATGGTGTATAAGTTTCATGAGGATGAGCATGGTGAGGTTGTGGCAGAGAGTAAGAGGCTGGATTTGGAGCCATATATTGGGTTGCATTATCCAGCCACGGATATACCTCAGGTGTCGAGGTTTTTGTTAAAGCAGAATAGGGTTAGGATGATTGTGGATTGTCATGCCATGCCGGTTAGGGTGATTCAGGATGATAGGCTTATGCAGCCTTTGTGCTTGGTTGGTTCAACGCTTCGTGCTCCTCATGGCTGTCATGCTCAGTATATGGCTAATATGGGCTCGATTGCCTCATTGGTAATGTCGGTTCTTATCAATGGAAATGATGAGGAAAAAGTTGGTGGGTGGAGTTCAATGAGGTTATGGGGTTTGGTGGTTTGTCATCACACTTCTGCTAGGTGCATTCCATTGCCTCTTCGCAATGCTTGTGAGTTCTTAATGCAGGCTTTCGGACTCCAATTGAATATGGAGTTGCAATTGGCATCACAGATGTTGGAGAAACATGTTTTAAGGATGCAGACCCTCTTGTGTGATATGCTTCTTCGTGACTCACCTACTAGGATCGTTACTCAAAGCCCTAGTATTATGGACCTTGTGAAGTGTGATGGGGCAGCCCTCTACTATCAAGGGAAGTACTACCCTCTGGGTGTGACCCCAACTGAGGCCCAGATAAAGGACATAGTAGAGTGGTTGTTGGCTTTCCATGGAGATTCCACAGGTTTGAGCACAGACAGTCTGGGTGATGCTGGGTACGATGGAGCAGCCTCACTTGGAGATGCAGTTTGTGGAATGGCTGTTGCTTATATCACAAAAAGGGATTTCCTGTTCTGGTTCCGGTCCAACACTGCAAAAGAGATCAAATGGGGTGGCGCAAAGCATCACCCTGAGGACAAGGATGATGGGCAGAGGATGCATCCACGCTCTTCTTTCAAGGCATTTCTGGAAGCGGTAAAAAGCCGCAGCTTGCCATGGGAGAAAGCAGAAATGGATGCAATCCACTCTCTGTAGCTTATTCTGCGAGACTCATTTAGAGATGCTGAGCCAAGCAATCCTAAGGCTGTTGTACATGCCCAGCTTGGGGACATGGAGTTGCAAGGTATGGATGAACTCAGTTCTGTTGTAAGAGAAATGGTCAGGTTGATAGAGACTGCAACTGCTCCTATATTTGCTGTAGATGTTGATGGCTGTATAAATGGGTGGAATGCAAAGGTTGCAGAGTTGACAGGGCTCTCAGTTGAAGAAGCTATGGGGGAGTCTCTGGTTCGTGATCTTATTTATAAAGAATACGAAGAAACAGTAGACAAGCTTCTTTCTCGAGCTTTAAGAGGTAGTCGATTAACACATACTGTCTTTGTTCCTGC
Organism: Quercus aquifolioides; assembly: GCA_019022515.1. Taxonomy (NCBI): domain Eukaryota; kingdom Viridiplantae; phylum Streptophyta; class Magnoliopsida; order Fagales; family Fagaceae; genus Quercus; species Quercus aquifolioides. The sequence goes on from JAFHAW010000270.1 coordinate 112,359, forward strand.
CAATTTTAAAAGTTTAAGAAGGGGGTTGTGTTGGCATCCTGTAGAAATGTTTGGTCCAGTTCATTCTGTATTGCATCAAAAGGCACAAAGAAAACCATTGATCTTAAAATAATTACAAAAAATGAGTTCTTTGCTGACAATAAAAGCTGCAACTATGTTGCATTAATTTTGATTTTTTTTATAAATCTGAAGTTCATGTTGCGGATTAGATTTAAAGCAAGAAGTTGCTCACTTTCTCTACGTATGCTGTGATGACTTCGTTTGAATGGGATGTCCTAAATCTCATCAGATGACCATTATATGTTAGCTTGCCTCTTAAATTATTCTTCCCATTTGAGAGAGTAAATTTGTAATCTGCCAAAAGTTTAGTTGCTGCTTGTGCTGTGTCAATATATTTGCATTATATCTGCAAGATATTAGGACATTTGAAACCATTCCTTACTATAAGTAGGTTTTACTAAAAAGTTGAAGTTTCCACTATGTTCTCCTTAAAAAACCTAATGGATGCCCTATCATGCGGTTGCTGATCATGTTGCTAGCATCCTGACATGGAGAATGGCATGATGTCCAATATATATAAGAAATGCAAACACAGTGAAAAAACTAAAATAGACCTGAACATGATGTTGGTGTTCAAAAATGGATTCTTGTGCCAAAAAGAGAAAGAGAAAACCATTTATCTCCATGTTTTATGGGTTGGAATGTTAGAATCTTAATAGCATTTTCAATCAAAAAAAAAAAATTTAATAGCATTTAAGATGACTTTTTAAGTATTACGTGACTACTAAATCCTGCCAACAAATGGCAAGAATTAAACTTTGAATCAAAACTTTATGAAGTATAGAGTCTATAGATTAGAGTATGATCTGACGAGTCAAAATCTTTTATCCCACTCTTTTTACTCCACTATATACTTCACAAGAATCACAAATAAAAAATGCCACATGTCCATCTATTTTATTAAATGCTAAATTTATGTCTTCTATTATTTCTATTTCCTAAAATAAATAAATAACCCATCATATTTAAGTAATTGAAATAATAGACCCATTTTCCTCTCCATTGTGTGTGTGTTTGTTTCTCAAAAAAAAAAAAAAAAAATAGAATGCATAAATTTAGCATTTAATAAAATAGATGGACATGTGACAAGTTTTTATTTGTGGAGTATATAGTGGTGCAAGAAGAGTGGGATAGACGATTTGGACTCTGATGTGACTACTCAATTCTATCAACAAAATCAAACCTAAAGCTATAAAATGAAATTAGAATGGTGAGTAGTCTAATCACTGAAGCTACTGATGGGACCAGGCATTGAGACAATGACGTAATCGATAACAGAGGCATAGATAGTACTGCATAGTCATGTATGCACACCACGCGCTTTCTCTAAACTACCGATGCCTATGAATCTTTTACAACAGCAACATGCTTTCTCTAATATCAGCCATAATCTTCTTCGCAGACATGTTCACGTGAAAGAGTAACTTGTTGGAAATCAATGATGACCCAACTCTATACACAATCACAAATTGGCCAGTCATATTCAAAATACATGTAAGCCCATGCCAAGGAAGCAGGGATAATAAAAGCGTGGAGAAAACACAATTGTGCATATTTTTACTTTTTATTGTAAAGTGTTTTAGTTTCATGTGACATGCCTCCCATTTGTAATCTCTACAAAAATGAAAAACTTATTATGAACGATTCCCACAGGAATGATGCCGACAGACTAGAGGAGAGAGAATAAAATATGATTTTATTTTTTATGTTAACTACAATATCATCTATTTTTAAAATGATATTTTATTAATACTTATTTTTTTTACCTGGATGCATTTTATAAATACTTTAGAACAGGGACGAACGCAGAATTTCAAGCTGGGAGGACGGCCGGAAATAAGCGGAAAAAAAAAAATTCGGGAGGTTGGTGTGGACCTTTTTTAATGTAAGTTTGTCGAATTTCATCACGTTGATTAACATGATATTCCCATATTTGTTTGCGTGTTCCGGGATCATAATCCAAAAATTCAAGATCAACTCTTTGAAATTGTGTTTGAGAGATTGGAACATCGACATTTTCCGGAATTGGGAAATGCATATTTTCTAGAATTGGAACATCCACATTTATAATAACTACTTATCAAAAAAAAAAAAAATCTATTAATAACTATATAACAGTATAACCATTAAACCAAAATAGAAAAAAAGTATAAATAGAGTAAAAAAAAAAATGAATGGATGAGGCTCACTTGTTTAAAACTTTAAACCCTGTACTCTCTACAGTCAAACTCCATATTTTCTCCAATAAAAAATACTACTTATTAAGCTCACAATTTCACAAACCCCACTTTCCTCCCACAAAACCCAACTCAGCTACCAAACCAAAAAAAAAAAAAAAATCAATCTCTCAAAAATTTTCAATAACACTATAAAAAAAAAAAAAAAAAAATCCATTCATTCTTTAACTGAAAGAAGAGAAAGAAAGAAAAATGTCATCTTTGCTTCATCACTCTTATTGCTCATCATCACCTATTCACCTCTCACTTCTCGTTCCTCTTTGAAACTGAATTTCTTCCCAAGCTCTCGAATCCCTGCCTCCCAAAACGCCGTCGTAAGCAAAGCAGCTCAGTTCCTCTTTGAAAAATTTTCAATTTCACAGATGTAATTTGGTGGAGCCGTTGAAGTACAAGAATGGAAAGCCGTTGAAGTACGAGATGGGTCTCGCAACTCGCAAGCGTCACGGCGACACAGCGTGGGCGTGGGCGGCGGCGTCATGGCGTGGGTGAGTGGGTCTCCGTCTCTCTGAGTACTCTCTATCTCTACTCTGTCTCGCCTCTCTATCTCTCTGTCTCACCTCTCACTTTCCTTTTTTTTTTTTGCTTTGTTTCCTTCATTTTTGCTTTTTCCATTTGGTTTTGGACTGCTGAGAGTGAGAGTTCAGTTTTTTTTTTTTTTTAAGATTTACATGGGTCATGGGCTCCTGGGCTGGCCGGATGATGGGCTAGGGTTCATGATTTTTGGGAGGGGGGCCTGAGCTAAAAACTCAGGGGGGGGGGGGGGGGGGGCGAGCTAAAAACTCAGGGGCCCAAGCCCTTTTTTTTGAAAATTTTACTTGCTAAAAAATTTTTTTTTGGACCCAGGGGGGGCCCGAGCCCCCTTAGCCCTCTACCTGGGTCCGTCCCTGCTTTAGAATATTTGTTGATAAATTATTTGTAAAAAAATTTTAATATTATTTTTATGAAAAATTATTAAAAAAATTTAATAATCTTTTTTTCGTAACAAATTTTAAAAAATAATTTCTAAACTATTATCCATTATTTAAGGGATGAATTACAATATTTGTTTTTTAGGCGAAAATCACATTTTCGTCCCTACATTTTCAGGCGATTCCACTTTGGTCCCTAACTTTTTTTTGCACCGCTTTTAGTCCCTAAAATCAAAAAAAGCGATCTCGTTTTTGTCTCTACCGTCATCTCACGAACGGAAATAGTCTACGTGGCAAACGGAGTGCATCGCTGGCACACTAAAGGCTGACTTCAGCATTAAAATAATAATATAATATTTTATTTAGCATTTTAAAAATGCCACGTCATCTTTAAAAAAATTAATTTATAAATTTTAACTAAATGAAAAAAAGGAAAAAACAGAAATAAAAACAAAAAATCACATGAATTGAGATCTAAGTGTGTCTTGAACAAGAACAATAAGAACACAAACTCAGATATAAGAACATAAACCTAGAAAAAAAAATGTTAATATACACTACAACAAAAAATGTTTACTACAACGAAAAAAATCGTTGCAATAACATAAGAGTCATTGCAATAGTTTATACGAAGTGTTGCAATAAAATTTGAGGTAATAGGTTTGTGCTAAAAAAAATTTTGCTTCAATAAAAAAAAACATAAAACTCTGATTTAGGCATTTGTGAGAGGTTTTGATAACTCACGAAGAGACCAACTTAAAAACATGGGTGGCTTTTTTAGTTAACATGTTTATACATGATGTCAAAATAGGGTTACAACACAATTTCATCTCTGCCTAGTAGTATCAATAGTTCGTAAATGCATAATATTATTGGACAAATGCATGAGTGAGATGAATGAAAAATTATGATAGTTAACCAAAAAAAAAAAAAACCTCAAAGCACTCGTGAAGTGTGTGCCATGAGGCTAGTATATGATGTCCAAATATATAGGATTATGCGATACAAAAGAAACAAACAAGGAAAAATTACAACCGTCATATTTCAAATTATTCAACCTATGACGTTCGCTTCTGATGATAATTCTTTATCATCAATCAATTTTTGATGTAAGCAGAGATTGAACTCCAAGTTTCTTATTCAACCATAAGAGACTTTACTAGTTGAGCTAATTGGAACCCACATTATTTCAAATTATTCTTATAAGAATAACCAATGTAATTTCATAATGATATTCCTAAACTTAAGGGATGTACTGATATTTACCAAACCAAATTCTTGGCTGCGATTGTGCTCCTTGTCAAATTTGTTACGAACCAAATAAATAAATCAATTTACTTGGAACTTCCATACAAAAATACACTACTTAGAAATTTACTAAGAAATCGGGGTTTCAAGAGTCAAGTTGCCACACAAAATGAGCATGTAATCCTCGATATGCGAGCATGTAATCCTAATTGTTAATTTGTGGTGTCAGATGTATTTGTTGACACATGCAATTATTTATGTATTTTTATTTTGATAATGAACCTCATCACGATAGATTTCACTAGGCTGCGTTTGTTTTGGCTGAAAACGATTTCAGAAAATCCTTTTATATGAAACCGTGTGTTTGGTTGCGCATGAAAAATAGAATTTTTTGGAAAATCATTTACTTTGACCGTAAAATAGCCCCTTTGACCCGGAAAATATTTTCAGCTTCTGTTTTACTTTCAAATCATTTCCGGAGACACGCAAAGAGAGAAAGAGAAAGAGAAAAGACTTAGACGTGCAAATAGAGAGAGAGAGAGAGAGAGAGAGAGAGAGAGAGAGAGAGAGAGAGAGAGAGAGAGAGAGAGAGAGAGAGATCGTGCAGTCAAGTTTGAGATTGCGCCGGAAAATCAGATCGCCGTCCTCGTCCTCTCCACGCGATGGTGAGATCGCGCCACGAACCCATGAACCGATCGACCCATCCCTCATCCTCACCGACCTATCCCACTCCGGCGACCCATCCCATTCCGCTGACCCACCCTTTAGCCGATCTGTCCTCCGGCGAGTCGCACCGCAACAATCAAGTAAAGATCGAACCCAGTCGCCTCACATGCCTTCGCCTTCAAACCCACACGCCTTCGCTTCAAGCAAAGATCGCAGCACCGCGCTGACCCACACGCCTTCGCCTTCGAACCCAGTCGCCTCTCTCTCTTCCTTCTTCCCTCAATTTGACCGGATTTGATGATTTTTTTTTCTTTGGTTTTGTTTCTTTTGTGTTTGTGGACTGAGAAATGATATTATATATTTTTTTGGAAGCTGAGAAAATGTGAGCAACAAGTAGAAAATGTGTTTTCTATAGTATTTTCAAGAATACAGCCAAACACAAAAAAATATTTTTCAAAGCATTTTTTGACATGCAACCAAACACTTGAAAATATTTTCCTTTGCCGAAAATAGCATTTCCGGAAAATATTTTACATGAACCAAACACAGCCAAGTGAAATAATTTATCAACCACCATATTAAAAAGGATAAGACTGTAGACTAGAGAGAGGTCTTTGTGGATCTGATTAGGAAATTCCCAAAATTATAGGATTTGACAATTAGCACAAAATATAATAAAGAGTTATATGGTAGTGAAATTAAAATTTTGATTATATTAATCTTTCAAAATCACGTGTTAAGTTTTAAACAGAAAGAAAAATAAATAAATATTTTTTTTATTTAAATTATTGTGTTGTTGATACACTAATTTTATAATTTTATTTATTTTTTAGCATAAAATTTGATAGTATTTTTTTTTTTTTGAGAAAGTACTAAATTTGATAGTAGTTTGAACCTTTTTTTTCATATAATTCATCAAAGTTAGGAAATATTCTAAATTCAATGGCATATATATACATTGTACTCAATGAGAAATTATATGTGTACAACATTTTTACAACAAATTTTAAGCGGCAGAGCATTTCAAAAGCCCATGCTCACATCGTAGCGGCTTCGCAATTGGAATGGCTACCTTAACCTGCATAAATAAACATTGCATGCCCTGCTTACTCCTCTGTTCAACCGCTTCAACCGTACCCAAGCGTCGCCCCACTTCCAGTGCCACCTGGGGACATACCATATCAAAAGTAGCACCCCATATTTGTACCCACATAGAAACCGATTCGAACTTCACGTTTTTTGCTGTTATCCCCACTTCCCATCACCTGATTGTCGAACATCCATGGACCTTCCCTTAAAACACGTTCCAACTCAAACTCTGTCTTGAACTTGAACTGAAACAAGCTAGAGCCGACCTCAACAATTTGCAATCCATCCTCCAATCCCCATGCCTTCCTCAGCATATTTTGGGCTGCTTGTTTGTTAAAAGGCTTACACATAAGAAACTTACCAATCAGACTTTGACTGCATCTCTCTATTTCATCTGATATTAGTATGACTTCCTCTTCCTCCGAAGTTAGCTTCATATTCTCCAAACAAGTAATTACGTCGTCTGTCAACTTACAAAGGACAAAAAAGAAAAGACAAAACCTTAGGAAACCTAAGGGAGGATGAGACTCGTAGTCACACGAGAGAAAAACTAGATTGTTTTTTTAAGTACTTTGTTTGATAAGTCCTAGCTCAAGCTTTTTTATTTCACACACTTATTTGAGGTGCCGTGGAGCCAAGTCTCTTATCCATCTCTTTCCTTATGATTTCCCTTCTAGACAGAATTCAACTAATATGGACTCCTATCAAGAAAATAAATCAAAGAAGAGAAGCTATGTCTTTTAACTTTTTCATGGGCTGTAATTTATTTTCATTTTTGATTTCTCGTTAAGTAAAAGAGTTAATGCTTATATGGATTTAAAACCCCCTTCATTATTTATGATTCCAAGATAATTTTTCATGTGCTAGACACCTCTCTCCCTTGGTAATTAATTTTCAATAAAACATATATATAAATTTTTTTGTTTTTTTTTTTTAATTTAAATTAAATTTTTATGTAGTTATATATATTTATATGGATACTTCCATTCGATCATTTGTTATTTACACTATAAGAATGTTTTACTTTGGGAATATTCTTTTGGGATTCTAAAGATTTTCCATCTTCTAAGAAAATGGTTATCATATTTGTTAAGCCTGTTAATTTTCTCTTATATTTCTTTTAAGTTAAATAATTTTTCATAAAATTTTATGTCAAAATGTAGAGTTCTTTATAGCCTATACAAATGGATAGTTCTTAATTAATTGGTTCATATCTATCTTAAGTTTTTTTATTAGAGCATTCTTTGTAACCATGTAATTTTTTTTAACCTTTTAACTTGTAGTGAAAACTTCAATAGTAAAGTTGATCATGGAAAATGAATCACATTCTCACATAGTAGATGAACACTGCCCTTTGGATCAAGATGTCATCTCGGAGATATTAGCAAGATTGCCAGCAGAAAGCCTTATCCAATGTGAAAGGGTTTGCAAAAGTTGGTTTAGAATGATTCATGATCCAAACTTTGTACCCAAATCTAAGCAAGTATTCATCATTTTAAATTTTTTACTTAAAATATCAGACCATTTCTAGTTATATTATTTTGATATTGAAGATGCCTATTGCAGGGACCGGGTTTGAGCACTTCTACCGTTGAGAGAGTGGACTCGAGCCCAGCTAGCCCAGTACAATGAATTTATAGAGAGCGGGTTGAAGAACTAGGCCTTAATGAGGGATGCAACAGTCATGCATGGATGCATGTGGATCAAATAACCAAAAACGTGAGTTAAGGTGCGCAAATGGTGCTCCTTGGCCCTTCTCTTGGGGGCTTGGAGTTCTTATTATTTCTTTAGAGAATGGTTACAAGGATTGCTGGGAGAATACAGGTTGCTACAGTACTCTTCTACTCAGATTTTCCGCCCCCCTTTACTGAGAGATCCCTTACATTATATACTACTCTCTCAATTGATCTTAGTCTTACATTTGTTGATCAACCAGGCAGTTACTTGAGTGCTTGTCCCATCAGCCGCCTTCCCATGTTTCCAGTGGGTTGCGGCGACCAAGGCAACACTGTTCAGGGGTCCTCTCCTCATTAATGCGGCCAGGACGTTAATTGTGGGCATTTAATGTGGAGGTGACAGTTCGTCCTGGACTTGCTCCTCCACCATGCTCCCACTGCTGACACGTTGTACTTGCCCTTTCTCTTGAGATGCTCAGAAGGGTCGCTCTTGGTGGCTCGTCATTTCACCCTTCAACGTTCTCGGCTTGCCGAGGACAACATCGCCCTCGGCTTGGGCTACCTGCGTTCCTCCTCGGACGTTTCTTGATCCTCGGCATGAGCCTTGGGCCGGATATAAGATGGGCCCGGGTTGCCAGATTATTAGGCCCCACACCTATGATGGGCTGATATTACTTAAAAAATCTATTAATAATGGCAATCTCCGCATCTATAATCATAGCACTGGCCAGATGAGCACCACTAATGGGTTCAAGTCCAAGGAACTACTATTCATTGGTACATGATGTTTCCATCCAAAAGTACAAGGTCGTTTGCTTTTGTTTGCGTAATAATATTGTGAAGTGCTATATATATGTTCTGGATAGTAATGATGATGAAGTAAATGAAGCTCCTACTTGGAGGGAATTGAGCTTTTCTTTCCTAGTAAACTTTCCAACTTATCCCACAGTAGACTTTGATAGAGTTGTGTGTAATGGGGCTCTGAATTGGATTTCAAAAACTGAAACAGATCTGATGGCATATGTATCAACAATAGACATATCAAGTGATCGAGAAGCTTGGGAAAAGAATTGAGTTGCCATCTAAACCCAGCTTGTGCAACATGACAATATTCTTCAAATGCAAGTTATTAGCTTTCAATGGATTTCTTTGTTATGCTAATCCAAGTTCCAAGGATAAATTTGATTTTTGGATCTTGAAGGGTTGGGATGAACTTAAACCTATTTGGATCAAGCAATATACATTACGCCTTTCATCGGTGATCTGCAAGCCAACAAGTTTGAAGAGTTTCGTTCATGATAATTTCTTACCTCTTGCAATATACCATAGTGTGCACTCTTATTCAGTAGAAGTCATGATACAGTTTTGCCACAAGTTGTTTGTATACAACGTGAAGAGCAAAGAGTTGAGGGCTAAAGAAGAAGGATTACTGGATTCAAGCTCTCTTCCTTGTTTTTCCAAGTTTACTCATCTTTTGTACTGGTGATTATAGCTCATACCAGTATAAGAAGATAAGAGACATTTGAAAATCAAGTTGAATTCAGATAAAGTAGATAGGATTAGAATTGCTTTACCATTTAAATTCAAGTCCTGTTTAATGTAAAATAGGAGGTTGATCTTGGTTGTCATGACTCATGAGGTTACATCTTCATTAGTATTTATTTACTATTTATGTTATTATGTATGTCAAAATTAATGTATGAAAAACCCAAAAGGTCTCTCTTTCTTTTAGTAGATTGGTTGTCTCGAATAAACTAAACTCAATTTATTATTTCTGTCTTTTTATTTTTTATTTTTAGAAACAAACACACACACACAATATTATTTCTGTCTATAACTGTATGTAATCATTTATGGTTTGTGGTAAAATAAAAAAAATAAAAATCCTTTGGATAGATGTGCGTAATGATAAAGATTTGATTTTTAATTTTTTCTTAGTTTAAATGACTTAATAGAGTATGAAATGACTGTTTTTGTTCTTGTTTTTGTTTTTTACATTAATCAAAGTTACCATATTTTTTTCATTTCAAATCTATAATATCACAATTTTTTTAATTATTAGCAAAATCTTTAAAACTCAAATTATCACGTGTTGTTAAATTTAGTAACAATGCTTTGTAGAGTTTTTCTTCAAACTAGTTTAGAGAGAAACCTTGTCCTTTATACAATCACTTCTCAAAAACACTCACATTAGATTATCTATTATATACTCTATTTTATTTAAATAATTATTTTTATTCATTTTTATTATTATTTTCATTTAATCTCTCTCTCCTCTCAGATTTAAAAACACCCACACAACTCTCTCGCCTCTCACCCTCTCTCAACCCAAACCCACAACTTCTCACTTCTCTCTCAACTGCCGCTGTTGCTATGCTTATCCCTGTATGCCGATTCTTTGATGATTTATAAGGATTTTGTATTTAGTTTTGATGAGTATGGGATCTAGATTTAAGATAGGTTTGATGAATTTGCAAAGGTTGCTGGGATTCAAGAGGAGATAATGAAGGAAGAGAGCTAGGAGAAGGGGGAGAATCAAATGGGAGAGGTGAGTGAAGAAAAAAAAAAGAGAGTAAATTCCCCCCCCACCCCCCACCCCAAAAAAAGAAAAAAAGGGAAGGATTTCATCCCTTTTCTGCATACTGCTTTGTTCCATGATGTAATTCTTTTGTTTTAAAAAAGGAAAAAGAAAAAGAAAATTTAAGTGCAATGATACATTGATACGTACATACAAAGATATTTTAAGGGAGAAAAAGAAAACATTTAGAGAAGATAAAAGTATAATTTTGGTTGCTTTTGAGGGAACAACTTTGGTGAAAACAAAAGATAAGAAGGGATAAAATTTGGATTTATCTTGACCTCTTAGATCTAATTTGAATCAAAATTCTCTGATACTCCCCATTTAAAAGATTAATTGATAAATTTAGTATTTTACAATAGAGTTTGTAACCTAATAAACTAATAAGATTAGGATCCATAATCGCTCTAGGACTCCAATTACAAAATATGTTGTAACAATGAGTTACTATAGTGAGTTTCAGTTAACTCAACTGGTAAAGTTTCTAAATGTTGAATAAGAGATTTGAGATTTGATCTCCGCCTATACCAAAAACCGATTGGTGTCTTAGTCTGATAATAAAGAACTATCATCAAGAGCGGATGCCATAGGTTAAAACTCTCTAAAATAAATAAATAAATGAGTTACTATAACATACTATGATGGAGCCAGAACTTTGAGTTAGGAGGTGCGGCTTTACTATTGGTTGTGTGCGGCGGTTTCAACTTCTAACTTTGCTTCTACTTAGCTGTTGAGATTCTTTTTTTTTTTTTTTTTTTGTAAGTAAGAACAAAATTATTTTTGTTTTGAATTTTTTAAAGGGCAAGGTTGTTTATTTTGGATAAAATTGGTTAATTGAGCTTAATTTTTTCTAGTTTTAACATTGGTAATTTTTGTTGTTGAGTTTTTTTTTTTTTTTTTTGGTCTTGTATATTTGGTTTTAGATTTTAAATCTATAAATTTTTTTATGGTCACTAAAATAAGGAAAATGCTAGAGCTGCAAGAATTGTTTTATAAATTACTGATACGATAAGTAGTTATGGTAAGTAAAAAAATGATATAAGTGGTGGACTCATTATGTGAACCAATAAAAATTTGCTACTAAAACAATTTGTAAAAATGTTGTAAAAAAGTTTGTGAGTATAGCATTATGCTTAAAAGAATTAATGATATTGTTTAAGAAAAACAAAATGTAATTTTATATGACAAAATTGCTAAAATTAGTACACACATATATAATAATATTTTTTTTAAAAATTGGGAAGGGGCCATTACCCCTAGTCCAATAATAGCTCCATCCCTGATAACTAAAACACAAATATTGGTGTCCCAATTCGATCCCATCTCCACTTAACAATGGAAAAAATTGTACAAGGCACCATATACCAGCCATTAAACACTAGTACTATACACCCTCTAGCCATGAAACCCTTAACTCTAATAATCTTCGTCGCCCTATTAACCGCTTATGGCTCTTACATTATTTCTCCTCCTTTTCATCATCTTCCCTTCGAATCACCTCCTCTATCGGCATCACTGTCCCTTCCGCCACCATACTTGATGGGTATGAGTCTTGCAAGAGAAGCTACACTCTGGAGCATCATGCTTAGGAGTGCCTCACCACACTGATGAAAATCCCATCAACCAAATACGCCGCTGACTCTACCCATCTCCTCGGAATCTTAGCCCAGGGCCGGCCCTTCCACTAGGCCAATTAGGTCATTGCCTAAGGCCCCCAAGTGGAAGGGGGACCCCAAAATTTTGAAAAAGAATGGATAGTAGAAATTGAAATTGAAAGTTTTGAGTTCTTATTGGGTATGACTATTTGGTATGACATATTATTTACCGTCAACTCTGTTTGTAAAAATTTACAATCAAAAGACATGCACATTAATGTTGCTATAGATCAAGTAAAATGCCTCATTTCTTATTTTTAAAGGATATAGAGAAAATCGATTTACATTTGCTATAAATTCATCTAAAAAAATTGCATCTGAAATGGAAATAGAACCTATATTTTGTGAGAAACATATAATTCATAGAAAGAAACAATTTGATGAAAATGTTCATAATGAGACAACATGATCTGCTGAAGAATCTTTTAGAATTAATTATTTTTTTATATAGAGTAGATAAAGCAATTAATTCAATTGAGAATAGGTTTGAACAATTTCAAATATATGAAGATATTTTTGGTTTTCTATTTAACTTCACGAAATTGAAATCGCTAGATGATGATAATTTGCAAAAATATTGTCTTAAACTTGAATCTTTTCTCAAACTTGATGTTTATTATGATATTGATGGTTTAGATTTATTTTCAGAATTAAAAGTTTTAAAAGAAATTTTACAAATAAAATAATATACTCCAATTAACATACTAAATTATATAAAAAGGTTAGATTCATTTCCAAATATATGCATTGCTTATATAGAATTTTACTAATAATACATGTTGCAGTTGCTTCTGTAGAAATAAGTTTTTTAAAATTAAAATTAATAAAATCATATATAAGATTGACAATGTTCTAAGAAAGATTAAATGAATTAGCTATATTATCGATTGAAAGTGACATATTAGAAGAACTTGAATACAAAAATTTAATTAGTAAATTTACATCTCAAAAGGCAAGAAAAATATACTTTAAATAAAATATATCATAATAAAAATATATTAATTTAATTAATACATAAATATAAAAAATGTATCATTTTAGTTCTCACCAAAGATCCCAAAATGCCTAGGGCTGGCTCTGTTTTAGCTGACCAGGTTTACAATTCATCACTAACCGCACGCTCCAAGTTCAACCACTACATAACTATCCATGCTAGTCATTTGAGCAGTAAGTCGATGAAGTGTCTGCGTCAGAGTGAAGAAATGTCGGACAACGTTGTCAATTATTGGGTGCATGGCTTCATGAATGATGGACCAAACATGAAAAACGGAACCTTGGAGCACTTCTGGCACCTTAGCTACGTACATGTCGGAGATTGTCGTAATTATGATATCGATTTTACTGACAATGTCGAGGTGAATTGATCTGCTACTGGTGGGTCAATCGCGTACATACGGTTCCAAGAAAAGATTGGTGAGACGGACGGAGTTGAAGCCCACGCCTTTGTTGGTGCACCACAAATCGTTGAAGAGGCTTTGGTGGTGTGGATGGGAAAAACGTTGAAGAGGCTTCATCTTCTATCACCTGCACGGACAATGATACCATTTAGTTTGATGAGAAAAAGAAGACTTCTTCAATGAAGAAGGCTCAGACTTCTCAGTGCTACCCCAATTAGTTTGGATTAGGATTAGGATTAAATGGCCATGGCCTAAGGCCCCCAAATATGGGGCAGTAAGGTTTTTTTTTTTTTTTTTTTTTTTTTAAATGAAAGAAAAGTTGTGAGTTAAGTGTATATTTTTTCTCAATCTTAAGTTTCTGTTTGACAAAGATTATTTTTGCCTATTTATTTTACTATTTAGCTTATTTTTGCTACTATTCATGGGTTCCATTACACTTTTTGGTACTATTCATTAGCCCCACTATACTATTTCAGTTAACTTTTACTTTTATCTATAGTAATTTTAGCAAAAGTTTTCAGTTTTAGCAAAATAAGCAGATCACAAACATTTTATTGCATAGGTTCTACGAATTGATATGTCACCAATGAAGTAATTCAATACTCATTTATTCTTTTGTTGAAGTGCCACTTCATTGCCACATCAGTTTGTAAGCTTTTTGTAATGAAATTTGTAATAAGTTTAGCATTTTCTCCCCCAAAAAATGAATTAATAGAAATACAACACAATTACCATTAAGTGTATGAAAAATGCTATAGCTAATACAAATTTTAGGAAAAAAAAAATTACAAATTGATGTGACAGGAATATGATCGGTGTTATTTAAATAATATAATAAAATGAATGTTTGAATAAATTTTCTTTTATTGGTAATATGCCAATTTGTAAAACCTATATATAGTAATTATCACTGGCTCACTTTGAGTGAATTAGTCATATTAATAAGTAAGAATTAATAATAGATTTGAAATTAAATATAAATAAATAAATATTATTTAAGTGATATTTAGATGTAAAAAGACCCCTATAAAATTCTTGTCTTAGGCCTCAAACAATCTTGGGCAGGCCTGGGATTAGTTTGGAGTAGAATTAGGATTAGTTTTATAAATTGGTTATTTGAAGTTGAAGCAATCTTTATTTATTTTTGTCGTATAAAAAAAAATCATGAATTTGTGAGTTACAAATTGTGTCTTTCAATAAGCAATCCATTTAAAGAATTAGGGGTATTGTTTCCTTCTAAGCAACAAATATAAAAAAATTAGCTATCTTCGACTCAACTTATTGTAATGCTTCCTATATATATACCTTATTTGGGGCAATGTTATAAACACATGTTATACAAAATCATAACTTCAAGTAATGATATAACATAACTTCAAGTAATGTTTTTTTTTTTTGAAGTAACCTTTTTAATTGAATTAAAAAGAGTGTTTACATTACTTAAAAAAAAAAAAAAAAGAAAAAAAAAAAAGGAAAAAAGAGTGTTTACATTGTATTGTAAATATTATTTATAAAGGTTTTGCCTTTCAGTGGAACTGGATGGAGCATGAGTGAGTTTAGTTGGGATAAATGTGAATTCACATGTTTGTGATAGATAAAAAATTAATTTAGTTAGCCATTTATATATTCTTGTTCTGCACGCTTTTCTTTCCTTTATCTTACAGTCTTACTACTGATTTAGTTGAGTTAAAGAGAATTTGAAGGGTTGGTTTTTTTGTATAGCTAGTTATTTGTATATACTTGTTGTGAACACTTTTCCTATCCTTTGTTTTTAGTTATGTCAAGAGTATTATGCCTCATGTTTTGGCTGTTAATGCATATGCTATAGATCTTCACTCAATTAGTGGTTTGGTTCCTCTCCTTTGTTACCTAAAAAACTCCCACTCAAATATTCATGCAAAGGCTACAGAAGTTGTAAGAACTATTGTCCAAAACAATCCTCGTAGTCAATAACTAGTCGTGGAAGCAAATGGTTTAGAACCTCTCATTTCTAATTTTACTTCAAACCCTGATGTGATTGTTTGAACCAAAGCACTTGGGGCAATATATTGTGTTTATAATAAGGATGGTGAATTGTGGCTTAGAAAACTGTTAAGTTAGTTCTTCAGCTAAATGATATCTTCTACATTTGTATTTGGTTATAGTACATTGGACTTTTGATGTATTTAGTTGTAGTATGTGGTTTTTGTGCATGATTGTGGTTTTTTCTTTTTTTCTTTTTCTAAAAAGAAAATCTTATTTTGAGGGTCAAGAGACCCTTAAATAACCTTATTTATCAAGGGTTGTACATGTAAATCTTTTAACCCTTGGTAAATTTGTAAAATCTCTTAAGCTTCAAAGTAAGATTGAGCACTTTTTTTGAGGGCTACGAAGGCCTTCAAAATTTCCTTTTCAACAGTATAAATTTCAAAGGTTATCAAGGGTCGATTAGGCTTTTAAATAATTTTTCTTGAGATTTTTTAATTACATTTTTCAAGAATTTTGACCCTTGAAAAAAGTCAGCTTTGTTGTAGTGATATGCCTTACTTAGGGCAATGTTATACACACATGTTATACAAAATCATAACTTCAAGTAATGATTTTAATTGAAGTAACGTTTTTAATTGAATTAAAAAGAGTGTTTACATTGCTTTCCAAAAAAAAAAAAAGTGTTTACATTGTATTGTAAATATTATTTATAAAGCTTGCCTTTCGTATGAGCATCATATATAGTTCAACCACGTTCAAAATTTCTTGTATTTGGAATCTTGGATAGCATCTATATGTTTTGACTCTGTGGCTTGTTAAAACAACAGCACTGATAGTGGTTTGAGTTGGCCATTATAAGGTCGGTCGAGAGCTTGGGCATAGAAAATATTATCATTAGTGCGCAAATTTTATTTTTTCAGTCTCTTGTTTGGGCTTCATGATATCCACAGTTCTAATGATAAAGATCGGGAGCATAAATTAAAACTCTCTCAATATATATATATATATATATATTATATATATATATATATATATATATAGGGAAAGATTTACGTAATTCTTGTGTTAAAACTTAAAAAATAAAATAAATAAAAAAGAAGGAACGAAATTTCGACTGCAACTTGTATATTGAGTTGGGCTTCAGATAGTCTTCAAAATCAAGTACATAACCCAACTAATGTATATCTATCAATTCCACCAATAAATTAGTGGGCCACTGGGTTTGTAGCCCAACAAGAGCAAAGGTAACTCTATAAATTGGCAATTTACAAGCCATCATGCACCAGTCGTTACTCGTAGAGTTCTAGTTAAAGTTAAACTCAAACCATGAGAGTCTTCACTCTAATCTTCGCCGTATTGGCATCCGCTTATGGCATTTTGTTAGCTTATCTTCTCATCAACAACCCTTTTCACGATCTTCTCTTCCAACCACCTCCACTATCACCGATGCTTCCGCAACCGTACGCGGTGGTGAGAGATTTATGCCTGAATAACTACTATCCATATAAGTCTGGAAACTGCTTCTTCAAACTCATGCAAATGCAGCAAATCCCATCAACCAAATACGCTACTGACTCGACCCAAATCATCAGAATCCTAGTCGATCAGGTTTACAATTCTTCACTCACGCAAGATCCAAGTTCGACCACATCTTAACTTTCCAACATACCCGTTTTCAAAAAAACTTTCCAACATACCTATTTGAGCAGTGACTCTATCAAGTGTCTACGACGGTGTCAGAAATCGGCCGACGACATTGTCAGTTTCTGGGACGATCGCTTCATGAATGATAAGTTATTCCCACTGCCACCTCTTGGAACCGTGCACCACTTCTGGCGGCGAGCTCGCATTCACGTCGGAAGTTGTTTATACCATGACGAACGTGCTGACAATGTAGTCGTGAAGGAATTCATTCACTCAGTTTTCGGTGAGATCGATGATATGGTCGGGGTCGGCAATGCACTTAAACACAAGGTCCAGAATTTTAGATTGATGAGACTGACGGAGTTGAAGCCAATGCCTTTGGTGGCGCACCACCGCCACGAATGGTGCCCGGATCCAAAGCGTTATCTCGAGAGAGGGCTGCCCTTGGAGCCTGAGCCAACTGCATGTAGGGTTCTTCACTTCTTTTCTAGGCTCACAAGTGTTTTGTCCAGTATATTATTAGAATTAGCCATTGGATAGATGATGGAATATTAGGATTAGTTAAATTTGTTAGAATTAGGATTCGTTTTATTGATAGATTATAGGAAGTTACTGTAGTATTTATCATTGTTTATTTAGAAGTCTATTTTTTATTATTATAAATTTTTAGATATTGAATTTATTGATAGATTATAGAAATTTAAATATTGAATTTATTGATAAATTATAGGGAACTTAGTATTTAGCTTAGCTATAATAATTAAGTTCACATTAGTGTAGTGAACAATTCTCAATTCCTTACTGAGAATTGAGAATAATTAAGTTCACGAGCAAAGATAGCAATAAAGTATTGTTAAACTTACTGAACCTTGCCGTGTGCAAGGTAGACAGTTCCTTTTCAATTCAATATAGCTCTCTTGGAATGATGGTGATTTGCCAATTTTCAGTTTTCACCAACAAACTGAAACTTGGGCAAACCAAAAATTATTATATGTTCGATGTAAATTCTAGACTTAATATAAACAACGACTGCAGTCGTTATACCCAAGGGAGCACATCTAATGGCCTCTCTATTGGTTTCAACGTCCATGTGCCATCCTTAGCCACCACTATGTTTGGTGTGACCTTGCTCCTGCTAAACTCG
The DNA here is from genome assembly GCA_019022515.1 of Quercus aquifolioides. Taxonomy (NCBI): domain Eukaryota; kingdom Viridiplantae; phylum Streptophyta; class Magnoliopsida; order Fagales; family Fagaceae; genus Quercus; species Quercus aquifolioides. The sequence goes on from JAFHAW010000270.1 coordinate 130,629, forward strand.
TTGGGAAATGAATGAATCAACCAAGCTTTGGTTGAGTCATGAACTTCATATCTTGTATTAAGGAAAAGAAGTGATGAAAAGTGCAATAAACAGACCCTTATGTTCCTTCAATAATTTTTATCTCATTCCTTCTGATAAAGAATTTAGATCACTCCTAACCAACTCATTCATATAGTTTGACCGAAATAGCTCACAGTTTACCAATGATTTTCCAATCATACCCAAATCTGCCCAAGCCACAGAGAAATTAGCCCCTAGAGATGCAATAGTTTCAACAAGCATATGTACATTCATACCCAAATCATCTTTGCAAGATTGAGCATCTGATTTGACCTCTATGGACAAATCAAAAAGTTCAATATCTCCAAAAGTCCTATTTACCTTTTTGGCCATATTTGCAGTATTCTTTAGGGCAATGACAAAGAGTTTTTTCTCTACTGTTTATTGGCTTTGCCACCGTGCCAGTAAACAACGCACCACACTCGGAGATAAAGTTTAGAAACTGAGGCTTGGCACAGATTTCTTCCACATAACAACTAGCATGCCAGTACTCAGTGTCGGTAGTCACCACCGGAAGCTCAGTTGCCATTTTTGGCATATGTGAAAACCACAGAAAATAGAATTTACCGGCTAAGAGACAGAGACCAATTAGCCCGATTAACATTTTCCAAATCTTGAACAAATCGATAAGAACATGAGTATGGGTTTTAGCCATTTTGAGAGAAGAGTAGCTAGAGTTTGGTATAGGGTTTGTAGTTAGAAAGCATGGGTATGGCTCCAGGACTGCCACACCTGCACTCGACACTCGACGACACGCTGATTTGCACTCGACACACCGATTAGCGTTCTTTTTTTCTTTTTTTCATTTCCCAATTTGCGCCAGTTCAGTGTCGATTTAGGACGAGTCGCGCCAGTTCAACTCCGATTTAGGCCGAGTCGCACCGAGTAAGGCCAAAATTGGCCGAGAAACTAGCCAAAATACATGTTAAAAAAATAAAAATTTGAGTTGATTTCTTATTTAGTTATTAACTTATTATATATTTGTCAAATTATTTGTAGGTTAAAAAACTTAAATTGAAATTATTGAATTATTTGTAGTTATTATTGCTCTTAAATTGGTATATGTTTACCATTATATGAAAATATATTTAATAATTTGTAAATAAAAATATATTTAATAATTTATCAGTAAACGTATTCCGCCGTACCCACACCCTACTTTTTCAAAAATTGCCGAGTCTCGCATCTGCACCCGCACCCAAACCTGAATCCACACCTGTGCTTCATAGGTTTGTAGTAAGAGTGGTGGGAGTGAAGATTAGAGGTAGTAGCTAAAGTCTGGTATTGGGTTTATAATAAGGGTAGTGGGTGCATGGTGGCAGAGAAGAGTATAATTAGTTGCTAAAGTCTGGTTTAGGGTTTGTAATAGGGGTAGTGGGAATAAGAAGTGACAATTGCTTTATTGAAGGGACAAAAATAAAAGGAAATGGACTATTTTCTTATTTTGCCCTAAAATATCTAGTTGTCTTATACTCCAGCTCTAGCAAATTTACGCGTTTCCATTTCCCTTTTTTTTCTTTTTTATTGGTTTATAAAACAAGCTAAGCTGGGGAACCCAAGCTCTAGGATTTTTTTTTTTACATATTTAAGAGACATCTCAACCGTTAAAATTGAAGGCATTTTCTTATAAGTAAACTTAGCGTGCAAATTAAATGACATTAACTAGGAAATTATGTCCCATCCCTCAAAAAAAAAAAAGTAGGAAATTGTGTACGCAATAATATGTATTTTTTTAATAGAAAGAGAGTATATATTAAAGAGTAATGATATATCTTTAACTTACTAATTACCTTTTCAAAACAAATGTTATGTCTATAATAATTTCAAAACAAATTATAAGTGTAAGGTTTTTAATGATGGATTTAAAAAAAGTGAAGTCATTGATGAGCCAAATTAAAATCAATAACAGCTTATAACATAAGAATTGTTGTAAAAATATTATAAACATAGCATTATTCATATATTAAATCACACATTAATTATAATCAGATTGAAACAATTTCACTAAGATAATTTAGAGAGAATAATGCTAAAAAAAATAATTAGAGGTGGAATAAAATAATAGTTTTTTAAGAAAAAAATGTTACTACAATTGCATTCTACATCATAAGGTGTTGGAATTTTTTTTGTGAATATGATTCTACGTCAACATCTAGAAAGATAAAAATGCATTTTATTCACATATGTATAACATAAAAGCATTCTCGTTGGCAATTGTAAATGGTTTATGTAGGGAAACTTTAACATAAAGGCACAAAAAGAGCCCAACAGCTGGACTTGTAAAATCTTACAATTGCAAATTTTTTTGCAATTGTGCTACAGTGTCATCCTACCTAAATGTAGGATGACACGTAGCACTTTAGTAAAAAATATAATATATTTTAATTGATAAAGTGGAAGAGAGATGGGGGAGACGAAAGAGAAAGAGTTGTATTGGAAGTTGTGTTGTATTATTTTAGTGGGTAATATATATTATTTTAATGAGTAGAATAGGAAAATAAAAGTTGGGATATTGGTTGTGTTGTAAAATGGTATGGTATAATTGATAAAGTAGCTTTTTGAGATGGTAAAATAGAATAGGATGGAAGTTGCGGATGCGAATGCTCATAGAATAGGTCAGAACATTAACTTGACCAGGCTTCAACTGTTTCACTAAGATTAGATAGTTCTGAAATACAGCAGCTGCCTTGCCAAAGATAAAATCGATGATACCCTCAATGATACAGTTGTGGAAGAACTGAGATCCGATATGAACATAGAGGGTATCTTGGAACCCACTAAATCTGTAGTTATAAAAGGCCATTTTAGGGGCACTAACCACAAGGGTTACAGCTTGATGTTTGTCTGGTCTAGCCATATTTAATATCGTCAACTCCTCTCCAATGAAGTTTGGCCCCTTCACGGCTGAACAACAACAGAAACAACAAAACAATTAAATGTTCCAATCAATAGAAAAAACAACAACAAATAAATGGCTGCACCAATTAACAAAAATAAGTAACATAATCAATCAAAGACCTAAAATCATATATCATTTGTGACAGTAGTCATGTAGCTAATTTAATAAAAAAAAAAATCAAGTGCTCCATTCACTTCAAAATAAACATTCTTATTCACAAAATACTTGTTTCAGAATATGCATTTAAATGGTACAGAAAGTAATTGTGCATTTATCAAAATTCACGAGCAAAGATAGCAATAAGGTTTTGTTGAACTTACTGAATGTTGCCATGTGCAAGGTAGACAACTCCTTTTCAATTCGATATAGCTCTTCCTGAATGATGGTGGTTTGCCAGTTTTCACCAACAAACTGAAACTTAGGCAAACCAGGAATTACAATATGTTTGTTGTAAATCCCAGACTTGATATAGACAACGACTACAGTCATTATACCTGAGAGAGCACATTTAATGGCCTCTCTAATGGTTTCAACGTCCCTTATGCCATCCTTAGCCACCACTATGTTTGGTGTGACCTTGCTCCTGCTAAACTCGTTGGGAAATGAATGAATCAACCAAGCTTTGGTTGAGTCATGAACTTCATATCTTGTATTAAGGAAAGAAGAAGTGATGAAAAGTGCAATAAACAGACCCCTATGTTACTTCAATAATTTTATCTCATTCCTTTTGATAAAGAATTTAGGATCACTCCTAACCAACTCATTCATATAGTTTGACCAAAATAGCTCACAGTTTACCAATGATTTTCCAATCATACCCAAATCTGCCCAAGCCACAGAGAAATTAGCCCCTAGAGATGCAATAGTTTCAACAAGTAGATGTACATTCATACCCAAATCATCTTTGCAAGATTGAACATCTGATTTGACCTCTATGGACAAATCAGAAAGTTCAATATCTCCAAGACTCCTATTTACCTTTTTGGCCATATTTGCAGTATTCTTTAGGGCAATGACAAAGAGTTTTTTCTCTACTGTTTCGTGCCAGTAAACAACACACCGCACTCTAAGATAAAGTTCAGAAACTAAGGCTTGGCACAGATTTCTTCCACATAACAACTAGCATGCCAGTACTCGGTGTTAGTTGTTACCACCGGAAGCTCAGTTGCCATTTTTGGCATATTTGAAAACCACTAAAAATAGAATGTATCGGCCAAGAGACAGAGACCGATTAGCCCAATTAACATTTTCTGAATCTTGAACAAATCGATAAGAACATGAGTATGGGTTCTGGCCATTTTGAGAGAAGAGTAGCTAGAGTCTGGTATAGGGTTTATAGCTAGAAAGCATGGGTGCGGCTCTAGGGCCACCGCACCCGCACTGGACACTCGGCGACACACCGATTCATACTCGACACGCCGATTCGTACTCGACACACCGATTAGCATTTTTTTTTCGTTTCTCGATTTGCGCCAATTCTGGCCGAGTCGCGCTGGTTTGGGCTGATTCGCGCCAATTCAGGCCGAGTCACGCCAGTGTAGCATCGATTTAGGCCGAGTCGCTCTGATTACGGCCAAAATTGGCCGAGAAACTGGCCGAAATACATGTTAAAAAAAATAAAAATATTATAATAGCATGCAAAATGTCACAAGTGTCATTCGAATTTTGTGCGTGAAGGTTTTTTTTTTTTATAGATAATTTTAATATACTGCTAACCCCACAGTTTGAACTCTTTCCCCTCAAAACTCCTATTCATTTTATTAAGTGCTAATTCAATTACAAAGCCCTTGACTTATGCGTGAAATATGTTGTTGAATAATTTCTAACATTTTCTTTTCAACATGGACCATAGCTTCACCATGCTCATTGCACTGTATATGTCAAATATAATTGGGAGGGAGCAACAATCACAAGAATGGATTGGGGTGACTAAGGAGCCATTTGGTAACGTTGTTCTAGTAACATTGTTTGTAATTTTTTGAAATACGTGTGAGTGAAAAAGTGTGTGAAAATATGTGTAATGTTGTTTAAAAACTGAAAAGTGTTGCTTAAACTACCATACCAAACTGCCCCTAATTTATGTTTTGATTTTTTTGGACTAATTTTTAATTTTTGGGGACCAAATTAACTTTTTGACCCAAAATTTAAATAAGTTAAAAATACATTTGTTTTTTACCAATAAGCTGGAAGTTAAAGATTATAAATACCCGTTTGGGTACTAAGGAAACCAGACGCGTCTGCGTCTGCATTTCCTCTTCTTTTTTTTTTTTTTGGAGCATTTTGTGGCTGTATGGGAGTTTTAGTGAGTCTGTGCACTATTTACAAAACTCACAAATTTCTTTTTTTAACAAAACTTTCATTAAAAATGGGTCTCATAAAACTATTCACACTTTAAAAATTATTTTGTTACAGTATTTTCAGTTTTCAATTTTCAGCAAAATAAACAATATCCAAACAGACTCTAAAAAGTTATAAATTTTTTCTAGAAAAAAGAGTTATAAAGTAAAAAAAAAAAAAAAAAAAAGTTGAAGTATTTTTCCGTGGAGTACACCTCAGACCCGTGACCTTCTGATTGACCTGATTGACATATATATGCAGAGAATCCTAAGGGATTTTCTTGTTGGGTAATGAATTAGGGTACAATTATGGATTGAGAGTTATCACACCATGCTTTCTTTTTTTTCTTTTTTTTTTGCTTACTATAAATTGTCACGTGAAACTGAGTAGTCATTCAAAACAAAGTAGTGGTGAAGCAAAGTGACAAGTCACAAGATATAAAGAAAGCAAAATGTGTTAAGGTGAAAAACAAGAATAAAAACAACTTTAATGACAGATATATGGGCCACATAATTAACTGGGTAGGTAAACATTCATGGTCCGTTTGGTATATGTTTTTAAAAATTGAAAATTGTTGTTTAAAAATATGTGTGGAAATACGTGTAGGTAAAAAAGTATGTAAAAATATGTGTAATGTTGTTTAAAAACTGAAAATTGTTATTTGAAAACACAAACCAAACACCTCCTCAAGCTTTCAGTTCTAAAGTTTGTTTTTTTATTTTTTGGTAAATAAGATTGTTTTTGTCAGAAGTGGGATTTGAACCCACGCCCTTGTTAGAGGACCAGAACTTGACATAACCAAAAATTAACATTTAGATAAAGACTTTTTTTTGAAAGAAAAATAAATAAATAAAGATTTTAAGTACAAACTACAGAGTGACGGTACTTAATCCTGTCAACAAAGCCAAGTTGAACTTTGAATCAAAACTTTAAGTATAGAGTCTGATGATGCACAGAATCAGTAGGCTGAATACTCTGACTTCGATGGGCTGATAGTTGTTGCGAAGGCCTGCAAGAATGAACACGCTATCAAAGGAGATCGGAGTGGACCGGCCAAACTCCCTCCGATGGCTAAGTTAGTTTCTCACAAGAATGGAGTTCCAACTTTTTAGGAGTAAAATATCATAATGCACTTACTTTGGATTGATTCAGACCGGTCCTTATATAGGGAACCTTGGGGTGGTTATTGGCTTAGTAACTTTCCCAGGATTCGTGGAAATCAATAAATCCGGACATAACTTTCTCAACGACTATAGAAGTTACAACTGCTGGTGGAAGCTACGTACTTATGAGGAATTTGTGGCGATGAATACGGGTTGGGTAACCGTTCCAAAATCTTGTGGCTCGAACCTTCCACACACGTGTGAGTACACTTGAGGATTTCCCAAGTGTTGTGTGGTCATCCATGTGCTTTGCTCATGGACGACTCTTTTGTTCATAGATGGTGTTATGTGATCGTCCATGTGCTTTGCCCATGGACGACTCCCTCAATCAGACGGTCTAATTGAACATTGGGCTAACCGATGCTCATGGACGACCACTATGGACGAACCAGAGATGGTCATTTTTACTATCCCATCAGAGTCCATAGACTAGAGCATGATGGTGACTACTCAGTTTTGTCAGCAAAGTTGCTTCTGATTGATCAATCTGCTATGGTAAGATTCTTAGGCGATTTTCCTTGTGGTTGCTTTATTAAATTAAGCCCTTTTTGTTTTTATTTGTGTACCTACTTGAAAGTATTGTAGAGCGTGTGTCAATAGAGGTATCGTGGGAGCCTTGGCTTTTACTCTTGTTTATTTAATTATTTATTTTTTATGAACAACTAGTGTGGGTTGCACGTGCTACCCCTTTAATTAGAAAATTAATATAATTTTTTTTTGAAAATATGAAATTATGTACTTAAATTTAAAATAGTTATTTCAATATCTATTTATTATGAAAATTTCTTAAAACCTATTATCAAATGTAATATCTACTTACCAAAAATGCTACAAAAAATGATAATGAATGTCATTATCTTTCCACAATATTTAAATTTTCACAATGAATGATGATATATGCTACAACTTTTTTGACAATCTTCATCAAATTAAATACTTGTAACCATCTACAATGATGATATATGCTAAATGATGATATATGCAGGTTGGGTCGCTTAGCTCGACTCGATTTTTGAAGGACCAAGTTTAACCTAGCCAGTTTAGTTTGAAACTCACACTTAAATCCAACTTTAGGCCCATTCTTCATTTTCTTTAGCCCAATCTAAAATACTAAATGCCCCATCACAATGGAAACTCAAGTCCAAAACTCATTCTTAACTAAGCCTTAACACTTGAATCTAAACCCACCCAACCTAAGTCCAATTAATTAATTTGGATTCTCAACCAAAAAAAAAAGTCCAATTAATTTATTATTTTAACAAAATGAAGTTGGGTATAATTTTTAAATTTGAGATGGTATTCAATTTAAACATAGCTAAACATAGAACACTAGAATTGCTCTTTTGACTCTTTATTCTAAGTGCAAAATTGAAGGGAATTATGGCTTTGTTTATTTTTAGACGAAGGTAAGTAGTTTTCATTAATTCAAATCATGTTGAAGTATAGTAAAAATATGGATATTTAATCCAAATAATTTGATACTAACAAACCAATGAACAAAACCGTATGATTTTTCGATTTTCTAAAAAGCTATCTTTTTTTTTTTTTTTTTGGTTTCATAGTTTTTTTTTTTTTTTTTTTGTTGCAAATTAGGTATTTATTTCTCACCAACGCAAAATTTCGTACTGCTCAACCATTATCCATTCTAAGAAAGCCATGAAAGGCTCATTGGGTGTACCTCGTATTCAGTAATAGGAGAAGTAGTTAGGTTTTCCTTCCTTTATAGAGGGAGAGCCAAAAAAGTTTATTTGCACAAATTAAAAAAAATAAATTTAGGATAAACTTTAATGTAGCCATATAAGGCTCCTCTCTCAGGCAAGAGAAAAATATAAATTAAGGTGGTAGTTCAGGTGATGCCAAGAAATTGAAGCCATGATTAGGTGGTTTTGGTGGAAACATGGGCTTGATAGAAAGGAAAAACATTGGCCAAGATGGGACAGATTATGCCAACCCAAGTACAAGGGGAAATGGGATTCGAGGAGATTTGAAAAGTTCAACGATGTCATACTAGCTAAACAAGTTTGACTTCTTATTTATAAGGAATAATTTCTTTCTATAAGATTTTTAAAGCAAAGTTCTTCACAATAGGAATAGTCTTTAAGGCCAGGAGAATTCAAAGTTGGTTAAACAAATGGCTTACAATGGCAAGCTGATCACCCCTGCTCAAAACAGCCACAATGGATATGCTTATTGATGGTGAGTGGATATGCTTATTGATGGTGAGACTAGACAAATGGATGAGTCATGTGATAGACTGGAATTTTCTACCTCGTGAGGCTCGAATTATTAAAAGTATAACACTAAGTGAGAGGGTCCCACCTAATCTAATGATATGGTCAAATATCAAAGATGGAAGATACAGAGGATTAGAGGAACAAGAAAAATGTCTATAAGATGCTTACCCAAGAAAGAACAAGTTGCCAAAACCAAGAAGTTTGAACTCAAAGCATTTCATTTTTTTTTTAATCACAAAGAAATTAAATCAATAGCATTTACAAACTTATGTTATATAATAAATGAAAAAGAACTTCATATCGGCCAACTATTACAATGATACAATCCAACCCCTTTTCCTAATTTTATATAAGAAAAATCATACTATCATAGTTGAGAGATTCCGCGCCAAAACAAAAATTATATAAATATATTTTTATTTCGAAAACCTATGAACCTAACTAGTCACAACATTTTAATTTTATTACTATTTTGTCCCCATTTACTTTCATTATTTATTCTATTCTACTCCCATGGCCTAACTCTTCTTTTCATTTATTCACATACCTATCTCTCATTCCAAATCCAAAGTACTTTTTTTTGGCTTTCAAATATTTTTCCTACAAACTAGAGTATATTCAACTTGGATAGTCCTATAGCATTAGCATTAGGTGTGCTAAATGTCAAATATTTGGCATTTGGCACACCAAATACCAAAAAAGCTCCTTCATTAGATGTTTTAAATTTTAAAATTTTTAGCATGAATGAACCATATAGTTTCAAATTTGGAATGATACTGTTCATAAATTGTAAAATTTTTGTTGTTTTTTTTTATTGTTTTCATAAATTGTAAAATTTTGATTCTTATGTACATTGAGCTTACGCTTAACAGTACACAAATCTTTCAAAAATTTAGCATATGATGGAATTTGCTTTATGGCATCCAAAAGAGGGATGTTCACTTTAACTTGCTTAAGCACTTCAAAGATTTCAAAATTTTGATTCATTTTTTTGAGGTGGAATCAACCTTTGGGAAAAGGAGCAGGGATAGGACACCTTTCAATTTCATTAGATTTAGGCTCAAGGCTCAAGGACCTCATTACTACTCTTTATTTTGGAAGATTCATCTTGTGTACATATTGCTTTTAGGAATATATTTTTCATTGATTTTTCCACTACAAAGAGTAGTTATAGATTTAGCTTGACTCACTTTATTTTCAGAGGAACTACAATCATCAACACAAAATTGACCTTGGGGGTTTGGTTGTAGTTGAGATGGAAACTTGCCCTTTTCTATTGTGCTCATGGATGTGGTCAATTTAGTGAGAGTGCTCCTAATGTCATTTATGGCTTGTCAATTCTGACTATTAATGGTGGATTGAGTTTGCATGAATTGTTGCAAAGTGTCCTCAAGACATTCTTTGGTGGGAGATTATAGAGAAAAAAATTTGAAGAACCATGTGTAGGAGGTGCAACCACATTATCATTCCTCCAACTAAAATTTGGGTGATTCCTCCACCCTGAATTGTATGTCACGGAATAGGGGGAAGAGTATGATTTTTTCACCATGTTCATAGCATTTGCTTGATCATGCAACACCTCTTTAAAAGCTAGAATTGTAGGGCAATCATTGGTAGAGTGTTCCATGGTCTCACAAATTCTACAAACCTCATTAATTTTAGGCACGATATTGATTCCATTGACCTTCCTTAATTCCATGGCTTCAAGCTTCCTAATTAGACTAGCCACCCTAGCACTAAGGTGATCATCTCCCTAAATTAGTACTTACCACCCCTAAAGGGGTTGGTGGATGCTCTAGACCTATCTGAGGTATCAGTGGTATCCCAAGATTGGACATTCTCAGTTAAGAGATCAAAATAATCAAAAGCCTCATCAGGATCTTTATTCAATAACTCTCCATTGCACATCATCTCTACAAATTGGCGCATCTTTGGAGCTAAACTTTCATAGAAAAAACTAATTATACGCCAAGTTTCATAGCCATGATGTGGACAAGCATTAAGCAAATCTTTAAATCTTTCCCAACAAAGATAAATTTCTGGTTCCGCCACTGATTTTTGAGAGCTCATAGGCATAAATGCGGGACTCAGGCATGCTTTGAAGGCCTTTTGGTCTCACATTTTCCTTCGGTTTTGGATTAATGGTTGCTCTACCATTATCAACATCTTGTTCTATGCTTCCAATGGCGCCGGAGCCCTTAGTTGTTGTTGTTGTTTATATATTTTGGTAATTAACATTTTTTAGTTTTTTTAAATTGGGAAATAATTTTTTTTAAAATCATCTAAAATGACGTTGTTTTAGTTAGTAAATGACAACACTTAACAAAAGCCTAACAGAGGATTGAATTGATAAATTTTGAAAATTAAAGAACCGAAATAACAAAACTGAAATTTAAAGGACTGAAATGAAAAAAATATGAAACTTAGATGGTCAATTTTATATTTTAGCCTAAAAAAAAAGTTGGTGTATTTTTCCGTGAAGTACACCTCAGACCCATGACCCTCTGATTGACCCAATTGATATATATATATATATATATATATATATATGGAGAGAATCTTGTGGGATTTTCTTGTTGGGTGTGTATGGAATGAATTAGGGTACAATTATATATGGATGAAGAGTTATTACATCGTGTAATTTCTATCTCATTATTTTTACTTTTTAAAAATTATTAATTATATTTTAATTTTAATTTTCAATTTTAATTTTTTTAACTTTCTTATCAAATGGTTGATATTAAAAATTAACTTTTTAATTTCAAGCGTTGAAAGGTATTGCATAGTGCGCCTCTCAATCCTGCAATTACTGTTTCTTTTCTTCTTTCTTTTTTTGTTTTTCTTACTATAAATTATCACGTAATATTGAGTAGTCATTCAAGACAATGAGGTGAAGCAAAGTCACAAGACTTTTTTTTTTTTAGAATACTAAGCACTTTAACACACACATACAAAAAGAAGGGGAGAAGGTTTTAACACACAGACAGAAAGAGGGTAATGAAGTGACAAGACATAAAAGAAAGCAAAACGTGTGAAGGTGGGGGAAAAAAAAAATTTAAGGACAGATATATGGGCCACGTAGTTAACTTGGTAGGTGTGAAAGTGAAACGTTCAAACTTTCCTTTCTAAAGTTAATAGCATTTTCAATTAAAAAAAAAAAGTTAATAGCATTTAAAATGACTTTTTAAGTCTTATGTGACTACTCAATCCTGTCAAAAAAAAAAAGGCAAGAATTAAACTTTGAATCAAAACTTTATAAAGTATAAAGTCTATAGATTAGAGCATGAAGCCTTGTACATAGATTCCATGCATTTATCTAATGAAGTGAGAAGATCGTTTTCAAAAAAAAAAAAAAAAACCTGTCAATAAAATCAAACCTGAAGCTATAAAATGAATTTGGAATGGTGAGTAGTCTAATCATTGAAATTACTGATGGGACCAGGCATAGAGACAATGATGGAATCGATAAGAGAGGCATAGATAGTACTGCTCAGTCGTGCATGCACACTACGCGCTTTCTCAAAATTACTGGTGCCTATGAAGCTTTTACAACTGCAACACGCTTTCTCTAATATGAAAGAGTAAGTTGTTGGAAATGAATGATGACCCAACCCTATCCCAACACAATCACAAATTGGCTAGTCATATTCAAAACACATGTAAGCCCATGCCAAAGAGGCAGAGATAATAAAAGTGTGGAGAAAACACAATTGTGCATGTTTTTACTTTTTACTATGAAGTGTTTCAATTTCATGTGACACGCCTCCCATTTGTAATCTCTACAAAAATGAAAAACTTATTATGAACGGTTCCCACAGGTGTGGTGCCGCAAGACCAGAGGATAGAGAATAAAATATGATTTATTTTTGGGTCTGGATTATCTCTAGTAAAAATTAATTTAACAGAATATTTCCTTTTGTTTTAAACAGAAATTGCCACATCACCTACTAATAAACCAATAGTGGAGATTAAAACCTAATGCCACCTCACTAAATTTCAAGCAAAAACTAACAGAGCCCACCCATGAGACTAACGTTGCTTCTAATGTTTGCTGCTACGGTGAACATTAACATTTAAACTTTAACCAACGAATCGTCCTCTTCACAGCATAACAACATCATTCTCTTCACAGCACATCAGTGAAATGAAGAATGCTACTGGCGTGGGTTTCTGAATCTTCAACCACATTATCTTTGCAGCACACTTTATTTTGTTCAAACTTTTATGCTAATCTCCACCAATAGATGGAGAAACCAGAACATGGGATGTACTTACAATTTGATACCTTCTGAAATATCAAATTTACGACATTGTGATGTACTGGCAACTGAGAACCAAAACATGGGATAGTCTTGTAATTTTGTAGTTTTTCATGATGACTACCTTAATTGTTTGTAATGAGGAGGCATGCTCTTTGAATGGATAGTTTTTATTTTGGGTTTAAAAAGAAGGCATACCAAGTGCTTGAGAAAAGTTCCCAAAGAATTTCAAATATGGCCAGGGCCAACTAGCATAAACTGTGAAGGAAGTATTGTATTTGAAGGAAGCATGCCAGAGCCAACTAGCAAACTGAAGCAGCAGATTGTTGAGTTTTCTAGTTTTTGTATTTTTGTTTTTAAGTTTCTTTGGAGAAGAAAAAAAGACAAATGTATCTTATGAAAATGCTTTGTTAGCAACTACAGTGGATTCACTTATGTTAAAAGTTCAGTTAGATATATTTACCTCTTTGTCAGTATACTTTTTAGATTAGTAAAAAAATTTCATTAATGTTGGAAGTCTCTTCATGGATAACATAGTTCAAGGATATAGAGGATGCAAATTACAAAATTGCTGGATTAATCCAGCTATGGTGTACAAGCATATTTGAGGTTAATAAAGCTTTAACAAAAACATTTGATAGTGTAGTTCTTGTAACAGTCTTAATGGTAAGCTGTAGCTATAGCACTGCAGCAGCTACAAAATTTGCACCAGTTATGCAACAGCTAAGTAGCAGTAAAGATAAAAAGAACTTTGACCATTACAAACTTTGGGCTCCAACAAAATAGCATAAAATGTGAGTTCCACAATTACAATCTTCAAGATCCAACAAAAAAAAAAAAAAAAACCGAACCAAACCAAAACATAAACTATGAGCTCTAACAATTACAAACTTTGAGCTCCAAAAAGTAGCATAAATTGTTAGGTCCAACAATTAAAAGCAGTTGTTATTTACAATCATTCAAAACTAAGAATTCACTACTCCATTCAAAGATAGGTAGAAAAAGCTTCAATTCTACCAGTTGTAGACTTTGTAAGCAATGAACTAATATCATCCCCTTCAAGATCACTAGGATTCTTAGAACATGGAAAAGGAATATAAGGATTTGTCATTCCTGCTTGACACATTACAACTATTAGCCAAATATTAACTATTAGCCAAATATTTACTATTAGAAAATCCACATAACTCTCTTGAAAATTCTCCATTTCTTTTCTTGCCTATAATTATTGACAATGACAGAAAAACCCACAAATTTAATAATATTTAACCTAAATTTAATCTTTTAATAATTTTGACATCTCATACACATAGGATTAAATACGAAATCAAAAGTAAAGATGGAAATACTTTCTCTGATACTCTGATGGTTTGGAAAGAAATTTCTTCTTCTTCTTCACTCTTTTTTCTATAGATTATACCAAATAGTTTTAAAAATCTGATTTGGCAGGCTGGAAAAAAGAAAATATAAATAAAAAGAGAGGGAGAACTGGGGGAGCAAAACATATTTTTCTTATTCCTAGTTTTCTATTTTGGCACTGAGTTTTAAAATTTAAGAGTCAATGAGCATTCTTCATTTCACTGATGTGCTGTGAAGAGAATGATGTTGTTATGCTGTGAAGAGGACGATTCGTTGGTTAAAGTTTAAATGTTAATGTTCACCGTAGCAGCAAACATTAGAAGCAACGTTAGTCTCATGGGTGGGCTCTGTTAGTTTTTGCTTGAAATTTAGTGAGGTGGCATTAGGTTTTAATCTCCACTATTGGTTTATTAGTAGGTGATGTGGCAATTTCTGTTTAAAACAAAAGGAAATATTCTGTTAAATTTTTACTGGAGGTAAGTCAGACCCTCTATTTTTTATGTTAACTACAATAGTACAATGTTATCTCTTTTTAAAATGATATTATATTAATATTTATTATTTTTTGCCTGGATGCAGTTTATAAATGCTTTAGAATATTTGTTAATAAATTATTTTTAAAAAAATTTTAATATTATTTTTAAGAAAAATTATTAAAAAATTTAACAATCTTTTTTTTATAACAAATTTTAAAAAATAATTTCTAAACTATTATCCATTATTTAAGGAAGGAATTACAACATTTGTATTTTATTATTATTATCTATACTATATAAAAGAATTCTCTTCTTTAAATTGATTTTTATTATCTATATTAAAGTTTTAGCATTTTTATTTATTTAAAAAAATTTTAAAATTATAATAGATATAAATTATTAATATTTGTCCAAAAAAAATAGAAAAGCTTTTGAAATACAATGTACGTGCTTGATTCTAATTATTATATAATTCATTGCACCCTTGTATACCTTCATTTTATTGTATCTCATTATGCCACTCCCACCTACACCACTTGTCTTCATTTAACATACCCAGTGTACCTTACCTGCTCATTTACTTTTGTTTTCCTTCGGTGTGTTTTATAACTACTCTACTCTGGTCTTCTCCTTTCTAACTCCCAAGCCAGTCCTGTTCTCTGTGCTCTATAGCTGAGATTCTCTCTCCTCCAATCTCGCCCATTCTCTTGCTTGCTCATCTCTGCCAGTCTTGTGAACTTAGACTTGTGAAGATGTACTGAAAATACATGAGAAGAAGACGTAGAAAATAACACTATTGCCAGAATGGAATTTTTTCATGACATTGATATTCATCTTTTCCTTTAAGTCTTTTATTTAAATCTATATTCTTTTTTTTCCTCTATTTGTTTGTTCTAATCAGTGAGATCTTTTGCAGGAAATTTGGAATGGAAGGTTTGGGAAAGATATATTTACAAGTAAGTTGACATATTATTATTTAATAAAAATAAAAATATATAATTGTTTATATCAAAAAAAAAAATTTTAATTTTTTAATTATTGTATTGTGCCTTCTAATAATTAAATCAACAATTTTATTTGGTAATATGAAACGTAAACTATTTTATTGATTTATGATTTTAATGCCAATAACACATGTTCTATATAGCTTCAATTTCTTAGAAGCACATTCCCTATGCTTGTGCTTGTATTTAAGTAGTCTATTGTTCATTTGTTTTTGAGGATTGGGTGCTTTTAGGTAGCTTGTGATACTGTTAATTGTGTTTATGAGCTATATTGTGCTTTTGGTTGTACTAATTAAGGATGTCATTACTTGTTATGAAAGACCAAGTTAATCTTTCCATTATGAAGTAAAATTTCTTACTAATATGGAAATATTTTTTGGTGGCCCAACTTCTACAAAACTGGTTTAACAAGATCGAAATTGAAAAATTATGTGAATGTTTGTGTTAAAAGTTTAAAAGGTAACAAAGTAAACAAAACAAAAAGTTATAAGAGCATTCACATAAATGTCAAGGTTTTTAACTAGATTTATCCTAAAGAAAAGCACTTTTGTTAGTTGAGTTAATCTACTGTTTACAGATAACAATATCAATCTCAGTACTTACTGTCTATTTGGATAGCATATTTTTTGCAAGCTTATTTTACTATTCAGCTTATTTTTACTACTATTTATAGGTCTCCGTCTCACTGCACTTTTTGCTACTATTTATAAGTCTTATTGCATTGTTTCAGCTAACTTTTACTTTTATCTACAATACCTTTAGCAAAAAAATTTCAATTTCACCAAAATAAGTAAATCCTAAACAGACCCTTATTATGTGTTTGGATTCACATTTGCGTATCACGTTTTGCTTCTTTTTTTCTTTTTCTTTTTTTCTTTTTTCACGCGTTTCAGCTTTAGGGACAAAGTCACTGTTCATCACTGTTGAGTACTGTTCACCTTTATTGAACAAAAATTATAAAGATGGGCTTCAACTCGATCAAGATCATTGAGATCTTCTGGCTCTAAAAAAAAGATCTTCTGACTCCACTTCCCAAAAGAAAAGTGTTAGGTTTTAGTCCCCTTAAAACAACAATTGGATTAACCTAGTGTATTAGTCAAGTGATTAACTTAGTCAAATTATGCAAATCTAAGTTAACACAAGCATATAATCATATCAAGCATATAAAGCAGTGGAAATATGAAGAACACAAAGATATGATCACCCAGGAAAACCAAACCGGTAAAAAACCTGGGGAGGATTTAACCTAGCTATCCTCAAGGTAAACTTGAATCCACTATATGAAAGAATCGAAGTTCATACAATAAGACTTACAAGCACCCACGCTCGACTTCCTATTGCTACCCACCAGTAGAACTTACTGACACGACCACGTGCAAGCTCCGAATCCACGGACTCCTTCTTTCTTGGATTCACCACCAGATACAAGCACCCACGCTTGTTTTTCTTTAAGCTTCAATGGCAGCAACTGAGTTGATCATCAAGGTGTAGATAACATCTTCTCCTTGAAAACCCTAAGCTTTGTGTAAAGGAAAACTCCTCAAGGATCTCACAAGAGATTCACACAAAACCGCAAATATGAGCAACAAGAGCAACATTAAAAACGTGGCTAGGGTTTGCCTTATATACCTAGGACAAAAACATAAAACCCTAAACGTATTAGGAGTTAGGGCTGAGTTGGAAATTTTGCAGAAAAAACATTCTGGCCGACTTTCGATCGATCGAGTCTAAGTTTCGATCGATCGAGCCAGGCCGAAATGTACTAATACATCTGCAGCCTCTCGATTCCAACTTTACATAAAAAACACAACTTTGAGCAAGCCTAAACAAGACTAAACACACTGTTTTGATCATGGTTTGCCAACATTACACATTAGAGTTCTAAATACATAAAATCCTAAGTCTTTAGAACCTAACAAACTCCCCCTTTGGCAATCCATGACAAAACACAAATTAAAAGCTCAAAGTTTACAAATAAAATCCCTTTACAAAAATAATGCTCATAACACAAATTCAATCCTAACTACTATCCATCAGTTGCAAGTGTAGACAGCAGCTCAATTGAATTAACCTGTATATTCCTGAAACACTCAACAAACGCATAAACGCATGTGTGACAGAGAAACAGTAAATCAACAAGTATGTAAACTAACTCTCCCCCTAAGTTAGATACAACAAAAACAATGTTAACTACCCTTTAAACAAAGCATTCTTGAATATTTCACACAACACAAAATAAAGACATATATCAATGAATAAGTCATAAATATAAATCAATAAGAAGTGAACACAAGAATCAAGAATCATATATATCAAAATAAATGTATCTCCCAAAAACATGAATAGCCCAAAAAAAAAAAATATCAAAAGAAAGTATACACAGTGAAGCACCTAGATACAATCTAATATCTCCACTAGCTCCGCAAAAACAAAAGAAAACTCCCCCTAACTACAAAAAATCCTCTACAAGTGACAAAACTCTACTCCCCCTTTTTGTGACGGAATGCCAAAGGACAATCACAAGCCATCATCAAAAGGAGGTGGTGAAGGTGAGTGATGGAAATGCGCCAAATCAGCTCTCAAAGCGCAAAGCTCATCAAACAAGTCCACCAAAATCTGACCATGAGCCGCCTGAATGGTCATGACAGTCTCCAAGGTACGACGCATATCAAAGTCATCCGAGGTGGAGGAACATCAGCAGCAGCAGCATCACCAACAGGATCAGCAACATCCTCACCAGCAAGACCTGTAGAAGTAGAAGGAGGGGGTGCGGTACCAGAAGGCTCAGACCTAGGGTGTTTAGAGCCAACTTAAAGATAAACAACCCTCTGCCTAAGAAAAGACACACCAATGGGAGCTATAACATGAACGGGCTCAGAGGAAGGGAAATCATCTAGACCAAGATATAACAAAATCCTATGAATAAAAATAGGATGAACAAGAGCATGAGCAGAAGATGAACTCCTATAAACTTCGTTCAAAGAACGAAGAAACAGGTGAGGAAAATTGATGGGAGCATCAGTAACAAGGGCGAACAAAAATACACACCGCTCAAGAGGAATGGTGTGAAGATGAGAGATGGACCATAAAGAATGACAGGCTATCCTAAGAAAAAGATAGGTAGTCTCAGGAAGCTCAGCAGACGTGATCCAAGGATCAGAACCCCACTGGATAGAAGACCCAGTGATGTATGACATAACATCATCTAGGGGAGGGGACTCATCATACAAGTAGACAGGGTGCTGGTACAAAGGTACCCCTAGAGCATCAACCACTACAATAGGAGTAATGGTGTACTCTACACCTCGTATCCAACTCTTTACCAAAGTGTTGGAATCATAGATGCGGATAGAGATGTTCGAAAAAACTCTCTAATTAGGGTAGCTAGAGAAGGTGGATCAGAAATATCCAAAAGAAGTAACCAGCCCTGACGCTCAAAGTTTGCCATAATGGCAGGATCTAACTCATCTAACACGACAGAACGCTCAGCCTATATCTTTCTCTTAAGGTTCAGTGTCTCAAAGATCTCTTGTTTCTTCTCACTAGGGAACCTCACACGGTCAAAGGGAGGAGGAGAAGGTGGGGGAACAGACCTATGAGCTCTAGTCTTCCTAGGCATGATGCTAAGGAAAGGACAAAGACACAAAGAAAGAACCAAAAAGATCAAAACAAAACACAAACCAAGGGCAGACTGCAAGTTAGTACAGAAAAATAGAAATAACAATTCTATATGATGCATGAATAGTCAAAATGTCATGATGCATGTTCTAATGCAGTAAAACTTAGTTCAATTTAAGTTCAATTTCACAAAATTGGCTTGAGCGTAGAGTTTCTAACAAAAACTCCAAAATTTGAAAACCACTTGTTTGATTTTATACAAAAATTTGACCAATTGATCATCACACAAGCTAGAATACACATTATAATGATCAATTACATCAAATCAACAAGCCAATTGCATCAATTTAACCCAATTGAACAAAATTCCCAATTCGGATTAATTTCAAGCCCTAGAAAATTCAATTTCTCACAAATCCCAAAATTGATCAAATTAACTTATCAAGATCATGTTTAAATCATATCCCAACAAAAACCCAATGATCAATTTCACATAAAATAGCTTGAATCATCAAAAACCCCAATTTTTAAAAGGTCCGAAAATCTCAAAGAAAAATGCATGAAACTTGAAAATAAACTCAAAAAGAAGGGTATAACGGACTTACCGACCTTAGAGGAGAAAAACCTTGCAAAAATTTGGTAGGAAAACGACAAAAAAAGTGATGAGTGAGCTTGCTGAGTCGGAGAGAGAGAGAAAAGTTTGAAACTTTTTGAAAAAGTCAAAATCTGATTTAAAAAAAAAAAACCTGATTGACGATATTCGATTGATTGAAAATTACATTCGATCGATCGAAACAACCCGAGACTCTTAAAGAATTTTAAGCACAATTTCGATTGATTGAAAAACAGACTGGATCAATCGAACCAGACAGAGGCTCACTAAATTTTAGGAAAAACACAGTTGTGAAAAACAACCACATTTTGGGCAAGAACACCTCAAAGCATTGAAATTGATGAACAAAATGCATGAGTATGAGATGAAATGCTGTTTCAAAAACCCAAGTTTTAAACCCAGTTTTTCCAAAAAAATATCAACCATTCTCCTTTTAAATTCTCAAGCTACAAATATGTTGTGCATAATACTCAAGGTATTTTCAAACTTGGTTGGTCAAACCAAAAACACACACAATAACATGTATAGTGTTTAGCAAAGAGTAACTTGTGTTGTGTGTGCAACTAGCAAAAGTTTGAGATACATGTGAGGTGATATGTGAATAGAAATCAAACACAAAGTCTACAAAATTCATCATATAGAATTTGAAAGAGACTATCATCAAAAGAGTTACATCATATAACTCTCACATCTCTTAGAACAAAAGCTTAAAATCATGTAAGTTTCTTGAATTTTGCCTCATAATATACACAAATTTTAATTTATTTAGAAACTTATTAAAAAGCCAGGATAATGTACACACCAATTTTAATTTTGTTATTTGGCATCAAGTCTAATAGTACACACCAATTTTAAGCATTAAGCAATTTAAGCCGAGACTACACCTTATGTTTTTTTTGTGCATGTGTTACACTTTCTCGAACACAAAATTTTACGATATGCACTAAGGTGTTCATAATTGGCTAGTGAACAGTGGTGAGATGGTTATTTATGCATTTCTCAAAAGGATTAAGTCTGACAGTCAAATAACATGTGACTTCAAGATTAAGACAAAGTGATAAATACCATAAACATCTTTCCCACACAACATGCACTACAAAACTTCAACTAGTAAAGTGCAATAAATAAACTCATCAAAGCTAAACAAGGTACATAATACATGTTATGTGAAAATACATTGACCAGCCTTGTTTTTAAAAACCAAGAAAAACAATGCCAAACATAATTTGCGTCCTCCCTTTTTTTTTTTTTTTGAAAGAGAAAACAAAATAAATCCTAGAATGAAATGCATGAATGTTATGCAATGCAAATCCTAGAATAAAAAAACAAAAACCAAAGAACAATGGTCACAAAGAGTAGAGCAATGAAGCACAAGGACCATGTCAGAAAGACTCAATTAGATTGAGTCTTTTGCATCTAAAACCTTTTAGATGCACCATGAGCATTGGAGTTCCTATTCACTTTCGAGTGATTTCCAACTCCAGGATTGGAATAAAGGTTTAAAGTCTTTACCAATTCACTAATGAGTGCCACAGGATCTTGTGCTTGAGGCACAGATACTTTTGGTTTGTTTGCTCTCTTAGTAGCTTGAAGCTTGTAACAGTTAGGACGAATGTGTCCAAACTTTTTACAAAAATGACAAACCCAAGCAGGTTTACCATGCATCTTGACAACCTTACTCACAGGGGGTTTAACAGTTTCACTCACAACCTCACTCACAAAAGGTTCAAAAGAAGATGAAGGAACAAAGTTTGTGGAATGGGGTGCAGACACAGAGATGCTTTCAACAAAACCTAATCCAAATTTGTCAGAAGGAGACTTTTGAACACTAAGCATTTGATCAAGTTTAGAACTAGCAGATCTAGCAATAGATAAATCAAGTTCTTATTTCTTAACCTTATCAATCAAAAGCATATTTTTAGTTTTCACATTGTTCAAAAGTTCATTAGCATCAAACAATTTTACAAGCAAATTCTTCTTATCAAGCTCAAGAGATTCAATTTTCTTCAGGCCAAGTTCAACATTCATAGCATCCTTTGCAGCAACTTTGCAAAGTTTATTATAAACCTCTTGAAGATTTGCATCTTCAGAGAGTTCCCCATCAGAACGGTTCTCTTCAACAGACATGCTTTCATTGCAGTGAAAGCAATGAAGTTTCCACCCCGTCACATCCAGACCCATCATCAGAAACCTCATTATCACTAAGGGTTACAGCCATAGCCTTGCCCTTAGACCTCAAGAATGTAGGACATTTAGATTTAACATGACCATACCCTTTACATCCAAAACATTGAGAACCCAAAGAATTATTAGAAGATTGATCTACTTTTTCTCTATGTTTTTCAGTGTTGCTAACCTTAATGGGATCATTCTTCCTAAAATTTCTAGGTTCAGCAATGTTTGTATTTCTTGCCCTTACGTTACTATTCCTAAGAAAGTTTCTAAAATTCTTGGCAAGATAACCAATCTCTGTAGCAGAGAGCTCATCATCAAATCCACCAACCTCAACATTATCAACTGACTTAAGAGCCATTGACTTGGATTTGCTAGGTCCAACTCATAGGACTGAAGAGATCCTACAAGTTCATCAACAGGGATGGAGTCCACATCCTTGCTCTCAATAATGGCAGTCACTTTTGGTCTAAAGTCTTCAGTTAAAGATCTAAGAATCTTCCTAACAATTTTAGGTTGATCATAGATTTCACCCAAATTATATGCAGAATTAACAATATCATTCAACTTAGCATAGAATTCATCAAAAGTTTCATCATCAAACATCCTAATGCTTTCGAATCTAGAAGTTAATTGCTGCAATTTATTAATCTTAACTACCTTTGTGCCTTCATGCACAGTCTGGAGGATATTCCAAGCAGTGTAAGCAACCTCAACATTAGAAATTCTCTTAAATTCCTCCATAGAAACAGCGTTAAACATAGCATTCATAGCTTTGTTATTGAACGCAGCTGCTTATTTTTTAGAAGTTTGCCACTCACTCATAGGAGTAGTGGGCTTATCCCATCCGTACTCAACGAAATTTCAAACTCTTTTATCAATAGATTTTAGGAATGCTTTCATCCTTACTTTCCAATAGGCATAGTTATTCCCATCAAAGTAAGGAGGAATAACAAGAGAGTGTCCGTGTTCCATGACAACAGGGGTCAAGGATCAACTCAGAGATCAAAAGATCAACAACAAGAAAGCTACCTGCTCTAATACCACTTGTTAGGTTTTTAGACCCCTTAAAACAACAATTGGATTAACCTAGTGAATTAGACAAGTGATTAACTTAGTCAAATTATGCAAATCCAGGTTAACACAATCATATAATCATATCAAATATAAAGCAGCGGAAATATAAAGAATGCACGATATGATAACCCAGGAAAACCAAACCGATAAAAAACCTGGGAAGGATTTAACCTAGCTATCCTCAAGGTAAACTTGAATCCACTATATGAAAGAATCGAAATTCATACAATAAGACTTACAAGCACCCACGCTCGACTTCCTATTGCTACCCACTAGTAGAACTTACTGACACGACCACGTGCAAGCTCCGAATCTACGAACTCCTTCTTTCTTGGATTCAACACCAGATACAAGCACCCACACTTGTTTTTCTTTAAGCTTCAATGGCAACAACTGAGTTGATCATCAAGGTGTAGATAACATCTTCTCCTTGAAAACCCTAAGTTTTGTGTAAAGGAAAACTCCTCAAGAATCTCACAAGAGATTCACATAAAATGGCAAATATGAGCAACAAGAGCAACACTAAAAACGTGGCTAGGGTTTGCCTTATATACCTAGGGCAAAAACATAAAATCCTAAACGTTTTAGGAGTTAGGGTTGAGTTGGAAATTCTGCAGAAAAAACAATCTAGCCGACTTTCGATCGATCGAGTCTAAGCTTCGATCGATCGAGCCAGGCCGAAAGTAACAAGTATTTCTGTAGGCACTCGATTCCAACTTTACATAAAAGACACAACTTTGAGCAAGCCTAAACAAGACTAAACAACCTGTTTTGATCATGGTTTGCCAACATTACATATTAGAGTTCTAAATACATAAGTTCCTAAGTCTTTAGAACCTAACAAAAAGAATTGATATCGTGGGGCCCAAATGGTAAAGCCCTCACATGCCTTCTGACGATGGATGGGAAATTGAAGTCAATGAAACTAAAGTTTGTAGCTATAAAATGAGATTGGTTGCTTTTGCTCCTGACAAAGTACATGCCTCTTGGGAAAATGGTATTTTGTTTGCTTTTCTAATGAAAATTCTGAATTCATTTATTTTTTTTGGTACTATTGGAAGTTAGTCAGTTAGTTTATAGCTACCACTTGGAGTGAATATAGAGTAGGCCACTTAATAAAGAGAGAGAAAGAGATGTGTAATGATGAGGAAACTTGGTTGCAGAACTATTAAGGGCTTATTTGGTAGAGAAGTTTGAGTAGTGTTGTTCGTAATTTTTTGAAATACATGTGGATAAAAAGGTGTGTGAAAATATATGTAATGTTGTTTAAAAACCAAAAATGAGTATTTAAAATACCCTTCCAAACGAGCCCTAACTATTTTTTGGGTAAATTCATTATTTGTCTGATATGTATAAAAGTGAAAAATTCCTACATCTAAAACAACCATCCTTGAAAAGACAGAGCTGGGAATAACCCATTTAGATGCCTCTCTCTCTCTCTCTCTCTCTCTCTCTCTCTCTATGCTATATAGCATGATAGGCTTTTTTGTTCCAAAGCTGACTTTCCTAGGCTCATCTTTATTCAGTACTTTTAGGTCCAAAACCCAACATGACCCCTACCCAGGTGACTTAACAAGTGAACAAGTCTCCCACGCGCCTGATATTCCAACACCCAATGTAACCTACAGAGAAAACGACAGGCGCGTGTGGTGAAAAGCGTGGAGGTGGGTTTGGGCTGACTAGTGTTGGGAAGCAACAAAAAAAATGTACAGGGGTTTTTATTGAGGGGGGAAGCCTGGGAGGGTGTGTGGAAGGTGGAGTTGGGTCCCCCTTTTGCAGGGCTCAAGGCAAAACCTTAAGATTGACCAAAGGGAGTGTCACTTCCATCTGTAATAGCTGCAGATTCTCCACTGGAAGAGTCCAAGGCACTGTTATTAAAAACAAAAAAAAGGAAAAGACCCTACCAATGACACCTCTACCTACGAATAGCAGTAGTAGAGGAAGCATATCAGCTCAAAGAAGAATAGCTTTTAATGTTAGCAAATGGAAAGTACAACTAAAGGCCTCAAAAAGTGCATTGTTGATTCCAATCGCAGACATTTGTTTTAGCAATTATATTTCTATTTGAAGACTCAGAAAGGGTTTTTTGCAAGTTGCAACCCCATAGAGCACAACTTTCATGATAGTTACATATCATAAAACTCCACAAGTAATATACATTTTTCTATTTTAAATATAAAATAAAAGGTATGTACAAAAGGCATAATAACCCAAAAGAAAACTAGACTGGTTTTATTCTTTTTTTGCATGGAGAAGAGAAAAGAATTGTAGGCTTGTGCGGCCTCTGTACATGAGTCCAAGGAAAGTGATAGATGATTCATAATAAGATAGAGCTAAAACTAAAACTAAAGAATAGCTTCTTTGATATGAATATCCGTGAATGAATACTTGAATATCAGATTATATGGGTCTACAATAAATGTTTGCTTATTATTTGCTTAAGACGATGCGGACCAAATATTATTTTTAATAATAATTTTATACTAAATGAAAAATGAGGATTTGCACCTAGATTTTCCTTATGAAGGAGTTTTGTCAATGCCACTAAATTATAATACTATTCACTGTAAACTTACATTTTTCAAGGTCAAGTAGAATCACATCTTGAAAATGTGTTTTATATTGAGTAATTGCCCGCACCTAGAGAATGAAATCACAAGTTTGACAGGATTTTTATGTAAAGTTTAAATCGTAGGATGCACTTTTAGTAGGTTTTCTTTTCTTTTCTTTTTCTCAATGCTTAAAATATAAATTCTATTCCTCTTTCTTCCCAATTGTTTGAAATTGGATGGATTGGATAGGCTAATAGTATCCATTATATAATTTTGTTATTTTAATAGTTAGAAGAGTGAGAATTTAAGCCTTAAACATTTTTATTGAAAATACTATAAGGTAGTAATTGAGTTACAAAATAATATTTGTGGGGCCAGAATAAGTCAGCAACCCCGGCCCACTCCAAGCCAGGCCCAGAGGCCCATGCCGAGGACGCCTCCATGATCCGAGAACGAAAGTTTAGAGCCCAGGATTCAAGGAGCATTGCCGAGGATGGTTACATCCTCGGTAGGCCGAGGACAGAAAGTGGGCATACGGCACACCCTTAAGGGGAGTCTCCCCAAGCATCCAAGGAGCAAATAGCAAGAACCCATCACCGGACATTGAAGCATGGCGGAGAAGCAGGTCCCAAGCGAACTGTCACCTCCACATTAAATGCCCTCAACTAACGTTCTGGCCGCATTAATGAGGACAGGACCTCTGAACAGTGCCGTCTTGAGCGCTGCAGCCCACTGGAGGTATGGGAATGCGGCTGATGGGACAGGCACTCAAGTAGAAACCGGATTGATCAACAAATGTAGGGCTAGGATCAACTGAGGGAGGAGTATATAATGTAAAAATCTCTCTTGTGAAGGGGACGGACGAAAAACCAGAGAAAAAGGAATACTGTAGCAAAGTATTCTCTCTCAACTCTTGTAACCATTCTGAAAAGAGATAATAAGAGTTTCCAGCTCCATAAGGCACGTCCGAGGAGCTACATTGTGTGTCTAAACCCACGTTTTAGCTGTTAGCAACCACGTACAACCATGCATGGCCGTTGCCTTCTTTACTGAGGCCTAGCTCTTGAGCCCATACTCTACAAATTTATTGAAGGGTTAGTTGGGCTTGGGCCCACTCTCTCAATCATCAGAGAGCGCTCGAATCCCCCCCTACAATTGGCGCCGTCTGTGGGGAGAGCTTGTGCGTTGGTAAGGACAACAGTCGAACATGGTAGGATCAGGCCCTCACCAAGGAACTCCCAATCGACCTGAACCGGCGAAGTCACGGCATCAGGGTAAGTATGGCGACCCCGGGGGCGGTCAGAACGACAACAGGAGGTTTCGAGAAGGAAGCGTGCATACTTCAACGGCGAGCGAAAGTCGAGCGGACGGGCACATTCCCCAGAAGCGCGACGATCGCCAGGCCACGCGTTCACAAGAGGCCCACAGCCGCGCTTCCCAGAGAAGGGACGATAAGGTGGCCATGCAACGTGAGATAGACGATCTAAAGAGGAAGCTGCGCCGTGCGCAACGAAGACGGTCCGAACCCAGCCCTGACCCGCCCTCCTCCGACGAAAGCGATGACAAGTACAGGCAAAGGTCAAGGACGCCCCCCAGCGAGACTTTCTCCCACGAGGAGGAGCGCTACCAGAGGCGTAGGCGTGCCAACCCGACCCCAAGGGACTTGGGAGGCGACGCCATGAGCAGGGCGCTGGACCGGCTCTCCAAGTCACCCTTCACGCGTCGTATAGAGGACGCGGAGCTTCCTCGGCGGTTCCAGCAGCCAACTTTCATTGCCTACAACGGCAAAACGGACCCTGTGGAGCACGTGAGCCAGTTCAACCAGAGGATGGCTGTCCACTCCAAGAACGAGGCGCTGATGTGCAAAGTCTTCCCATCTAGCCTGGGACCGGTGGCAATGAGGTGGTTCAACGGTCTCAGGACGAATTCCATAGACTCGTACAGGCAGCTAACCCAGGCTTTCGGCTCCTGCTTTGTCACAAATAGCAGGCCTCCTCGGCCCATGAGCGCGCTGCTGTCCCTGTCCATGCGTGACGGGGAGACCCTCAAGGCTTACTCGGACAAGTATTGGGAGATCTACAACGAGCTGGACGGCAAGTACGACGCTGTTGCGATCAACACGTTCCAGAATGGATTACCTATGGGGCACGGCCTGAGGACGTCCCTAACCGGTAAGCCGGCCACCAGCGTGCGGCAGCTGATGGATCGGATCGACAAGTACAAGCGGGTGGAGGAAGATATGCTGCAAGGCAAAGGCAAAGAGAAGGCTATCCCCCAGGAGAGAAGGGATTTCAGGTCGGAGCGTTATGACAATGCCCGTCCGATGAGGGATTTCGGTGGGCATTCTGGAGCGACCCATGCACAGACGGTAGGCGCTGTGTTCCGAGAACCCGTGCACAGGGTGCTGGAGAAGATAAAGGACGAACCGTACTTCAGGTGGCCGAACAAGATGGCTGGGGAACCTGGAAGGCGCAATCAGAGTCGCTATTGCCAGTACCACCAGGATCACGGACACACTACGGAGGACTGCAGGGATCTTTGGAACCACCTGGATCAGCTAGTCCAAGAGGGGAGGCTGAAGCACCTCCTCCACCATTCCAGCGGTCAGCAAAACCGGACCTACCAAGAGCCTCGGAGGGACGCCGCCATGGGGCAACCCACCGGGACGATCAATATAATCCTGGCCGCGCCAGGAAGGACGAGCACGCCCCCTCTGCGAGTGTTGTCTGTGGCCCAACTGCCCGCCGAGGACCCCCAGACGTGGCCAAAGAGGTCCAGGAGGAATCCTCCCCCAGCCCTGTGTTTCTCGGAGGAGGACAAGATTGGGACCATCCAACCACACGAGGACGCCCTGATCATCACCCTCAGAATAGGGGGCTACGATGTGAAGAGGGTGATGGTGGACGGTGGCAGCGCAGCCGAGGTCATGTGTCCAGACCTCTACAGGGGGCTGGGGCTGAAGCAGGAAGACCTCACACCTTATAGCTCCCCCCTAATGAGCTTCGATGGGAAGCACGTCATCCCAAAGGGCATGATCAGACTCTGCCCGTACAGACAGGCCCAGTGGTGGTGGAGGCGAACTTCATAGTGGTGGACACATACTCTCCCTACACAGCCATCGTAGGGAGGCCCTGGCTACACGCCCTGGATGGCGTAGCCTCCACCTTGCACCAGAAGGTGAAGTTCCTGTCAGGGGACCAGGTTCTGGAGATCCGAGGTTGCCAATCCACGGCTAGGCATTGCACAGTGGCTGCCATATCCCGTCGGATCGATGCACAGTCCTCGGACCCATCCGAGGAAAATTCATAGCAATCAAAGACCCGGGTAGCACCTCCAGATGCACCGGCCGAGGATGCTAAATGCGAAAACCTGGAGAAGGTGATAATCGGCGATGATCCGGAGAAGTTTTTCCAGGTCGGGATCCAACTGCCTCCACGGGAGAAGGAGGAGTTACTTGAATTCCTCAAGAGAAACCTTGACGTGTTCGCATGGGATCCCTGCGACGCCCCTGGGATTGATCCATCCTTCATCTGTCACCACCTCAACGTCAACCCATTTGCGATCCCCAAGCAGCAGCCACCTCGGCGCCCGTCGAAAGAGCACGCTGACGCGATCAGGGAAGAGGTCGATAAGCTTAAGCACGCGGGGGCTATCAAGGAGATCTTCTACCCCACATGGTTGGCCAATACTGTGGTGGTCAGGAAGAGAAGTGGGAAGTGGAGGGTCTGCGTAGACTTCACAGACCTGAACAAAGCATGCCCAAAAGACCCCTTCCCGATGCCACGAATAGACCAGCTAGTAGACGCGACTGCAGGCCATCCTCGGATGAGCTTCCTGGATGCTTTTCAGGGTTATCATCAAATTCCCCTAGCCTTGGAGGACCGAGAGAAGACGGCATTTGTGACACCCATTGGGAACTACCACTACAAGGTCATGCCGTTTGGCCTGAAAAACGCCGGATCCACCTACCAGAGAATGATGACGAGAATGTTCAAGCCGATGTTGGGCAAGAGCGTCGAAGTCTATGTTGACGATATGGTGGTGAAAAGCAAGTTGGTGTCCGAGCACTTGGAAGACCTCGGCCGCACATTTGGCGTCCTGAGAGAGCACAAGCTCCGCCTTAATGCCTCAAAATGCTCATTTGGCGTAAGCTCTGGCAAGTTCCTGGGGTATATGATCACCCACCGCGGGATCGAGGTCAACCCCGACCAGATCAAGGCCATTCACAATATGAAGCCTCCGCAGAATCCCAAGGAAATCCAAAAGCTTACTGGGATGATCGCGGCGCTGAACCGGTTCATTTCCAAGTCGGCTGACAGGTGTAGACCCTTTTATCTCTTGATCAATAAGTGGAAAGGGTTTGAGTGGTCTGAGGATTGTGTCAAAGCTTTCCAGCAACTCAAGGATTACCTCTCCCGACCGCCTATCATGTCCCACCCTGAGGTCGACGAGGTCCTATACGCGTACCTTGCTGTGGCGCCCCATGCGGTGAGCCTAGTACTGATACGGGAAGATAATGGCGTTCAAAGGCCAGTTTACTACGTCAGCAAGTCGCTGCACGAAGCGGAGGTGAGATACCTACCCTTAGAGAAGGCCATCCTGGCTGTAGTCCACGCCACGAGAAAGCTCCCCCATTACTTCCAAGCTCACACCGTGGTTGTCCTAACCCAATTGCCTTTGAAGTCTGTGCTCCGGACCGCTGATTACACAGGCAGAATTGCGAAGTGGAACACAATTCTGGGGGCTTTTGACGTCAAGTACATGCCCCGGACCTCCATAAAAGGCCAGGTTCTGGCGGATTTGACGGCCGAGTTTGCCGAACCAATCGTAGAAGTGACGGCCGAGGATAAGCGCCACGATGGGAAATCAGTTGGGGCAATCTCCATCCCAGAGGCACCATGTTGGAAAGTGTATGTGGATGGCGCGGCAAACCAAAGGGGGTCCGGAGTGGGGCTGGTCCTAGTATCCCCTGAAGATCATGTCATTGAGAAATCCCTAAGGCTCGGATTCGCGGCCACGAACAACGAGGCCGAGTATGAGGCATTACTACAGGGGATGATCATGGTACAAAGGATGGGAGGAAAGTCGATAGAGATGTTCTCGGACTCGAGGTTGGTGGTAGGCCAGGTAAATGGGGAGATGGAGGCCAGGGATTCAAGAATGCAGGAATACCTGGACCAAGTCAGGCGCTTGCGGTTGGGGTTTAGCCTCTACAGCCTGTCTCACATCCCCAGGAGCGGGAACAGCCATGCCGACTCATTGGCCACGCTCGCAACCTCCTCGGCGGGGGATCTGCCTCGGATAATACTCGTGGAACATCTGGGGAGGGCAAGCGAAGTGCCAAGGGAAGGGATCCCCGTCCACCAGATTGAGGTGGGTTCCAGCTGGATGGACCCCATAGTGAGATTCCTAAAAGAAGACATCCTACCCGAGGACAAGTCAGAAGCCGAGAAGGTTAGAAGGAAGGCCCCTCGATTCTGGTTGTCCGAGGATAACAAGCTATATAAGCGCTCCTATTCTGGACCATACCTACTGTGCGTCCACCCCGGAGCGGCGGAATTACTACTCGAAGAGCTGCACGAGGGAATATGTGGGAGCCACACAGGGGGGAGATCCCTGGCTCACCGAGCCATCACTCAAGGATATTGGTGGCTGGGAATGCAGCAAGAGGCCCAGGAGCATGTCAAGAAGTGCGACCAATGCCAAAGGTTCGCCCCAAACATCCATCAGCCAGGAGGGGTCCTCAATCCGTTATCCAGTCCATGGCCGTTCGCCCAATGGGGCTTGGACATCGTGGGACCCTTCCCCAAGGCACCAGGGAACAAGAAGTATCTGTTGGTGGCCACTGACTACTTCACCAAGTGGGTCGAGGCCGAACCATTAGCCAACATCAGAGATGTAGACGTGAAGAAATTCCTTTGGAGGAACATAATTACGCGGTTCGGGGTCCCTCACACCCTCATCTCGGATAACGGACTCCAGTTCGATAGCAAGGCCTTCAGGGAGTACTGTTGCGAACTTGGGATCACGAACAGGTACTCAACGCCAGCCTACCCCCAGGGGAATGGACAGGCCGAGGCAGTCAACAAGGTCATTGTCAGCGGGCTTAAGAAGAGATTGGATGACGCCAAAGGGAGGTGGGTAGAAGAGCTGCCCCATGTCCTCTGGACATACCGGACTACGCCCCGGCGCTCAACAGGGGAAACACCTTTTGCCATGACCTATGGTGCGGAGGCAGTGATCCCCCTGGAAACTAATTTCCCGACACTAAGGACGAGCTCCTTCACCCCAGGCAGCAATGATGAGCTGCTGGGGCGGAGCCTGGACACGGTAGACGAACGAAGAGAGCAAGCAATGATCCAGCTGGCCTACTACCAGCAAAAGCTCAAGCAGGGATATGACTCCAACGTAAAGCTCAGACCACTAGCACCGGGAGACTTGGTGCTGAGAAAAGTTGTAGGAACTGCCAAGAACCCTTCCTGGGGAAAGCTCGGACCTAACTAGGAGGGCCCCTATCGAATCACCTCGGTGGCAGGGATAGGAGCGTACTATTTAGAAGATTTAGATGACAAACCTGTACCTCGTCCATGGAATGTAAACAACCTGAGAAGGTACTACTATTAATAAAGAAGTCACTTTGATTCATATTGTTAGCATATCTTAGTTATTTGCCTCGCGTCCTAAATACTTTAAGAAACCCAAGTGTTAGACAGAACCAGGGAACTGCATGGTCCTCGGACTCATTCCCATGGGGAAACTAATCACTTTAAGAAACCCAAGTGTTAGACAGAACCACGGAACTGCATGGTCCTCGGACTCAGTCCCCCGGGGAAACTAGCTACTTAAGAATGCTAAGCTTTAGACAGAACCAAGGAACTGCATGGTCCACGAACCCAGTCCTATGGGGAAACTAACTGCTTCAGAAAGCTTAAGAGTTAGACAGAACCAGGGAACTGCATAGTCCTCGGACTCAGTCCTATGGGGAAACTAACCACTTAAAGAAAACGTAGTGTTAGACAGAAACATAGGACTGCTGGGTCCTCGGACCTATGCCTAAGGAGAAACTAACCACTTTAAAAAGATCCTAAGTGTCTACTTCAAAATTCCACCTTACGTTGTAATTATCAAATGCCGCGATTGGCCGAGGTACAATTGAAGTCAAAGTTATACAAAAAATGAATAGCGTGCAAGTAAGGAAATAGCCACAACAAACAGAAAAGGAAATAAAGTTTTCATTTCGTTAAACACAAGGGAATTGCACCCAGGAAGTCACATTACAGATAAAGCAAAAAAGGGAAGAAGAAAGAGATGCAGAAATAAAGTGCAGCAGGCAGAAGGGCCATGGGGCCTAATTGGCTGCTTCGGTGGGTGGCTGGCCCGTAGCTGCCTCAGGGTCCCCTGAGCCCTGACTGATGGGAATGGCCTGCAGAGGCACAGCAGGAATAGCCGCCCCCTCGGCAGAAGAGACCTGGGCAGCGGGGGAAGGCTCTACAACCTGCTGAGGCGCGTCCTCGTTGGAGCCATCACTCAACACAACCACCACGGGAGGATTGCTCCCTTGGATTGGCTCATCAGCAACCCCAGCACCCGAGGCCTCTTCGCCCGGAGTTGCAGCAGTTTCCACAGCAGCCTCCTCGGCTTCAGAGCCATCGTGGGCAGTCTCGCGGATAAAAGGAGGGTAGTACACGTTCTCCTCCTTCCACAAGTCAGAAGAAGCATCCACTCCAGCCTGCCTGAGGGCTTCGCTCCAAGTTTCGGAGCAGTAGCGCCTACATAACCCAGGGACTTGGGATTTGTAGGCAGCTGCTGTCTCAGCTGCCCCGGCAGTGAAGGCTGCCTCCTCAGCCTCCTGCTTAGTGGCCCAGGCTTCCTCCCTGCCATGCTCGGCCTCAAGCTTGGCCCTCTCAGCCTCTCATTTGGCCCATTCAGCCACCCTCTTGGCCTCCTCGGCA
The DNA here is from genome assembly GCA_019022515.1 of Quercus aquifolioides. Lineage (NCBI taxonomy): Eukaryota > Viridiplantae > Streptophyta > Magnoliopsida > Fagales > Fagaceae > Quercus > Quercus aquifolioides. The sequence continues at coordinate 164,404 of JAFHAW010000270.1, forward strand.
TCTGCCACTTTCTTCGCCAGGCCAGCTATCTGATCCTCGGCGAGCTTCAACTGCTTCTCTGCCTCACCCAGACGCTTTGTCTGAGTCTCGGCCTGCCTTTGGGCACCCTCAAGGCCTGACGTTGCGCTTTCCTTAGCCTGGGTCATTGCCTTCAGCGCCTCCTTAGCCTTGGCAAGGTCCTCCTCCGACTTCTTGAGGGTCCTGGTAGCCACCAAGCGCCTATCGCGCTCCAGATCCATGGCCTTCCCATGCTCATTGGCCGCCTCTTCCAGCCTGAAGGTGGCCTGTACAGCCTGCCAAACGAAACAGACAAGTTGCAATTAGCCGAGCTCAAAAAGAAATGAAAGCAAGAAAAAGGCAAGAAAAAGCACAAGTGTTAAGGTCTTACCATCCCCAAATACCGCTTGAGGCAGAGGAAGACATCCCTACTCCTCATGGTTCCAAGCTCCGCCATGTCCGCAGGCAGGAGCAGGCATCTCTCCACGGCGTCGGCCACGTACGCGCCTTCGCCATCTTTAAAGTCCCTGAGGGAGGAGTCATCCCTCAGGGGAGCCCCGCGGAGCATTGGGGCGGGGAGCCAGGCCTGGATCTCGGGCCGGGGAGCAACCTGTTCATCCTGCGTTGAGGGGCCTATCCTCAACTGCTTCGATGGCCGCTGATTGCCCTCGCCCTCCCGCGTGGGCCCAGATTTGTCCTCAAGGGTCCTCTTACCCTTGTCCTTCTTCTGCTTAGGGTCAGCGGGCTCGTGCCTGGACGACGGGCTCGCCTGAGGCGGAGGAGGAGGAAGCTTGGATTGTGTTGAAGCCGACCTGGTCTGAACAGGGCGATTCTTTGGAGATGGGGGAGGAAGCTTCGGCTTGGACTTCCCCGGCTGCCCTTCTAGTAGTTCGGACAGGCTTGGCTGGTACTTCTTCTTGTAGCCCATCTTGCGCCGGGAAGACGTCTGTGCCGCGAAGAGGTCTGCCTCGGTTAAACGAGGATCACCCAAGTCTCCAGAGGGGTCCTCGGACTGATGGAGTTGCTCAAAAACGCTGAAATCCTCCTCGGCAGTACCAAAATCTACAGGTTCCCCTTCCCTCTCTAAGTCCTCTTCCGCGACCTCGGGGAACGAATGGGAAGACGAGGGGACTGCTACTGTGACGCCTTCTGAAGTGGAGGTGTCCTCGGGAAACTCGAACCCGTCCTCGGTCACTGCTATTTTCTGCAGCCGAGGATCGTTTGCTCTGATCACGTACTTTGGGGCCGCAAATGACTTCTGGATCGGAGTGTACCCCAAAATCTTGTGCGCAGCTCTAACTTGGTGGTCTTCTTCGTTCTCGAATTCCGCCGACCTGAGCACCTTCTGCAAGTCCTCCCTATTGATCAAGTTGAAATGGCGCGCATAGGAGTGCAGATTTGCAAAAAAAAAGAAATTACACGTCCGTGGTTAGAAGTCAAACAATACAAGAAGAAATAACGCAGAGAAAGAAGCTAGAATCTATAAATCCCCTTTTATTCCCATTGCCCCACCTGGTTCTCCCTCCTTCGTCGGACAGTGAAGGCCATCGTGCCACGCTCCGGACACGATGAGGAAATCCTCATTCATCCCCTTGTTGGACTCGGGGAGGCACTGGATAAGCCGGACCCTGTCGTCCCTCGTCCTCATGTAATAGGACTTGTTCTTCAAATGTTGAAGATTGTAGCAGTAGTTGACATCGTGATAGGTCAGCCTCAGACCCATCTTTTCGTTAAGGGCGTCCACACTGCCCAAAATCCTGAACATGTTGGAGGCGCACTGGGTGGGGGTCAACCGGAAGTAGGTGAGGTAACCCCTCATCACTGGCCCCATGGGGATCCTCATCCCCCCTTCAAGGAAAGCGATGACAGGAATCACCACTTCGCCCTCTCGCTTCGTGAGGTACCACTCCCCCTCCTCACAATACCTTAAGCCCACATTGGCCGGTATCTTGTAATCGGCGATGAATTTCTCCATCGCCTCCTCAGTGCCAACAAACTTCTTAAGTCTACCCATCCTAGATGACGCCTACGGGAACTAAAAGATGAACGAATGAAAGAGAAGGACGAGTAGAGAGGGAGAAAGCTTAGAGAGAGACAGAGAGACTTACAGAAATGAGGAGGAGCTCCTCGGACTGGCTTTTTGTGCTGGAGATGGAGGTGGAAGTTTGGCTGGACTCAGAATAGAGGCGCAGGAGCTCTCGATTGCAAATGAAGAGTGAAGAAATGGCTCTAATGGGTACTTATACCCTAGAAAGAGGAGCTGCGCAAGTTTTCCCGCCCATAAGTGCCAGACGCATCTCCACCGTTAGATTGTCATCTGCCCGTTGAACGTGGGGAGCATAAAGCCGCCCGAATTTAATGCAAGACACGTTACGCACATCGAAGCGCCAGTAACGCACCTTGGGCAGTTGAAAAGGCGCCAACGCTGACGCGGGATAAGACTTGATTAGACGCGAAGCAGGCCCGAGGATATCAAAATCCTCCTTCCGCCCGAGGATGCGGACAGCATGATTTTGAGGGGCTATTGTGGGGCCAGAATAAGTCAGCAACCCCGGCCCACTCCAAGCCAGGCCCAGAGGCCCATGCCGAGGTCCGAGAACGAAAGTTTAGAGCCCAGGATTCAAGGAGCATTGCCGAGGATGGTCACATCCTCGGTATGCCGAGGACAGAAAGTGGGCATACGGCACACCTTTAAGGGGAGTCTCCCCAAGCATCCAAGGAGCAAATAGCAAAAACCCATCACCGGACATTGAAGCATGGTGGAGAAGCAAGTCCCAAGCGAACTGTCACCTCCACATTAAATGCCCTCAACTAACGCTCTGGCCGCATTAATGAGGACAGGACCTCTGAACAGTGCCGTCTTAAGCGCTGCAACCCACTGGAGGTATGGGAATGCGGCTGATGGGACAAGCACTCAAGTAGAAACCGGATTGATCAACAAATGTAGGGCTAGGATCAACTGAGGGAGGAGTATATAATGTAAAGATCCCTCTTGTGAAGGGGACGGACGAAAAACCAGAGAAAAAGGAATACTGTAGCAAAGTATTCTCTCTCAACTCTTGTAACCATTCTGAAAAGAGATAATAAGAGTTTCCAGCTCCATAAGGCACGTCCGAGGAGCTACATTGTGTGTCTAAACCCACGTTTTAGCTGTTAGCAACCACGTACAACCATGCATGGTCGTTGCCTTCTTTACTGAGGCCTAGCTCTTGAGCCCATACTCTACAAATTTATTGAAGGGTTAGTTGGGCTTGGGTCCACTCTCTCAATCCTTAGAGAGCGCTCGAATCCACCCCCTACAATATTCATATCAAAGAAGCTAAAAATTTTAGCTTTTAGCATCTCAAAAATCTATTTTATTTATTTTACCACTTTACTTTACAAAATACCCAACATCAATCGTTTTAATTTTATTTTAGCAACAACACATTAAAATAATATATCCAACACAACAAACAACCGCTACAATAAATATAATAAAGTATGTGGAGGAGAGGGAAGATAAAATATAATTAATATTTGATAACAACAAGCTATAGTAAGTTGCTACAGTTGCATGTGTGCGAAAATTTTTAGATATAACACCATTGATGTTGGGTGGTTTTTAGTACTTAGAGATATAAAATAGCTTTTTAGCTCTTTTACCTCTTTTAGAACATTTGCATTGGTGTAGGAAATTTTCTATTTTAACTTACTATATTACAACTCATGCCACATCAATGCTCTTATTTTCATATTTCAGTTAAATACTATTCATTTATTTCTTTTCTTTTTTTCTCTCTCTTTATCTCTATCTCTCTATCTTCTCCCTCTCTTCAAATCACAACCACTCACGGCGCCATCAACCATACAATTATTACAAACCAATCCACCACCACAAACCCAGGTGGTTTGGCAGCGGCAACAAGGGATGAAGAGAGATAGTGCTTGTGCTTAATGTGGAGAAAGATTGAGAGATAGAGCCAAAGAAAAATGAGAGAGGAGAGAGAAGAGATTGAAAGTGTGTGTGAGACTGTAAGAGCATTAGCATTGGAGAATGCTAATGCTACATCTAAGGTGTTTTTAGCATTTCAACCCTTAAAAACTGCTGCATCAGGAAATGCTAAAGGCAAGAATTGCAAATTTTTTGCAATTCTTGCTACAGTGCAATTCTACCTTTAGAATTGCACTGTAGCACAATTCTAAACCGAATAAGTAATTTTTTATTCCATCTCTCCTTCAGTCCTCTCTCCCTCTCACTCCCACTTTGTCTCTCCGTCTCCCACTCCATCTCTCCGTCTCTCTTTCTCTCATCTCACATCTCTCTTTCTCTCATCTCACATCTCTCTTTCTCGTTCAAGGCTTGCACCGGAGATGGTGGGTTTGGATCGGCGTGGTGGTGGGTTGGGTGTGCTGGAGATGGCTCGTGGTGGTGGTGGGTTCGTGGTTTGATCTGGGCATGGTGGTGGGTTTGGATCGGTTGATGGTGGGTTTGGATCGGCGTGGATCGGCGGGCTGGGTGTGCTGGAGATGGCTCCGATGGGTTTGACAAAGGTTTGAATCGGAGAGGGTGTGGGTTGCTGGAGATGGCTCCGATGGGTTTGACAGAGGTTTGAATCGGAGAGGGTGGGTTGTTGTGTTTGACCGTGGGTTGCTGTGTCGTGCTTGGTCGGCGAGGTCTGGGTCGTGCTTGGTCGGTGAGGTCTGGGTTCTGCATTTTGGTCGGCGTGGGTCACAGAGTGGGTTTTTTTATTTTATTTTATTTTATTTTATGTGGGTTTTTGTTTCGGTGGGATTTTGGTGGGCAATGGTGGCGTGGTGGGCGTGGTGGAGGCGCGGTGGTGGTGACTGGGCAGTGGAGGCGCGATGTAGAGGTTGAGGGAAGGTGGAGAAATTCTCTGATGCGGGTGGGTTTGCTCCGGTGGGTTTCAAATCGGCTGGGTTTCAAATCGGCGATTGTTGTTGATGGGTTTGCTCCGGTGGTTGTTGATGGGTTGAGGTACCGTGGCTGTGGTTGTTGATGGCTTGTGTGTTGCTAGAGGTTGAGGGAGAAGGAGAGGAAAAAAAAAAACTGTTGGAAAGCGCAGGAAATATTGATCTGAAAAAAAATGACAGTTATAAAGAAATAATAAAGAAATATTAAAAAATAATATTTTAATAAAAATAGAATTTTGGGATGTAAGAGGTATTGTAAAATTGGATGGTATAATGATAAAGTGACTTTTTGGAATAGTAAAATAGAGTAGCATTAGCATTTTCCAATGCTAATGCTCTAAGAGAAACAATGAAATAATAGAAGATTAATAGCAAGTTGTTACAGTAAGCTGGTACCAGTACCAGTTTATTGAGTTATGGCACCATTGATAAAATGCTCTTTTTGGTGTTTGAGGTGGTAAAATAGCCACTAATGTTAATACTCTTAGTGTGAATGCTCTTAGCATTCCAATATATGTTTATTATATTCCATGGATTTACATATCTTAAAATATAAAAGTTATAGCATATCTTATATACACCCACTTCAACTTTTTTTATTTTTTTTTTGAAATGGAAACGATAGAATTTTATTGAATAAGCTTGACAAAAACCGACATATAAAAAGAAAAAAACTGGACCAAAAATCGTCCAGTCAACATCATGCAAATAACCCAGTCTTTTAAGCCGCCCGTAGGGCTTAGCTGGGAATCCAGCCTAATGAAACAAAACAATACAATACCCAAAATGAATCAATCCCTGTTCTGAGCTTCCATCAATCTTTGGTATTCGGACAGCAGGGTATAGGCACCATCAACAATAACTTTTGGTTGCAGCTGCACCTTTTCAAAATAGTACTGGTTGCGCGCGTTCCAAAGGGCCCAAGCGGTGACAGCCCAGACCTCAACTTCTCCACGTTCCAGTCGGTCCTGAAGTCCTCTGAGCAACAGAAAAATATCAGTCAATATCCTCTTAACCAAAAAGTAGTAGATATTCATATATAAAAATAAAAAAAAGTAGTAGATTTTTTTTTTTAAGGATAATTTTGGAGCCTTGATGGCAATAGGATTTAAAAGCAGGGTTGACCAACTTTGGATTGACATATGACGTGGTCTAGGGAGGGTAATACAAAACTGCTAATATCTTTTTCACTTTTGATCAATGGTTGCGATTAAATCCCTGTTGTGTTTTGAGGAGTTGTGTATTTTCCATTAAAATAAAATAAAGGTTAATTAAATTTTAAATGTAAATATTTGTAGATAATCACTACTCTTTATCATCGGACTTACACATCAATTAGTTTTTAATGTAAATGGAGTTTGAATTCCATATTTTTTATTTGGCATAATATATATATATATATATATATATATATATATATAAAGGGGGGAAGGGGACGCACAGCTGAAGGGAAGGGACGGAAGCACAGTAATAATATAGTGAAAGTAAAGTGCAAGTATAATAAAACAATAATAAGGCGGTAGAACCAGCCAAGCAGTATATAACAAAGTAAATGAAAGCAATAATTCAAAGTAAATGAAAGCAATTTAGAACCGTCCGGTATGGCGATAATCTGTCCAAAGTGGCGGTAGCAACAAGTAATATGATTAACATAAAACTGAAAATACTTGTTATTGAAAATATGATAAACACTTACAGTAGTAGTGAATACGAGATCTCAATAGTAGAGGTTAATAGTTACTGATAGGTTATTTAAACCCCTAAAACAACCAAATTGCGTAGCCTAGATTAATTAGCTAAGTTGTTACTTAGTCAAATTAAACAATTCTAGGTTAAAGCAATTCAACAATCATATCAAGAATAATAATGCAGCGGAAAATAAATAACACAAGATATGATCACCCAGGAAACCACACGGTAAAAACCTGGGGAGGATTTGACCCACCAATCCTCAAGGCATAAAAGAATTCACTATGAAAGAATTGAAGTTCTTACAGAAGGACTACAAGCTCCCCGCTCGACTTCCTAATGCTACCCACCAGTACGAACTTCCTGACACGACCACGCGTAGGCTCCGAATCCACGGACTACTTCTTTCTTGAATTCTTCAATCAGCTACAAGCTCCCCGCTTGCTTTTCTTTTAAGTTCCAATGGTTGCAACTATGTTGATCATCAAGAGATTGACAATCCTAAGTTTATGTGAAGGAAAGCTCCTCGAAGATCTCACAAGAGATTCACACAAACAGCAAATATGAGCAACATAACAATATGGACCACCTCAAAAACGTGGCTAGGGTTTTGTTTATATACCCAGGGTAAAAAAACATAAAACCCTAAACGTTTAATGAAGTAGGGCTGAGTTGGAAATTCTGCAGAAAATTCAACCTGTGCGATTTTCGATCGATCGAGTCTATTCTTCGATCGATCGAGCCAGGCCAAAAGTCCCAAGTACTTCTGCAGCCACTCGATTCCAACTGTACAATAATAAACCAACTTTGAGCAAGCCTAAATAAGACTAAATACAATGTTTTGATCATGGTTTGCCAACATTACAAATTAGAGTTCTAAATACATAAAATCCTAAGACCTTAGAACCTAACAAACTCCCCCTTTGGCAATCCGTGACAAAACCATAATTAAAAGCTCAAAATTTTACAAGTAAAAGCCCTTTACAAAGGTAATGCTCATAAAATCAAATTCAGCCTAACTACTATCCATCAGTTGCAAGTGTAGACAGCAGCTTTAGTTGAATCAACCTGTATATTCCTGAAATACTCAACAAACGCATAAACGCATGTGTGACAGAAAAGAGTAAAACAACAGGTATAACATTCTTGTAAGATTCACACAACACAAAATAAAGACATATATGAATGATCAACTCATAAATATAAATCAATAAGCAGTGAATCATAAAGCAACAAGAATCAACAAAAATAACATGTATATCAATCAATGTTACTCCCCCTAACATGAATATCCCCAAAAATGATATACAAAGTGAAGCACCTAGATACAATCTATAAAACTCCACAAGCTCCTCAAAACAAAAAGTCTCCCCCTAACTACAAAAACCCCTCAACAAGTCAAAAATACCACTCCCCCTTTTTGTGACGGAATGCCAAAGAGCAATCACAAGTCGCCATCAAAAGGAGGTGGTGAGGGTGAATGAAGACGCGCCAAGTCAGCTCGTAGAGCATGAAACTCATCTAGCAAGTCCACCAAAATCTGACCATGAGCCGCCTGAACGGTCATGACAGTCTCCAAAGTACGACGAACATCGAAGTCGGCCGAAGGAGGTGGAGGAACATCAGCAGCAGCAGCATCATCACCAACTGGATCAGTAACATCCTCACCAGCAAGACCTGCAGAAGAAGAAGGAGGAGGTGCGCTACTAGAGGGCTCAGACCTAGGGTGTTTAGAACCAGCTCGAAGATGAGCAGCCCTTTGTCTAAGAAAAGACGCACCTATAGGAGCAATAACATGAACGAGCTCAGAGGAAGGGAAGCCACCAAGATCAAGATGAAGGAGAATCCTATGAATGAAAATAGGATGTACAAGAGCATGAGCAGAAGATGAACTCCTATAGACATCGTTCAAAGAACGAAGAAAAAGATGGGGAAAACTAATAGGAGCATCAGTAACCAGAGCATACAAAAATACACACCTCTCAAGAGGAATGGTGTGAACATGGGAAATGGGCCAGATAGAATGACACGCTATCCTAAAGAAGAGATAGTGTTACCCGGAGAGCTCAGCAGAGGTGATCCGAGGATCAGAACCCCACTGGACAGTAGTCCCAGTGATGTAAGACAAGACATCACTAATCTCGGGAGACACGTCATATGGATAGACAGGATGTCGAACCAATGGTACCCCTAGAGCATCAGCCACTACCTCAGGAGTAAGGGTGTACTCTACGCCTCGTATCCAACTCTTGACAAGAGTGTTGGAATCATAGATGCGGATAGAGATGTTCGAATAGAACTCTCTAATCAAGGCAGAATGTGGAGGAGGATCAGAAACATCCACCAAGGGTAACCAGCCCCTACGCTCAAAGTTTGCCCTAATGGCAGGATCAAGTTCATCTAAGTGAACAGAACGCTCAGCCCAAATTTTTCTCCTAACATTCAGCTTCTCATAAATCTCTTGGTTTTTCTCACTCGAAAACTTCTCACGATCATAGGATGGAGGGAGTGAAGGAGAAGGTGAGGGAACAGTCCTACGGGCTCTAGTTTTCCTAGGCATAGTGCTAAGGAAAGGACAGAGACACAAAGTGAAAAACCAAAAAGAACAAGAGAAAACATAACCAAAGGCAGACTGCAAATTAGCACAATAAAAAATATAGAACAAAAATCTATATGATGCATGAACATTAATAATGTTGTGATGCATGATCTAATGCAGTAAACAAATAAGTTCAATTGAGATTGCATTGACAAAATTGACTTGAACATGGAATTTTTATCAAAAATCCCAAAAATTGAAAACCACTTGTTGAAATTTTTTACCAAAAAGATGAATTGAGCATTACAAAACACATTACATAGATTATAATGCTTAATTACAACTACACAACAAGTCAATTTCATCAAAATCTTCTCAATTTAACAAAAGCCCCAATTCGGATCAAGAACAAGCCCTAGATTTTTCAATTTTCCACCAAACTCAAATTTGATCAAATTAACAGGTAATAATCATGTTAATGAAGTGTCCCCACAAAAACCCAATGATCAATTTCATAAAATAAGGCTTGAATCAACAGAAAATCCCAATTATGCAAATTCCAAAAATTACCCTCAAATGCATGAATATATGCATGAAAACATGAAAATAAATTCAAAAGGAAGGGCATAAGTGTCTTACCAACTTGAGGAGAGAGAGATTTTGCAAAAAGAACGGAGGAAAACGACAAAAATCTCTGATTTGAGCTTGCCAACGCGGAGAGAGGAAAAAGGTTTGAAAAGTTTTTGAAATAGGAACTTTAAAAAAGTCAGAAAAGTACCTTTTAAAAAGCTTTTTCACGATGTTCGATCGATCGAAAATCAGATTCGATTGATCGAAACACACAGTCATTTTGAGACAAATGAAAGCACTTTTTCGATTGATCGAAAATCAGATTCGATTGATCAAAACACACAGTCATTTTGAGACAAATGAAAGCACTTTTTCGATTGATCGAAAATCAGGCTGGATCGATCGAAATGGGCAGAGGCTCACTAAATTTTGAGAAAAATCATAGTTTTGAAAGACAAACCAAATTTTGAAAAACAACTCCTCAAAGCATTAAATTACAGAAATAAAATGCATGAGTATGAGATGGAATGCTTTTTCAAAAACCCAAAATTTTAAACCCAATTTTCTCAAAAACAAGTTTCAATCATTCTTCCTTTGAATATTCTCAAGCAACAAATATGTTGTGCACAAATCTCAAGATAATTTCAAACTTGGTTGGTCAGACCAAAAACACACACTAGCATGTACAGTGTTTAACAAAGAGTAACTTGTGTAGTGTGTGATACTAGCAAAAACTTGAGATACATATGAGGTGATATGTGAATAGCAATCAAACACAAAGTCTACAAAATTCATCACATAGAATTTAAAAGAGACTATCACCTAAAGAGTTACATCCTATAACTCCCACATCTCCTAGAACAAAAACTTGCAATCATGTAAGTTTCTTGTATTTTTGCCCCATTATTTAGGTGAAATTTGGCATAAAGCCTAATAGTACACACCAGATTAGATTATGTGAAATGGCATCAAGCCTAATAGTACACACCGGTTTGAATTAAGTGAATTGGCATCAAGCCTAATAGTACACACCAGTTTTAAGCATTAAGCATTTAAAGAGGCTACACCTTATGTTCTTTTTGTGCATGTGCTACACTTTCTCGAGCACAAAATCTTATGATATGCACTAAGGTGTTCATGATTGACTAGTGAACAGTGGTGAGATGGTTATTTATGCCTTTCTCAAAAGAATCAAGTCCGACAGTCAAATAACATGTGACTTCAAGATCAAGACAAAGTGATTAATAACCACAAACATCTTTCCCACACAACATGCACTACAAAGCTTTAACTAGTCAAGTGCAATATTTAAGCTCATCAAAATTAAACAAGGTACACAGAACATGACATGTGTTAAAAGATAAACCAACCTTGTTTTTCAAAAGTCAAGAAAAATAGTGTCTAACATAATTTTTGCTTTCACTTTTCCCCTTTTTTTTTTTCTTTTTTTTTTAATTTTAAAAGAGACAACAAATAAATCCTAGAATGAAATGCATGAATGTAATGCAATGCAAGTCCTAGAACAAAAACAATAAAAAGACACAAACCAAAGAACAATGGTCACCAAAGAATAGAGCAATTAAGCACAAGGACCATAAAGTCAAACACAACTTAGGGACACCGAAGAACACCAATCACTTGACGAAGTGTCTCAAACTTACTTCCATCAAGAGGTTTGGTAAAAATGTCAGCATTTTGACGATCAGTAGGGATATACTCAAGAACAACAATTTTCTTTTCAACCAAATCCCTAATGAAGTGATATCTAAGTTCAATGTGTTTGGTCTTAGAGTGTTGAACAGGATTTTTAGATATATCTATAGCACTAGAATTATCACAATAGACAACCATGGTGTCTTGAGGAATCCCATAATCACTCAAAAGCTTTTTCATCCAAAGGAGTTGGGAACAGCAACTCCCAGCAGCAATATATTCTGCTTCAGCAGTGGATAAAGAAACATAATTTTGTTTCTTACTCATCCAAGCCATAAGATTGGCTCCAACATAAAAACACCCCCCAGTGGTGCTTTTTCTATCATCAGCATTCCCAGCCCAATCAGAATCAGAAAAACCAGTAAGAGACAAATTTGACTCTTTGCTATAAAACAATCCATAATCACAGGTTCCACTCACATATTTGATAATTCTCTTAACAGCATTTAAATGAGAAACCTTAGGATTAGACTGAAATCTAGAACAAACACCAACACTATAAGAGATATCAGGCCGACTAGCAGTTAAATACAAAAGACATCCAATCATGCTTCTATACAAAGTAATATCAACAGACTCACCTGATGGATCTAGTGTTAATTTTGCATTTGCAGCCATTGGTGTTCTAGCACGAGCAGCTTTGTCCAGTCCAAATCTTTTGACTAAATTCCTTGCATATTTAGCTTGATTGATATAGATTCCGGACTCTGTTTGCTTTACCTGCAATCCCAAAAAGTAAGTCAATTCACCAACCATGCTCATTTCAAACATTGCCTTCATTTCATCTGCAAAAGAATGAGCAAGAGAATCATTAGTAGCACCAAAAACAATGTCATCAACATAAATTTGAGTTACAACAAAACCAGTCTTATCCTTTCTTATGAAGAGAGTTGTATCTACAGATCCCCTTTTGAATCCATGCTCAGTGAGATATGTAGTCAATCTATCATACCAAGCCCTAGGAGCTTGTTTCAAACCATAGAGGGCTCTCTTTAACTTGTATACATCATCCGGTCTGTAAGGATCCACAAATCCCTTAGGTTGCTCAACATACACCTCTTCTTGTAACATCCCATTTAAGAAAGCACTTTTGACATCCATTTGATACAACTTGAAGTTTAGATGACTTGCAATGGCCAACAGTATCCGAATGGATTCCAATCTTGCAACTGGTGCAAAGGTCTCATCAAAGTCAATTCCTTCCACTTGTGTGTACCCTTGTGCAACAAGTCTTCATTTGTTTCTAATCACGGTGCCATGTTCATCTGACTTGTTCTTAAAGATCCATTTAGTTCCAATCACATTTACATTTTCAGGCCTAGGAACTAATTCCCACACATCATTCCGAACGAATTGATGAAGTTCTTCATGCATGGAATTTACCCAATCAGCATCTTGAAGTGCTTCATCTACCTTTTTCGGTTCAAATTGGGACATATAACATGAGTGAGTGATCACATTCAAGGCTTTTGATCTCAATCTCATGTTATCATTCAGACTACCCAATATATTTGTGGAAGGATGATTCAATCTCACTCTATAGGATGGACATTTAACCAGAGATGTTGTAGTACCTTTCTGTGCAAATAGAGGACTGAGCTCACTTTGTACCTGTCGAGTGTCATGAACCGGAGTGAATGGTTCTGAACTTGATGGTACTGAGACTGTATCATTCAACACCAGCAGCTCTTCCTCACTATGTTTCCCAACATACTCAGTAAGAGGAGACTCATTAACCTCTAAAGACTTATCTTGAGCAGGAACAGTGCTTTCTGAAGATGCTTCTGAACATACTTCATCATTTATCACAACATTTGAAGATTCCATGACTATTTTGGTTCTCAGATTGTACACTCTATAAGCTCTACTAGTGGAAGAGTATCCTAGAAAGTATCCTTTGTCACTCTTTGCATCAAACTTTTCTAGGTTCTCTCTATCACGTAGAATGTAACAGTCACTGCCAAATATCCTGAAATACTTGACAACAGGTTTCTTCCCTCTCCAGAGTTCATAGGGAGTTTTCTTGGAGTCAGGTCTAAAATACACCCGGTTGAGTGTATGGCAAGCAGTATTGACAGCTTCTCCCTAGAAGGACTTTGGCAACTTTTTATTGTGTAGCATGACTCGTGCCATTTCCTGAACAACTCTGTTTTTCCTCTCCACAATCCCATTCTGTTGAGGTGTCTTGGGTGATGAGAACTCTTGGTGAGTGCCTTGATCATTGCAGAAAGTCGCCAGCTTGGTATTCTCAAATTCTCTTCCATGATCACTTCTGATTCTGGCTATCACAGTATCTTTCTCAACCTGCAATTTCTTGCATAGATGTATCATCTTCTCAGGAGCCTCAGCTTTATCTTTCAAAAGCACAACCCAAGTATATCTAGTAAAGTCATCCACACCAACTAGAATATACTTCTTTCCACCCAAACTTTGAACTCTGGCAGGACCCATGAGGTCAATGTGTAATAACTCTAAAGGTCTTGTAGTTTGAACACTAGTCACAGACGGATGCTTGGATTTTACTTGTTTACCTATTTGACATGGTCTACAGATGCACTTATCAATCTTCTCAAATTTAGGTAAACCGATAACTGCCTCACACTTGGAAATCTTCTCTAACTGCTTATGACTGGCATGCCCCAACCGTTGATGCCACAAATCAACTTGATCAATCTTTGCACTAAAGCATTTGTTGGTTACACTTGGTGTTATGCCATAACAGTTGTCAGCTGTCCTTACACCAACACACGTACAGTCACCTCCTCCATCAAGTATCTCACATTCATACTTGGTGAAAAGTACATTCAATCCATTGTCGCAAATCTGACTTATGCTGAGTAAATTGGCCTTCAATCCATCAACATACCAAACATCTTCAAACACTGGCAATCCTGGAATGTCCACAGTACCAATGCCTCTGATCACAGATTTACTTCCATCTCCAAACGTGACTGTCCCAATCTTTCCTTCAAAGAGTGTTTTGAATAAATCTTTATTTCCTGTCATGTGCCTGGAACAACCACTATCCAAATACCAAAGACAAGAATCACGTGTCTTTAAGGCGGTTAAAGCAGTATAACATACATAATTCTTGTCACATGTGATTATGCCAATGTACTTAAGGAAAGATTTAACAAGCACAACAAAAGGCAAAGATAACAAATAGATAAGTTGACAAATAAGCAGAATAATTTTCCAAGAATCCATGACAACAGGGGTCAAGGATCAGCTCAGAGATTAAAAATCTCAAACAAAAAGAGCTACCCGCTCTGATACCACTTGATAGGTTATTAAACCCCTTAAACAACCAAATTGCGTAGCCTAGATTAATTAGCCAAGTTGTTACTTAGTCAAATTAAACAATTCTAGGTTAAAGCAATTCAACAATCATATCAAGAATAATAATGCAGCGGAAAATAAATAACACAAGATATGATCACCCAGGAAACCACACGGTAAAAACCTGGGGAGGATTTGACCCACCGATCCTCAAGGCATAAAAGAATTCACTATGAAAGAATTGAAGTTCTTACAGAAGGACTACAAGCTCCCCGCTCGACTTCCTAATGCTACCCACCAGTACGAACTTCCTGACACGACCACGCGCAGGCTCCGAATCCACGGACTACTTCTTTCTTGAATTCTTCAATCAGCTACAAGCTCCCCGCTTGCTTTTCTTTTAAGTTCCAATGGTTGCAACTATGTTGATCATCAAGAGATTGACAACCCTAAGTTTATGTGAAGGAAAGCTCCTCGAAGATCTCACAAGAGATTCACACAAACAGCAAATATGAGCAACATAACAATATGGACCACCTCAAAAACGTGGCTAGGGTTTTGTTTATATACCTAGGGTAAAAAAACATAAAACCCTAAACGTTTAATGAAGTAGGGCTGAGTTGGAAATTCTGCAGAAAATTCAACCTGTGCGATTTTCGATCGATCGAGTCTATTCTTCGATCGATCGAGCCAGGCCAAAAGTCCCAAGTACTTCTGCAGCCACTCGATTCCAACTGTACAATAATAAACCAACTTTGAGCAAGCCTAAACAAGACTAAATACAATGTTTTGATCATGGTTTGCCAACATTACAAATTAGAGTTCTAAATACATAAAATCCTAAGACCTTAGAACCTAACAGTTACAAAGCTTGAACTAGTCCTAGTTACAAGGTTTGTAGAAGAGTAGTAGTAGAAACAAGGAAATAGAAATTCTCTTACTCAAAGGAAAGCTTCTAAGAGAAGAAGGTTTTCTAGAGAGAGAATTCTGAACTAATTCTTAAAAACATTCTGCCTTAAACATAAGGGACAACCCCCCTTAAATAGGTAAAATTCGGAGTGAACAGTGTCATGAATAGTAACAGGTGAACAGTAATAGATGAATAGTGACAGGTGAATAGTGACAGATGAATAGTGAAAAAGTGAGTCTTTCTTTCTTTTTGACTCCAATTTTTTGGGGAATCAAGGAGGGAATATGTGGAGTTCAGAAGCATTCCACTCAAGGGTCTAGGCCTTCATTTCAAGGGTCTAGGCCACATCATCATTGTCCTTAAAGGAGGCCAAACATGCACCATATTGAGAATCTTCAGAAGCATGCATTAGAATAGGAACTTTATGACATGAAATCTCCAGCATATGAGGCTTTGGCATGGACATAAGACCAGAAGAATCTCTGACAAAAGTCCAAAAGGAATATTTCTTTGAACATCACTATGTACGCATGTAGTTGAATAGTGTCTTTGAACATCACCATGTACGCATGTAGTTGAATAGTGGTGTAGGAGCTTCACCAAGGAGTAGACATTGTAGCATTTTTTGAATATTGCAACATTTTTAGCCATTGTGCAGGCTAGACAAATAGAGAAATCAGTCATTGCACATTTAAATCAATCTGACTGTGGGAGTAACAATAGTAACAAGAACCACACATTTAATCAGTAGAATGACCATCAGATGGATCATCATAAGGATCCCATGGAGGATCATCATTGCATTCATGCTCATTGTAAACAACATACTGATTGCAAAATCCGCAGTATAGCAGTGGCTCGAACTCTGGAGTTTTCCCCGAAGTGATAAAACTTCTTAGATTACAATGATCTGCTATGTGCATATGAGTGATGGCAGGAGCATAAGGTTTGGGGCCAAAAATAAAAATTCTTTCTATACTTCCTATGAAATGATAATGTTTCCATAGGTTTTGAATGACTTCAAGAATTTGATTATTGAAACAGTTTCTCTAGCACTCAGTAAGGGCGTAGAGGCTTTGGAAGGATAAGTGAGAATCTCCTTCATACCATTGTCCCTGGTGGGTATACCCGTTAATGGGAATGAGATATGTTGCTGGCTGGACATTCATCCAGTTATCTCTTTCCCATTTTGGCAGGGTGCTCCAGCATCTGATGGAAACAGAGGGACTTTCAAAACTTTTAATAGCAGTTTGAATGATTTGTGGAAGCTGGCTGGCTTGGTCAAGACTTGTTAATTTTATGAGTCTGATAAAGCCATACTCAAACATTTGGGAAAGCTAGTTAGGATCCCTATCATCATCATCTTCTGAATCATCAGCAACAAATGAACTATCATAATTAATTAAGAGACCAGGAAATGGGTGTTTCTTTTCATACACTCTAAGACTGGTTCCAAAGTGTTTTTTCCAATCAGTTTGTTCAAGGATATCACTAATATCATCTGAATTAGCAGGATCAGGAACAGCAGTTGTAACAAGTGTTTTGAAATATTCGAACCATAGGTTAAAAGACCTAAACATAGCCTTGCTTCCTAGAATACGCAATTGTATATCTGTTGGCAAGTTGGCAACAGCACTTCTTAATAGAGATTGGGTCTTAAAATTCAATCTAGCATAGTCAGTGCCCATTATAGTCTCTTTATCCATAGAATGGATTTCCTCTTTGCCAAAGAGTTGACTAATGTAGGCTTCAAGATGACTTCTGAGAGCCTCATTTTCTGAAACAGGGTTTTTTATTGAAACAAGGTTATTTTCTGTAATAAGGTCATGTTTTGAAACAGGGTTGTTTTCGAAAATAAGGTTGGTAACAAGATTGTTTCTTGAAACAAAATTGTTTTCTGAAACAAGATCATTATCTGGAACAAGGTTATCATAGTGGCTCATATAAGCCTCATTTTGAGCAATAAAGTTAACAAGATGGATTTCAAGGGTTCTGAGAGTCTTCTCAAAAAGATTATGGTGGTTTTCAACAAAAGAAGCTTGAAGGTTATCAAGAATAAATTTAATAGAATCAGGAAGTTCTGAATAGGTTCCATTATGGAATTGTAATTCTTTAGATAAAACTTCCTGCAAAGCAATTGCCATATCACCACTGGAATATGTCACCATTGCCGAGACATACCCTTCTTGAAGGGATGTTAATCCACTGGGTTTTACCTCAGAAGATGCGCCTTCATGCTTTTTATTTTGGGAATAGTCCTGTGCAGGAGCTTTTCCCTTTGTTTTTCCTCTCTGCTGAGGGAGCCATAATAATCCACTTATTAGTGGTGTAAATATAAATATTGTTATCACCCCACTTATTAGTGGTATTTATCCTTGCAACAATGCTTGATTCCTGCAAAGAATCATTGAGAATATTAGGGTCATTAGTAATAGCTGACAATTTGGCACTGCTAGAATTACCATTAAAATTGTCTGTGAAACATTGGTAAAAATCCATCCTTGGTTCATGAGCAAATATATTAGCAGGAAAATCATAAGACAGGTCTGAAGCATTATTAATATTAACAAGACTAGGTTGAGAATCAGTAATGCCTTTATCAGAAAGAAGAGCCTGTTGACTAGATTCATCTCCATCTTTGAGCTCATCTTGTTCATTATCAGACTTATTTTGATCAATTTTTAACATTAACAATTCTTGTTTAAGATTATGATTATCACTTTTAATATTTTTAAATTCATGTTTTAGTTCACTTATCTCTTGTTTAACAATATTAATTTCATGTTGCAAATCATTAACAGTTAAATCTTTGGATTTCTTTGTATTAAATCTTTCCAAAGTTTCTTCAAAACTTATTGTTAGGTTCTAAAGACTTAGGATTTTATGTATTTAGAACTCTAATATATAATGTTGGCAAACCATGATCAAAACAATATGTCTAGTCTTGTTTAGGTTTGCTCAAAGTTGTGTAATTGATGTAAAGTTTGAATCGAGAGGCTGCAGATGTATTGGTGCATTTTGGCCTGGCTCGATCGATCGAAGGATAGACTCGATCGATCGAAAGTCGGCCAGATTGCGTTTTCTACAGAATTCCAACTCAGCCCAAACTCTACTTAAACGTCTTGGGGTTCAAGTAAAACACTTCTATATATAAGGGAAACCCTAAAATGTTTTTGAGACTTTTAAGAGAGAGAAGAGAGTGCCTCTTTTGTATCTAGGGTTTTGTACCCAAACCTCTCTAAGGTCTTTGTTGCTCATATTTTCTGTTTTGTGTAAATCTCTTTTGAGATCTAGAGGAGCTTTCATTTACATAAAACTTAGGGTTTTAAAGGAGGAGATGTTATCTACACCTTAATGATCAACTCAGTTGCTGCCATTGAAGTTTAAAGAAAAACAAGTGTGGGTGCTTGTACCTTTTGGAGAATCCAAGAAAGAAAGAGTCCGTGAATTCGGAGCTTGCACGTGGTCGTGTTAGTAAGTTCTACTGGTTGGTAGCATTAGGAAGTCAAGCGGGGAGCTTGTAAGTCCTTTTGTATGAACTTCGATTCTTTCATATAGCGAATTCAAGTTTACCTTGAGGATAGCTAGGTTAAATCATCTGATGGAAATTTAGACCCCTTAAACAACCAGATTGCGTAGCCTAGATTAATTAGCCAAGTTGTTACTTAGTCAAATTATGCAATTCTAGGTTAAAGCAATTCAACAATCATATCAAGAATAATAATGCAGCGGAAAATAAATAACACAAGATATGATCACCCAGGAAACCACACGGTAAAAACCTGGGGAGGATTTGACCCACCGATCCTCAAGGCATAACAGAATTCACTATGAAAGAATTGAAGTTCTTACAAAAGGACTACAAGCTCCCCGCTCGACTTCCTAATGCTACCCACCAGTAGAACTTCCTGACACGACCACGCGCAGGCTCCGAATCCACGGACTACTTCTTTCTTGAATTCCTCAATCAGCTACAAGCTCCCCGCTTGCTTTTCTTTTAAGTTCCAATGGTTGCAACGGTAATGATCTTCAAGATGTTGAAATCATCTCTACCTTGAAAACCCTAAGTTTTGTGTAAAGGAAAGCTCCTCAAAGATCTCACAAGAGATTCACACAAAACAGCAATGTATGAGCAACAAAGCAATATCGACAACCTTCAAAAACATGGCTAGGGTTTAGTTTATATACCTAGGGTAAAAACATAAAACCCTAAACGTTTAATGAGGTAGGGCTGAGTTGGAAATTCTGCAGAATAATCAACCTGTGCGATTTTCGATCGATCGAGCCAGGCCAAAAGTCCCAAGTACTTCTGCAGCCACTCGATTCCAACTTTACAATAATAAACCAACTTTGAGCAAGCCTAAACAAGACTAAATACAATGTTTTGATCATGGTTTGCCAACATTACAAATTAGAGTTCTAAATACATAAATTCCTAAGACCTTAGAACCTAACATCCTCCCCAAGTTTTTTACCGGTTTGGTTTTCCTGGGTGATCATATTTTTGTGTTCTTTATATTTTCGCTGCTTTATATCTTGATATGATTATTTGATTGTGTTAACCTAGATATGCATAATTTGACTAAATTAATCACTTGGCTAAATAAACTAGGTTAATCCAATTGTTGTTTTAAAGGGTCTAAAAACCATCAAGTGGTATCAGAGCGGGTAGCTCTTCTGTTTTAGATCTTTTGATCTAAGAGCTGATCCTTGACCCCTGTTGTCATGGATAATTTGAAGTGTCTTTCTAA
This sequence comes from Quercus aquifolioides, assembly GCA_019022515.1. NCBI lineage: Eukaryota > Viridiplantae > Streptophyta > Magnoliopsida > Fagales > Fagaceae > Quercus > Quercus aquifolioides. The sequence goes on from JAFHAW010000270.1 coordinate 184,766, forward strand.
TCATGTTTCTACTCATGCTTCTGCTGATTTTATTGATGCCTGTGATGTTTTGAATAAAAATGACATTATTGTTTCTGTTGATCTTTTTTATGCTTGTGAAATTCTTTGTAAGGAATTATCTAAATCGTTGAAAATTGCTAAGAAATTCAAGGAAGAGTTAAAATTCGCTAATCTTGAAAAAGATGAATTGGTTGTTAGAGATTAGATGAATCTAATAAAAAGAATGAATTTTTGAGAAATCAAATTTCCTCTCAAGATGAAAAGATGAAAAGCTTGGAACAAGAGTTAGTTGAGTCTAAAGCTAAACTTAAAAATTTGACTAGTACCAAGCCTGCTGTTGATAACAGCAGTATTTCTGTTTCTCTTAAGCCTAAAACTGAGAAAGTTTATATCCCTCCTTTCAAGAGGAATAATAAAGAAAATGTTTATTTTGCTAGGTTAGACAAAGGTAAAAGTTCTGATGTAGACGCTGAAGTTTCTAAACTTATGTCTAAACCTACTGTTAGAGAGCATAATAAATCTAATTTTGTGCCTATTTGTCACCTTTGTGGTGTTGTTGGTCATATTAGACCAAATTGTTCTTTGTTGAGGTAAAAACCAAAATCTGAGACTAGATTTGTTGTTAGGAATACTGATGTTCCTAAATTTATTCCTGTTTATCACTTTTGTGGTGTCTCCAGTCACATTCGTCTTAATTGTCATAAATTGAAATTTAAACTATCTGTATATCAATCTAGGATATGTGATGATATTTCTCCTACCATAAGTTCAAATAAATTGTTTCATATGCTTTTGAAAAATTTAAGCTTGTTGGCTTGTGAAAGGAAATTGCAGGATTTTAGTCTTTCTTAGAAGATTGGTGTAATCCCTCAAATACACTTTGATTCTCATGGATTTTCACCTACAAAGTCGAAGACTCGTGCTATATGGGTGAGAAAAGATTCTCTAAGGTGAGTGTTGTTCACTTGTCCTTGATTTAATTCTTTCAATTAATTGTGGACATGTTTTCTTTTAGTTTTTGGTTGTTTTATTTTCTTTGATTGTTTTGTTTCAAAGAAAAATCCAAAAACATTGAAAATTTTCAAAAAGACAAAAATATTTTATTTTGTGTCTAGTTTTATTTTTCTTGAGAATTACATGAGTTATAATATCTTTCTCTTGACTTAGAACGTGCTTGATATTGTGGAGAAACTTGAATAGTTTGTGCTAAGCTAATTCTGATTTTGTATGAGTATGTACTAGTTTGTACATGTACTCATGGATTAATTAAGAAATTGATATTTCTTTTTTGTGTACCCTCTATAGTTTAGTTAAGCACTATCATGCATAGCTTTGCATTGTTCATCTAGCACAATGTGTGCTTTTTGTTTTTGGTCATAAAGTTTTGTTAAACCAAAAAGATTTTTGTGTTTTGCATTATTTGTCTTGGATTTGAATTTAAGGCTGGCCATATTATCTTTACATAACAAGTTTATGTACCTTGTTTAGCTTGGATGAGCTTACTTTATTGCACTCTATTAGTTTGAGCTTTGTAGTGCATGTTGTGTGGGAAGATGTTTATAGTTTTTGATCACTTTGTCTTGATCTTGAAGTCACATGCCTTTGACTGTCGGACTTGATCCTTTTTGAGAAATGCATAAATAACCATCTCATCACTGCTCACTAGCCAATCATGACCACCTTAGTGCATATCTTAAGATTTTGTGCTCTCGTAAGTGTAGCACATGCACAAAAAGAACATAAGGTGTAGCCTCGGTTTAAATGCTTAAAATTGGTGTGTACTATTAGGCTTGATGCCAAATCACTTAATTAAAATTGGTGTGTACTATTAGGCTTGATGCCAAATCACTTAATTCAAATTGGTGTGTATATTATGAGGCAAAAATTCAAGAAACTTACATGATTGCAAGCTTTTGTTCTAGGAGATGTGAGAGTTATATGATGTAACTCTTTTGGTGATAGTCTCTTTTTAATTCTATGTGATGAATTTTGTAGACTTTGTATTTGATGTCTATTCACATATCACCTCACATGTATCTCAAGTTTTTGCTAGTTACACACACTACACAAGTTATTCTTTGATAAACTTGGTACATTTTATTGTGTGTGATCTTGTTGTGGCCATCCAAGATTAAAAGTTCCTTGATCTTAATGCAAAATGTGTTTAAAGTTTGAGAAATTGGAATTTCTAGAGCTTGAATGTACCCGAATTGGGGATTTGTTCAAATTGGGTTCAATTGATGCAATTGGCTTGTTGAATTGATGTAATTGATCATTATTATCTGTCCTCTAACTTGTGTGATGATCAATTGGTCAGTTTTTTCCTAAAATCTTAACAAGTGGTTTAAATTTTTGGAGTTTTATTAGAAACTCTATGCTCAAGCCAATTTTGAGAATTTAACTTATATTGAACTTAGTTTCACTGCATTAGAGTATGCATCATGAATTTTTTTTCATGCATCATTTGTGTTTAGGATTCACATGCATTGCATTGATTTCTGTATCCATCTTGTAGTTTTGCAGACATATCTCTCATTGTTTTCACACATAGCATGCATACACTTTGCTAAATTGGGTACTTAACTTGATTTAAAAATTGATTAATTAATTTTTGAGTTATGTACTTTCTAGTATATGCTATTTTTTATGTGTGAACTACAAAAAATATTTTCTTAAGAGATATGATGGATAATCAAGTGCAACTATTTTCTCTACTCATGCAACTGTTTATGGATCACATTGTGTCATGTTTGCATTTATTAAAAGAGAGAATATTTTTCTTCATGTGTATCCTCACCTTAGTTTTTAACTTTGGTTTGTATGTTGTTTTCCCCACCCCCTTTATTTTTCCCCAAAACTGTTTTTCCCAAAACTTGTTTTGTTTTTCCTATTTTTATGGGGGGAGAAGTTTGTTTTTAACCTTTGTTGTTCATAGGGGGAGTTGTCTCTATTTTCTATAGAGTGGTCTTGTTTTGTGTCCCCTTGATTCTCTATTTTCTCTTATCATTTATTGCGTATGTTGATTGTTTACTCTCTGTATGAGTTGTCTTTGTCAATACGTGACAAAAAGGGGGAGATTTAGATGAAATCCATATTGGGAATATGTGTGGAAAATACAAGAATGTTCTGTTTAGGGGGAGTTAACATTGTTTTTGTTGTATCTAACTTAGGGGGAGAGTTAGTTTACATATTTGTTGATTTACTGTTTTTCTGTCACACATGTGTTTATCCATTTGTTGAGTATTTCAGGAAATATACAGGTTGATTCAATTGAGCTGCTGTCTACACTTGCAACTGATGGATAGTAGTTAAGATTGAATTTGTGTTATGAGCATTTTTTTTAAAGGGCTTTTATTTGTAAACTTTGAGTTTTTAATTGGTGTTTTGTCATGGATTGCCAAATGGGGAGTTTGTTAGGTTCTAAAGACTTAGGATTTTATGTATTTAGAACTCTAATGTGTAATGTTGGCAAACCATGATCAAAACAATATGTCTAGTCTTGTTTAGGCTTGCTCAAAGTTGTGTAATTGATGTAAAGTTGGAATCGAGAGGCTGCAGATGTATTGGTGCATTTCAGATAGACTCGATCGATCGATCGAAAGTCGGTCAGATTGCGTTTTCTGCAGAATTCTAACTCAGCCCAAACTCTACTTAAACATCTTGGGGTTCAAGTAAAACACTCCTATATATAAGGGAAACCCTAGAATGTTTTTGAGACTTTTAAGAGAGAGAAGAGAGTGCCTCTTTTGTATATAGGGTTTTGTACTCAAACCTCTCTAAGATCTTTGTTGCTCATATTTTCTGTTTTGTGTAAATCTCTTTTGAGATCTAGAAGAACTTTCCTTTACACAAAGTTTAGGGTTTTAAAGGAGGAGATGTTATCTACACCTTGATGATCAACTCAGTTGCTGCCATTGAAATTTAAAGAAAAACAAGTGTGGGTGCTTGTATCTTGTGGAGAATCCAAGAAAGAAGGAATCTGTGGATTCGGAGCGTGCACGTGGTCGTGTCAATAAGTTCTACTGGTAGGTAGCATTAGGAAGTCAAGCGGGGAGCTTGTAAGTCCTTAGTATGAACTTCGATTCTTTCATATAGTGGATTCAAGTTTACCTTGAGAATAACTAAGTTAAATCCTCCCCAGGTTTTTTACCAATTTGGTTTTTCTGGGTGATCATATCTTTGTGTCATTTATATTTATGCTGCTTTATATCTTGATATGATTATTTGATTGTGTTAACCTAGATTTGCATAATTTGACTAAGTTAATCACTTAGCTAAATAAACTAGGTTAATCCAATTGTTGTTTTAAGGGGTCTAAAAACTAACACTTATTGTTGATTTAAGTTTTTTACCAGTTTCATCTTTTAATAAGTTTTTCTTAAACTTATCCAAATATTCTTTTTGTAATTCAGGGTTTTCAATTTGACCAATCAATTTAACCAATAAGCTTTCATTTTTTTTTACCTTTAGTGAGAGTATTAACAGATTTAATAACATTGCAACAGGAATCTCTACAACCAATTTTAACATTAGGAGAATCAGAAGAATCATCAGTAGAATGATAGCAAGAATCAGTTGAAGAAGAAAAATCATCTTCCAAGGAATCAGAAGAATTGTTTGATTCAAGGATTCTGAATAATTCTTCTTGATCATTATCATCAATATTTAACATGTTAAACTTGTTTTCTAACTTACCAAGTTTTTGTTTACAATCTTTACTAAAATGACCAAGTTTTCCATAGTTGAAACATTTACCTTTACCTCATCGTTGGTTAACATATTTTTTAGAAACATTTTTCTTTTTAGCATAAAAATCATAAAAATTAGTTTTGTATTTTTTATGTTTTTTATGGCTATAATTTTTGTAACTTTTATCATGTTTTTTACCCTTTTGCCTGGAAGGAGCAATAGGCGGCAAACCATATTGTTCACAAAAATTACCCATTTCATATTTAGCTTTTATTTTATTTTTTAATTGGTGTTTTAATAGTTTTTCATCATTGCGCATATTAATTCCAAGTTTTTTAATAGTGCTTAAAATATCACCATAAGTTAAATTATCACAATCAATAGAATCATTTTTACCAATCAATTCCTGTTTTACCTTATGAGCAAAGATAGGAGGCAGACCGTCAATAAACTTTTCTTTTCAATAAGGTTTGAAACAGTCTTTCCGTTGCATTACTCTGGAAAGGAAAACATCTTGATACTATCTGTAGTCAGACATAGTAGGACATCTCAAATTATTTAGCAAATTAGAAATTCGAGACGAAACATTAGATGGAGTACCAACAAAATGTTTGATAATAGTATAAATCAAGGTAATGACACCATCAGGAATAGCTCGACCAATGCGTTCATCAAAAATAGGCAAACCTTCATCATTCTTTTTAACAGCATGTTTAATAGAATCTCTGGATTCTTCTGTGAGATATGAATCCCACCATCCACGAAGAGTACCAGAAAAACCAGTAGCAAGTAAATCAACAATTTCAAGTTGTTCAAAATCATGATTATTTTGGTAAGCAATACCAACCATAGACATATGTCCCATTTTATTAATAATTTCTTGTTCAGAAAAACCATCAATATTCCATTCATAAATTTTATCAGCAGAAACAGAAAACTGAGTTTGAAAAGGTCTTTCTTCAAACTGCATATCAGGAGGAGTAGGTTTTGAATACCAATTTTTTGTAAGAAACATGGGTTTGGAATTTCCAACAAATCTTTTAATTTCTGGAAAATCATTATCAAAAACCTTTTTAGCAGAAACAGAAGAAACAGTATCAGAATCTGTATTTTCATCAGAAACAATTTCATTTTTTGAAATAGTTCGAGCAGCAGGAGTACTTGTAGAAGTACCCTCAGTTTTGACTTTTAAATCAGCAAGCATTTTTTCAACAGTTTCAAGAATTTTAGACTGAGAAGTTTTAAACTTAAATTTGTTATCATGACTGGGTAAATTAATCAAAGGTTCCTCAGTCTTGATAGAAACAGGTTTTTGAACAGAAGCAGATTTTTCAACAGAAACAGTTTTTTCAACAATTTTTTCTTCAATACGGTCAAGCTGTTGACCAATAACATGCAAAGATTCATTAGTAAAATTGTTTTGTTCAATAAGACTAACAATGGGAGTTTGATCATCAACAATTTTAAAAGGAGAAGCTTTAACATCAGTTTTGCCAGTAGTTATCAAAATAGTCTCAAGAGGTGGATGACTAGACCTAACAATGGTTTTGTCATTTTTAACAAAATTTGATTTCTTTATCACATTCAAATGATTTTTTGAAACTTCATCTTTTGAAACATAATAATTTTCAAGGAAATCAAAGAACAAAATATGTTTTTTCAACTGATACATTTTTTCTCTCCATTTCCTTTTAACACGGTCTTTTTCAGACTGAGCAAAATTATTTTGGAAATATTTCCTTTTAGGTCTGTTTTTTGAAAGCATAAATTCATTGTATAACGAAACCATATAAATTTCAAAGTTTTCATTCAAAACAGTTAAAACTCTTAAGTGGTTTTGGTGAACAGGATTTTCAATAGTAGGAAAATCAGAATCAGAAGGAGAAACAGATTTAGTATCACCTTCTTCCTCATTAACAGATCTGTCTTATGGAGAAGAAGTTTCAGGTTTAGTGGAGTAGAAAACAGAGCTGATTTGAGATTTATCACTTGAAACACCTTTTAATTTTAAATTAGTGGGTTTTTCAAAACTCTTTTGTAAAAACTCATTGAGATCTTGATATCTTTTTGAAATACTTTCAGATCCAGCAAAGGAATGTCTTCCTTCATTGATCCTCAAAGGCTGATTATTTTGAAAACTTATCTTAACAGTACCATCAAGATATTGTTGAATATGAGTGAGATCTAGCTCATCAAAAATAGGTTTAGCAACAGGGGATTCTTGTTCCAACAACCATTCAGTGGGAAGCTTAACATCTTGCCATTGAATCATTTTTGGAACTTGAACTTTAGCATCAGGAGTTGAAAGGTGTTTCAAGTGATAAATCAGAACTTTAGCATCAAAACTTTAGCATCATTTTTGGAACTTGAACTTTAGGATCTAAAGGTGTTTCAAGAGGAGAAGGTTTCTAGCCATGGAGAGCAAAAAGACCAAGGGAAAACAAAAGATTGAGATGAAGAAAATAGACAAAGAAGTTGATCGTCTTGTTACTTTCTCAAAACATAGGTCTGGACTGGTATCAACAAAAAAGCTAGTGAGTTGGTGACTCTATGTGGTGCTGAGGTTGGTGTGGTAGTTTTCTCACCAGCTGGAAAGTCTTTTTCATTTGGTCATCCCTTAGTTGAGTCTGTGGCCAACCGCTTCCTAAAACAAAACCCTCCACAAGCCCAAGAGGATAGTAGTAGCCATCCTTTGGAGGCTCAATATTGGAGGGTGAGAATCAATGAGCTCAACCAACAATGCGATGAGCTTCTCAGGCAACTCAAGGCTGAGAAAGAGTGAGAAAAGGCACTTTAGAAATTGAAAAAGGCAAGAGAAAATAGGGGTTGGTGGGAGGTTCCTTCTGAGGAGCTTAACTTTCAAGAGTTACAACAAATGAATGAATCATTGAAGGTGTTCCACAAAGTTCTGTGCACTCGTATGAAGGAGAAGACTATAGCTGAGTTACTCTCTTCTTCTTCTACCTTTCTTGCTGATATTTCTGCCCAAGGAACCGTCCCTTTTGCCCCTAATGCTAGCAGAACTAATCCTTCTAGCTTTCCCTCTGGCTATGGCTATGGACAAGGGCACTTCTGGACCTATGTTTGGATACGGCTTATTGCTGAAAACTGAAAAACTTTTGTTAAAAACATCGTAGCAAAATAATTTTTAAAAGTGTGAATAGTGCTGTGGGACCCAATTTTAAAGTTAGATTTATGTTTTCCCGTACTTGCGGGTCCCGTAAAAACTGCACATGACCCAGCCAAAAAAAACAAACGCCAGACGCAACGCAAATGCGTTCCTATCCAAACTCATGCTTAGTTATAGTTTATTTTCATTATTTCAGGTTTTTTAAAATTGAAAAAATAAAATGAAAATGGAGGGAAAACTAAATATTTTTAATTCTCCTCTTTTTGGAATATGTAGTGTGGGATTTAAAGATCTTATGATTTTCTGCAAATTATTAATTAACTTCTATATTTTCTTCATGTACTATAAACATTAACAATGTATATTTATGAATACTCTCTTGTTACACAGTACAGATCCAGCCACTTAATTATATTTTTAGTTGTCACTACCAGTTTTTATTTATTTATTTATCTGTCAACATGCTTATCAAGGAAAATAGGAACTCATGGAATCAAGGATATAAGCTTGTATTATGTGTTTCAGTTTGTGATGCACAAATTATAATTTGTTAAGTGTCTTTTCTCCATATCAAACTTTGGTTGCTTTATAAAAATTTTAATAAATATAAATAATGTCGTATTTCCTCTTCTCACATAAATAGTGAGTCCCACACTCCCACTAGTTAAATTTCATGGTGAGATATACTGTTTAGATGAGAGTAGAGAGTATGACATTATTGCACTCCCGTATAATTTTTTCGATTAGTAGAACACTAAGAGTGGACTAGTGTTTACACTTTATTTTCCACCAATTGTAGTATAACAAATGCTTAATTTTTTTTTTCAATTTTAAACGTTAATTACTACTTTATAAGGAATAATACAGATATGTAGCAAACTATGGTTGATGAAAAATAAAACGGAATACTAATGCCACATATTGTGAATGAGAGGTCTTACGAGACCTTCTTGAGATACCTTGTTGGTATTTGATGATGCACAAAAATCGTCAGTGAGTTGATCGTCCACACATGTGTCAATGGGTGCACCTGAAGAACAAAAGAGAAGAACCAATCAAAGGGCACTAGTAGGGTACTGGCCAAAGACCCTCCGAAAGTTAAGTCAGAAGAGAGCTCCAAAAATGCTAGAGAGTATGAGCTTTAGAGAAATTGTGCGTACCTTGTTTTCTGAGGGCCTTTGGGTTTTTATAGTAGTGTAGAACCGACCTCCGTTTCTTGTGTAGTAAGGCGTTTCCTTATGGAGAAGATCATCATTAATGGGCGGATATTATGAGATCCTCCTTATGTTAGGATTCTATTCGTATTGGGACTCTATAGGCTAGGGTTAATCGTGAGACACAAGTTGTTTCCATTTAGGATTTCTTGGAGATCACTAAAACCAGGTGGATGCCATGTGGCCTTTAGATCCGTCCACTATGTGTCCGTGCATTTTGGATCTGTCCACTATCAGCCCACTGATCTAGCATCGTCAGGTTTATTTAAATGGACTCGTCATCCCTAATTTTACCCTCTTCAGTATTGAAGAAAATATCTTATTGAGATACCTTGTTGGTATTGGAGAAAATATCTTAAGAGTTGATCTCATAAAATACCTTCCATTGTTATTTGTGATAGCAGTGTTAAGTATTGTTTATTATTATTATTATCATTATTTTTGGATAGGATTGTTTATTAATATTAGCATTAAGACTTTTACCAGTTTTGAGTCATTAATTAGTGTTCTAGATGTACTACTTTTTTTTTTTTTTTTTTTGGTTATAGAAATAAAGCTAATTTTTTTTTTTTTAAAGACAGGTTTAGTAACTCTTATTACTTAATTTCATTGCTATAGTATATAATGAAACTTCTTTGATCACGTACTCTATGAAAAGAATGCGCGGGGGGGGGGGGGGGGGGGGGGGGGGGGGTGGGGAGGGTTTCTCATTCTTAACCCTAAACTCTTTAAACCCTAAAACCTTAAACCCTAAATAGGGACGGAGCTAGGATTTTGAGTGAGGGGGGCGAGATACACTCAAACCCAAATGCTTAAAAAATTTATTATAGCCTAAAACTGCATATTGTAGCTCTAGATTAACCCAAAAACAACCATGTTTTTTTTTTATCCAAGCTACTTATAAAAGAATATATGTGTGTGTTTTTTTTAATCCTAAGCTTCTTTGGAGAACTTCATCAAACACTCAAGCTACAATTATCCTATGCTAATTCTTTAAGATAAATTTCATAAATCATTTGATAGAAACTCACAAAAAGAATCAAAATTTGAATAAAGAAAGTGTACTTTTTGTGAAAGTATGGAAGTATTGAACAAAAATGGAGCATGAAAATTCAAATCCAAGCTTTATATATTTTATATTTTGCTTTTTCTCATTGCGCCGAGGGGACCATTGCCTCCCCTGGTCCATGCATAGCTACGTCCCTGACTGTAAACCCTTAAATGCTACATCTGTCTGCCCTTATTCCCAGTAAATCTTATATAATGTTTTCACATATTTTAGTTTTCTAATAGTGGTTGATAATTTTTTACTAAAACTTTTGTATTTAGTATTCCACCGTGATCCTTTCTCAAAATTTTTAATAAACTTATCAAGAAAAAAAATTCTTATAGTTTTTGAGTGATTAAAATATGTTATTTGTGGAAAGCATATGTTAATTGATTAAAGTTGGGTTCAGCTTGTTATTAAACAATTATTAGAGTATGAAAAAGGTGTTGATGAGCTCCTATATATTACATTTACATGTCCAGGGACCAGGGTAGAGGGCACAATGAGATGTCTATGCCTTAATTGTCACAATTTCTTTCATGTTACTCAAGATGATGTCAAAATGTTATTTTTTTCTACTATATATATGTAATGGATTAGACGTATAACCATGAATACATAATGAAGAAATATTTTACGGCACATAATCTGAAAATGAAGAGGATGATGTTCATATGTTGTAATGATTGCAAGATCTGATGCGGATTAAACATTGAAATGTTATTTAACATCCAAAGAGGTGAGCATTGGGGGATACATTTTATGATGGAGATGATCAATTGAAAATACTCGAGATTTTGAGCAACCGAATGTTGAAGTTTAGAAGCTTTTATGATTGTTAAAGGATGATATACAGAAATCATATCCAAATTGTGAAGGTAATTATCATTTGTTACATATTTTTTTTAATAAAAAAAAGTCTTATATAAATTTTGTAAATTATAACCATATAATCACTATTTTGTAAATATCAATGCACTTGTACGGGCATTAGTTATAAGCCTAGTCCATCAACCTCCGCATGCTTAAGAATATAGGGCCCAATGTAAGGTCGGGGCCCATGTCAATTTGGGGGACCAGTGCCTGATCAAGGTCCAGTACCAGGTCGAAGTTTGTATAGGACAGTAATGGTAGTGCCTTGGGAGAAATCGTTTGCCGAGCACCGTTTGGCGACGGGTGCAAGTTTCAAGAGAGTTACATCTATCACAAGAAGTAGGTCCCATCTGATAAGGAATATATCCCAGAGGGACCCACCAACATGAAAAGGAACCCCCTCATCATGACGACCCCACTAAGGAAAGTTTATAAATAGGGGTCGAGGGTGTGAGAAGGGGGTTGGCAATTTTGGGGGGAAGAGAGATACATGAGAGAAAAGAGAGGAACCTTAAAAAAGGGGGTAAACTCAACACTACTGATCTTGCGTCTTCTCGGGAAGCACATGTACAGGATAAAAGAATACTCATTGGGCTGGAAACATCTTATCTTGGGCCTTAGGGTTGTCTTTCAGAGGTTTTCCCATTGTAGTAAATTTCATACCCCTCGAAACAAGTAAATTGGGAGCCATACCCAAAATTTCACTTAGTATTTTGGGCTGGGCACCACAATACTACTTATAGATAATTAATACATGAAAATCAATGCAATTACCTCATCAATACATAGGAATAAGGGTCTTTTTAATGAGTGCCTGGACAAGTTAAGAATTAATAAATGCTCAATTATGACACATTTTTCAAAGAAAAAAAATTGTTAATTATTCATTGGCTTACATGCACAAATTATTATCATTGTGTGTACTTTTTGGATATATGTGTACAACTTAACTTTATTTCTTCAAAAATATATAAATATATGTGTACATCTTTTTTTTTTTTTTTTCCCATAAAAACTTTCTTTAAATGGATTGTTAACCAATGCTCTAAGGGCATTTGTTAGCATTTCTCATATATTATTTAATAAATTAAAAAATGCACCTTAACTACTACTTTAGAGCATTCGTTAACAAAAAGATAGACCATTATATCTAAAATTAATGTCCAAAGAGGTGAGCATCGGGGGATACAATTTATGGTGGGGATGATCAATTGAATACTTAAGAACCTGAGCAACTGAATGTTGAATTTTAGTAGCTTTTATGATTGTTAATGGATGATAAGCAGAAGTCAAATCCAAAATTTGAGGATAATTAAGTTATCATGATTGTTAATGAATAATCATTTGTTAATTGTTACATTAGGAAAATTGTAATATTACAAATCAAATTTCTTTTTGATAAAAAAATATTCTTAAGAGCCATATAAGTACTATTTTGCAAATAATTAATGCATTTTTTTATTATAGATAATTACTTGAAAATCAATGCATTTTTCTCATTAATACAAAGCAATTAATTAATACATAGAAATAATGGTCTTTTTAATGAGCATATGTTTTTTTTTTTTGAGCAAACAGTAATACTTATTAGAACACACACGAAAATAGTAATATTAGTATTTTAACCTAGGTTTACAATACATTATTTAACCAGAGTACAATTACAAAAGGGCCTAACCTTTGTTGATGCTCATTTTGGAAGCCTAGTAGCAAGAAGAAGCCCAACAATATAGGCAGAGAAGAGTTCGTGGATAGAAAGAAAAACCATTAAGCCCAAATGGCAGGAACAATGGATCATAGGCCCATAAAGTAAATAAATAGGCCTAAAGGAATCCGGAGAGAGAAGTAGTAAACCCATGAGCATTATGTGATGTAGAAAAGTAAGAATGGGCCACAACAAGCCCGAAGTAATGAAGTAAGAAAGTAAGGGGTTGATGGAAAGCCCATGAGTCCCAAGGATGAAGGATAAGGTAATTGGGCCAAGGAAGCCCAAAAGAGTTAGTAAAAGCCCATGGGAATGTAGAATTAGAAAATGGGCCAAGGATGCCCAAGGAAAGCAAATGGGCCAGGGATGCCCAGGAAGAAAGGAATGGGACAAAAGAGCCCACAAGCAATGTAATGGGCCAAAAAAGCCCAAAGTAGCATGAGTATAAATCCAATGACCATACTGAGTCATTGAGAGAAGAACAGGCAGTAGGCCCAAAAGAGGCCCAGCAAGCATGGGTCAAATAACACCACGACAGGAATAGTAGAGTGGTATGGCAGGAATGGCAACAAGATTACGGAAGGAGCAAAGAATGGGCTAAAGAGGGGAAAACCCATAATCAAGCAAGGCCCAGCCCTTGAAAGGAGCAAGCCAATAAAGAATGGAAAATCAGAAAATCAGTTCACGCCATAAGAGGTCAAGGATGAGCGGCAGAATGCATAGATGAACCTCTAGACCATGGCAAACGCATGAGCAGCGGACAAGCTTTTGACGTACACGGGAAGTGGAGCACGCGCAAGGCCTAAGCACTACCAACCTGTACCCAGCCAATACAGGAGTGGTGGGTCATGGGTTAGAGGTAAGAGAGGGTATGGTCTGGCAGTGGGGAGAAGGGAAAACCTATTCTAGGGTTCCTGCTCAAATTCTTTTGGGGGAGATGTCCTGCTGGGATGACATACCACCCAAAAGAAAGAATGATGAGTTGGAACCACTAGGTGCATGCCATGAGGGATAGTAAGAGAGAATACCCACACTGTGGTGGATAAGAATGCCACAGTGAGCAAGAAAACAAAACAATCTTCTTTGTCTGGTAATGGGGAGTGGCACAGCCAGCACAGGTAAGTGGTGGTGGCTGGGCAGCTAACAAACCAGTGGGTGGTTGGGAAGAACACCCTAAACCAGACAAAAGTAGTTAAAGGCTAAAATGGTAAAAATCAGTCACGGCAGACAGTATATAAAGGGTCCTTGCCGTGCACAGTAACAACATCACAACAGTAGCAACCACTAGGAGAGAATCACAGCACCACCATCACCATAACACTACACAAGTAAGCACTAAGAAAGAAAGAAAAGGAGCAGGAAAGAATCAAAGTAACAAAACGGAGAAAAAAGAGAAAGAAGAGAAATAGAGAGTGTAGAATGGCAGGCATGCACCAATAGGCTAATCCCTTCTCTCCCTCTAAAAGCCTACCCTCTGTTGAGGATAAAGAATTCGTTTAGGCATGAGCCACTCAGGCTCGTTCCTTCAAAGTGGATAATTTCTATAGCAGGATCCTCTTGCGAGGTTACCCACGTTGAGGAAGTGGTTCCCTCCTTGGCTTTAGTCCCGTAACAGAACTGAACATGGCAGACTGATCTTTTCCTTCTTTGATTTCATCGCTTATTGCTATTGTCTCTTCTCTTGTCTTTGTAATTTCACCTATAATGTGTTTCTTGTTGCTATAATGTTCTTTTCTTTATTTTAATTAAGGGTCTCTTACTTACTTTGCTTGACAGTAAACATATTTCTTTTATCATTGTTTTATTGCATTTATCTGCTGTAACTCTTTTATAGCAAGCTTCGCCTGTCATGGGCATGTTGACCAAAGTTTCAGCAAACGGGGCATAGTTTGTGCGCAAGCCGGACCAAGATGAATTGCAATTGGACCGGTCCCAACTCTCTTATCTAGAACACTTGGGCTCAGTGCAGCAGGAGATAGTCCAGCCCAAAATCACAAAAGGCCCACCACAACCTTTATAGTTGTAGACTGGGGTTATAAACAGCGGATCCTAGACACACACAACCAATGTATGTTAAGAATTAATAAATGCAAAATTATGAGCTATAATGCACATATTTTAAAAGACAGTTATTACTTATTAATGATTTATTGGCTTACATATACAAATTCATTGTCATTATGTGTGATTTTTTGGGTATATGAGCTATTTGACTTTATTTGTTAAAAATGTATAAAATATTATTTAATAAAGTATTAAATGCACCTTAGTTGCTGTCCTCAAAGCATCATTAAGAAAAGCCTAAAAATAAATGAATTTTATTTTTTATTTTTTATTATCTTGATGAGGTGGTAGGCTAACATGAAAGAAGATTTTTATTCATTTTTTAAGGAAAGTGCCATTTAACAAAACGATAGACCATTATGGCTAAAATTAGCATTAAAAGGGTTGAACATTAGGGGATACCTTTTATGGTTGAGATGAACCAATATATAAGATAGGTTCAAGTTGTATGCCTAACATAACTTAAAAATTACATTTTTTTTTTTAATTGTAGGTTTCTAAGAGATCTAACGGTTACAAAACACTATTCTCCATGGCATGAGTAAAGACTTATCGCTTTCCTCAGCAACCAACTTAATTAATAGCTTCTAAAAATAAAATAAAATTAATAGCATTTTTTTTCTCTCTTTTACCTCATAGGAAATGTTAATGAATGCCCTAAAGGTATTGGTTTAAAAACTATTTTTAAAAACATTTTATTAGAAAATGATAAAGCAAGTAATTTTTTTGTCAGTTTTTTATATTTCCTATGAAAGTGGTAAAAACTTTCCTGGTATGGTTTATTAATAATTGCCTTAAGAGCATCCGTTAACATGACTCTTATCCCATTATGTTTACAACCATAATTGTTTAGAGAGAGAATAACATATTTAATAGTGACAAGGTCCATATCATACTCCAATTGTATAACATATATAATATTGTTCCATTCATATTCAATATCACATTCAGACAAGAAATAGCTAATCAAAACATCGACATTCCAATCAAAACAATGCATTATAGAACCCAAAAAAAAAAAAAATGACACAATAAATCATTTCCTTTATTTTTCCATAAATTTTACAACATTGAAGCTCTAAAATTCTATGAAATCATTTTCTATTAACTTGTTATCAAATATTCAGAGGACGTAAACTAGGATCTAATATGTCATATGTTATATTTCATTTATTATTATTATTTTTTTTTATAAAAGGGTTAATTTTTTATTTTGAGGAAAAAGGGGTTAAAACTTAAAGCTTAAAAATAAGAAAGAAGTTAAAACATAAAACCCAATAAAAAAAAGAAGAAGGAGAGAGATATTAATATTTTTCATGGGCTTTTAAAAATCTTCCAGAGTGTATTAAACATTGAGCTCTGGCCCATTCATTATAGTGAACTAGCCTTTAACCCGCGCAATGCACGGGATATTCCACAAAGTAACTTTTATTGCAGTCTCTTTTTTTTTGGGTAACTTTTCTGTACTTTTTTAAAATGTCAATACTTTTTATTCAACCCAAAAAAATGTTAACAGTATCTTTTGATTCTTTGATTTGGCATGACCAAACCCCCCAACTCTTTAAAATCACAATTTATCATCAACAATAAATTTCTATAAAAAAAAAAATGCAGTTGTATTTGCAATTGACATGCATTCAGATTTACATAAATAAACCCAAATGCACAGGAGTACTTTATGTATTAGTCATGTTAAAACATGTAAAGTTTGTTAATCATATGAATGCTTTCTATAAAATACAATAAAATTTTAGTAGGAAATTACAATTTAATTGAGTGTGAAATCAACCACAGATAAACTCTAATTATATAAACGTTATATCATAAAAATTCTTATATAGCCGTACAAATCATCTTAAATCGCAAAGGGCAGTGTCTTAACGTCAGAGATAGTGCCATAGCAGGGACTTCCTACTATCATATCAAGGGAGGGGTTACCAGGTGGAGAGCGTGAGCCCACCTATTTACATAGCCTGCTATTTGATTGTTCTATTTAGTAGCCTTGTGACGTTTATGAAGCATTTGGCAAACGTATATGCTACTTCTATTTGTTGATTTTCAATGGAGTTGTCATTCTTTGATTTTCCCACAACAACATTTTTTATTTCCAGCAATGATCGACAATTTTAATTAAATGGTGCATCAAAAAGTGTCTAATTATATGCATATTGCTCAAACATCATAATGCTATTTAATGATCAATATCAAATCAAGATGAAGACATCCTAAGCAATAAAAGTTTTGTGTTTTGTTATATATTTTTGTAACATAGACTTTTATCTAGAATGAAAACATATAAACATTAAAAATACCAAGACAAAGGAAAAGGCAAAATATAGAAAAACTGTGAAGTTACAAACTTTAGATAAAATAAGATGGAAATTAGTTAGCATGCTATTTGATCCATTGACATCTGATTGGGTGCGTGTTCAAATACTCATAATTTAGTAGTTTGTAACATTGCTATCACTATTCAGTAAGGTTCAAAGTTTATGCTCTTCTACATATAAACATCCGCAATAATAATCTCTAAGAGAATGCATTACTTTTTTTTTTTTTTTTTTTTTTTTTTTTTTTTTTTTTTTAAACACATTTATTCACAATCTGCCAATCTCGCCAGTAATGGAGAATTTAAAGGTTGTCTCAACAGGAATGTGTCAAATAAATTTTTAAATTAAACAAATCAAACAAAAACACATACACACTGCGAAATTCCCCAATCATAGATAATTCAAAGGTTTTCCTAGATATAACTCTCAAAGTAAATGAATTTAATGGGCTATAGCATGTTCTTATCTTGAAGTTAGCAAATATGACGAACATAATATTCCTACGTCTATTGAAAAGAGTAGATTCAGATGTACTTCAATGTGAAAGTCATGACAATTAGCCCTACTTATTATGTAATAACCTTCAAATATATCAAACATAATATTTCTAAATCAGTTTAAAATGTGCACATGTCCCAGCCATATGAAAAGAGTGTTCTGAATGCTAGCCAAAAGATAATTATTTACTTGAAAATATCAATTACATAAAACCAAGAGCTGGACAGAAAGATTTGTATTTACTACTACACGTCCAAATTGCTTTGTAGGAGAAACTGAAAAACTTTCAAACTTCATCAAAAGTTGAAAGTAGAGACTATTTTTCCTTCAAAATTAGGACAAAAGTCAACTTTTCACTTTGGTCAACTAAAACAGAGTTATCAAGATGTTTAATTGTTAATTAATTAACTTATCTTCATTGCTAGTAATGTAAGATTTAGTAGCTTCAGTGTCAAAAGACAACATAAAATATTATTTAGATCTCACAGAGTATGAAGTTGCTTAAGCAAACGAAGACAGACACGCAAAGAAAACCAACCACAAAAAAAAAAAAAAAAAAAAAAAAAAACTAAAATTTTAGGATAAGATTACTTGCATTCAGAGACATGATATAAACAAATTAGCAAAGCTCCTATCAAAACACTTTTTTTTTTTTGTTACATTTAAACCAAAAAAAAAAAAAAACCCTGAATAAAGCAACTTGAAAGAAATGCAAATTTTATTTTTGATAGATCAATATAAGTTTACAATTTCTTATAGATAAATGCCACTAATTAGAGGTGTGCAACTAAAACAACCAAAATAATTTAAATTGACAGGACTGCAACAAACCTTCCATTTTACTCCAAACCCTTTTCATAGATCCACCTCAACTTCACAAACAACAAACCTTTCATATAGTTATATTAAAGTCCGTTGAAGTTGAAAGGGGGAAAAGTGAAGCTATTTTATTAAACACTTAGTGTGCATATAACAAAAGGCAAAATTTGAGAGAGGGAGAATCGGGTGGTTTTCTAGAGATTCTATCCCCATCTAATATTCATGTAGACAAAAAGAAAACCATTTAAAGAATAAGGAGAAAAAAACATAAAAAGGACAAAATACCTTGACCTCGAGATATAATGAGATTGGGTGAGTCTTAAAAAAACTGTTAATCTGGTTCATTGTGCAATGCAAGAAACAAAACAATTAAGTTGAAAATAATATAAAATGGGGAATTCGAAAAGCTTGCTATTAATTTGCTGATACTCATTGTAATGAAATTACTTGCCTCAAACAATATGATCTATGAAATCTTTGTCATTTATATCACAATTGCAAGAAAAGCTTAATTAAGAGAGAAAAAGAAAAACCTTAAATAATTTGACAACCACAAAAAAGAACATAGGAAACCAAAACATAAAGAAGAGGGAATTATCTATTATTTAAATTAAAAACACATAAAAGAATGGCATGAATTTATGTTCTTCCGCAAAAAAAAAAAAAAAAAAAAGCTCGATTCAAAGTCTAATATTAACCCAAATACCTAATCAAAACTAAGCCAATCAAAACCTATATGAAACACAACTATCTATTTATTTATTTAAATTATTGGTAGAGGTTTTAGAAATCTGACAGTGATGGATTGGTTTAATGATAACGGGTGGCGGCTTTTGTAGCGGTGACCCTCAAATTTCTCTATAAACCTTAGGGACTGTTATCTCTTAATTTTGTCTCAAATTTAAACAATGTAAATAGAACTATCTCCAACAGAGTTGTGTTTAGAACCTATAAGATGATTAACAAAACAACGTTGTGAAGAACATATAAAAATCAAGTGCATATTTGAAACCTTAAACATGATATTTGTTTAAAGAATTTCGCATTCAAAAAATCACATACCCAAACCTAAGCCTAAATCAAAATCAATTCAATTGAAATAGCCAAGCCTAAATCATATTTAAATGATATAATTTTAAAACAAAACAAAAAACCTTACCTGTAAAGGTTTCGACATGGTGACAAAACAGTAGAAAAAATAGTGAAGCGGTTTGCTTAATTAGCCAAATGAGAAGGTAGAGGGTCTGGTGGTGGCAAAGGCTGGACATTCTTATGGCTTGAAGCAGTTGGCGGTCTCAGATTTTTCTGTCTCCCCAGTCCCCACTCCGTGTCTTCTTTGTTTACCAAAAGTCTAGGTTTTGGGTTTGCAAAATCATCTTTTTAAACTTTTTGATCTCTTATGGCCAATCGATGTAGTGTTTTGGGTTTCACTTTTTAGATCGTGCGGTGTTTTAGTGAAACACAATGACTTTTGGCATTTTAATAACATGGCAGAATTTTAAGTGGTCTTTTTTCCAAGTGTGGGATGTTGAGGATGCAAATAATGTCCATGACCTAGTTTCATTCATGCAAATACTACCAAAACCAATAGCATCAAAGAGATATCAAGACAATTTTGTTATGATGGGGTCCCTTTCTATAGGTAGAATAGAAACATTGATAATGCCAAACTGCCGTGATCCAGTGAGTGACAGTTTTTTGCCTACTGCTGTTTGGTTTCATTCCTTGTGATCTCAATCTTATGTTCATGTCCTAAAGTTTATGGGTCCCTGATGGCTTGCTTGTAGGTACATCTTCAGTTTTGTTTTTTCTTCTCATTGAATCCACATATATATGCCTTCCCCTTTATATCTGTACTCTCTATTTTTGCAATAGTTATAATAAATCATTGTGTATAATATGTTATAGAAAGATTCTCCAGATGTTTGAAAAGTGTAAAAGTCCATCAATCAATATGCCAAAGAATACAATTCATCACCTTTCAACATCAAAACATTAACCCCCCCAAAAAGGGCCAAAAACTGCACTGTGCTCAGTGTACAGAATGTGAGGTTCATGAATTATAAAGAAATTCTATTAGTATGGAATTTCAATTTTCACTTATTGTTAAAACCCACCACTATCATAATAAAGTAATATTTTAGCTTGATTATATTTATACACACAAAATATAAAGCCAAAAAAAAAAAAAAGAGTAACAATAATTAGTTTAGAATACCTGCAATCACTCTCCCTTAGTGTTGATGTTGAGGTTGTATCACCTTTGATAATCAAATCCTTCAATCCATTATAAAATTCAGTCTTCAATATACATTGGTTACACCTCACCCACATAAGCAAATTTTCATTCATACATGTGTATGCACCAACATGTAATTGTTGAAATAATCGGCCACCATTAAAAAAGTATGTCTCTCATCTTCACGTGGTCACCATTCAAGTTTGGATTATTCCTTTTTCTTTATGGGTTTTCTATAGCATAATCATATGCACATGGTCATAAATCATAATCATCCAGATTGGTATATTTCTTTTCCTTTCCCTTTTAATTGAACTTATAGATTGACTAACATTAGTACATTACTTTTAAAATCTTGTACTGTTAACCATTACTTGGTTCGACTTAGTGAATGGTTATAAACATCAGAAAAATGATAATGAATAACCATCAGACTATATGAGTTCTCAATTATTAACGTCTAACTCCATCAATATATATATATATATATATATTTATTAACGTCTAACAGAAAACAACTTGAATACATGATTTGTTGAAATAAGAAAACTATGCATATGACCTCAACCACATCTACAGTATCAAGCTTCCCCAATATGCCCCCATTCATTCTCAGATGTTCCATCACCACATAGAGAAAATCATCCTTTCCCTAAGTTAAATAAACATATCCATTAAGTATGAAGATAGCTTTAAGTGAAAAACAGACCATCAAAAACTAACAAACACCTGGAGTTGTTGTTTCAAATTGTTCTAGTATAGCGAAATTCAAAATCCAACTGCGGAACTTGGGTTTTGATGATGGAAAGTTCTAGTGTATAGTGTACTAAATTGCTACTTATGTTGTTGACATAGAATGCCTAAATGCACATTAGAAAAAAATGCAATGACCAATGGCAACTAAAACCAAGAGGCCCAAACCATGGAGTGGATATAAACTAATGCAAGAGTAAGTAAATCATTTTGTCAAACGCATGGTGTGCACAAAATTTCAATGTCTAAGATATTATCGATTGTTATTATATATAAAAGGAATTAAAACAGAAATACACAACTTATTGGCACATTGAACTGTTCCTACAACGCAACATGTCTAACATTTGTTTGATTCGGCACCTCTTAAAAGCAAAGGAAAGTTTTCATATCACCAAAGCAAACATGGTATAATCTGGAAAATAGTCTAAATCAAAACATACAATGGTAAAATTATATCTCTATCAAATTAGTGGAAGGAAATAAAAACACGGAAAATGTTGCAATATTGGGATTTTACTTTTTTTTTTTAACAATGCAATATGGTAGCGTGATTGTGTGAACATTGAGGGTGGAAGGAAAAAGAAATTGAGCTACCCAAATTACTCAAACAAATTTTCACTCAAAAGGAGAAGAAGATCAAGAAATAAAATCCAAAGCACTACAATTGAAAGGGGAAAATGAAAGAAATCAGTTTTACCGGTAGTGGTTTCGCTGGCTGACCGGTGGCGACAGGCTAGTGAAGGCAGGCCTCTGTTCTTTCTCTTCAAGCATTGCTAGGTTTCTTATCGCAGTGGAAAAAGAGCATAACAGAAAAAGGTGAAAATTGAAGAGAAGAAACAATATATAAGAAGGCAGATAGAGTGGTTACATACTGAACCGGTGTGGGTTTTTAAAAGTTAAAAGTAAATTTTTGGTGAACATGTGTGAGGATAAGAATGAAATCAAATTTAACCCAAACATCTAAATCGATATTAATCCAACCAAATCCATAAATTTTAATAATGAAAAAAAAAAAAAATGTATCATGGGGTCACAAGAGTCTGATAGTGGTGGGAGATCGAACTTTACTTTGGCAGGCATATGGCCAGTGAACTCTCCCTCTTGCGAACTCTGTCTTTGTCCCTCTTACGACCTCCCTCCCTAGCTTTTTTTTTTTTGGGTTGTACCAAAATGGTTCTCCCTCTTCTCTAATGACCTAGATAGCAAGCCAAAAAAAAAAAAATAAAAAAAAAAACAAAATATGAAACTGAAATTCATAAAAGCATAGGAACAAAACCTAGAAACTGAAAATCCCTAATAACAATTCAGTTAAAATTTGATACAAAACCCAGAAATAGAAAATTCCTAATAACAATTCAGTTTGAATTTGATCTTCTAGGTTGTTCCCTGATTTCAACGAAATCCCTAAATTGATAGCAAACATAATTGAAGCAATAGGGTAAGAGATTAGTTGAAAATTACCAAGAAAGAATGGTCTGATATCAAGAGTTCCTGGGAAAGGTTTTTTTCGTGCTTATGTTGAAGGCTGCTTCATCTTCCTTCCATTTCAGGAAAAAAATAAAATGGAAAACGTCTCTGAATTATGATCTTAGATTTAGCGGAAACTAAGAAAGGTATCTAAGATCAGAATTTGAGAGACGGCGTTTGCAAAATCTTGTTTTGAAACTTTTTGATTTCTTATGCCCAATCGATGTAGTCTTTACTGTTCTGCCTCTTTCTATTTATTTCTCATGTCCCAAGCCTCATCGCGTCTCTCTCTCTATTTCTATCTCTCTGTGTGCATAGTATTGTAACCAGTTAAATTTTTTATTTATAAGGAGGCTTTTAAACGGTGTTTTAGCATTGCCAAACAACATAATTTATCGCTTTTTAAAGTGAAACGTGGCTGAATTTTATCCTATTTGTCAGCACAACCTTAATTGTAGGAACCCATTTTTTTTCTCTCAACTTCTGCTATTATATATATATATATATATATATATTTTGAACTAGTGGACCATTAACCTTATAAATCAAGCCCAAGTTATGCCAAAAGAAAAAAAAAATGGTCGAATTTATAAGTTCTCCACGTAGCTTCTAAAAAAATGATCAGTAGAGCCTAGCACTGCCAGCATCGAACACGATTATGGTAAGCTAGTTTCTTTATCTTGATTTCCTTCTTTGTCATTACGTGTGTATATATATATTTTTCCTTCAATTAACTCTCATTATGATGCAATTATTTTTGTAAGATATTATGTACACCACATGTTTGATGAATGGTCCAAACGAAATTTTACAGCTAATGTGTTAAGGTGGGATTTGGATTTTGATCCAAAAGGTTGTTTTATTATATATATATAAAGGAGTCTGGGCTGGCTTATGATGGTGCACACATACATACAGAAGCTTGTCCATGGTGCAAAGTGTTTAAAAACTAAGCAAAATGGAGCTGCTTATATGAATGTTATTTTTATTTTTATTTTTTTTGAGAAACGCTTATATGAATGTTATGCTATATCACTGTTCAGAAGTATCCCATCAAGAGCCTTTACATTGTGAATGGTATGAGAAGTAGTTTCCAAAGATAACAGAATTGAGCCACTTGTTGAGAAATGTGGATTGGATGGGAGGGCAGTTCATGTCAGGGACAATTCAATTGTCTTAGATGTTGAAATTGAACACAAAATGCAAACTTTCAAGTCCCTGGCCAGGGTCTCTATTGGGTCTCCATCAATTCAGCAAAAGATTCAGAAAAATGTGATGGCCTTATCATTGGCGGCAAGTAACAACTGCACCCTATTTGTTTGTTTCAGTGAACCTAGTGAAAGAGAGCCTATGATTGTGAATTCACTCACTAAAGTGTGCAACTTCCTGAACATTTCTGCACAACAAAGGAAGGTGGTTCGGCACACAATATGCCCACAGGTCACGCAAATGCGGATATGGACAGGTACACTTGAGGAGATACTAAATGGATTGAAATCTGAGTTGGATTTGTTAAGTTGTCAATGCTCTAGCAAAGGGACCAAGATGGGTCAGCAGATTGTTTCTAGCTGTCTAAAGTTCCTGGCTGACACTGCTATTTCCTTTGACCATGATTCTGCTTCGTGGATGCGGCTTGCGCCTGCAAAAGTTGTTGGCTCCTCTGCTTCACATAAATGGGAAGATGTTCTTGAGATGTTCAATGATCTCGTTTAGTGTTTGAAAAGTGAAAAGGAATTATGTCTTCTTGTGGGGAAGGTTGAGGTCATGAAAGGAGGACTGTCTCAAATCAAGGACATATTGATTGATAAAAGTATTGGATACAAAGAAGCTCGGCATCAAGAAAGCCTAGTGCAGAAGAAGCTCTCCAAGACATTGGGCCACTCGTCCAAGTGCTTGTTTACTCTTTTATTATATTACCTCCATGGACATGCTAGAGATATTGAAGTGGATTTATGCGGTCGAATTTATAGCGTTGGTGGTGAGGATAGGTTTTGCTTGTACATGGGAAAGATTTTGACTACAGAAGAGGATAAGATGGTCTGGAGTGGGGTGAAGCAATTGGACAGGGCTCTTCGGCTTTTCAAGTTTGTGTGGGAAACTGCGTGAATGAGAGGAGTTTTGCAGCTGCAAGGCCATTTGTGGTGTGTTGGTGCTGAGGGCAGGATGCTTACCTATAGAGGAAATACATTCTTTGTACATGGGATCACTGTTTGACAAAAAATTCCCTATACATATTGGTTCAGATGGTGAAAAGATATTTCATGGTGATTCATGGATCAGTGCACACTCTATGCAAGTCATTTCCAGATACTTAAACTATTATTCATATGTAAAATAAATTGATATGGAGCCATTCGTGTACTATTTAACTAAGGAAGAATTTCGCAATACACCCTACCTTCTTTTTCCTCTTCCATGCCAAATATTCTTAGAATGCTAATGAGTTCTAGTTCAAACGGCACATCTTCCCTTGTAAGAGTAAGATAGAGGCTAAGGTCTTATGCTTAACACTCACCAAGTGCGTATGTAATATCAAAAGAAAAAAAAGTCAAATATTCTAACAAAAGAATTCACTTACTCTAATGATTTGAAAGCCTCCATGGTATATCAAGTAGGGAGGACAAAAAGGTTTACTACTCTCTACTGCCACTTATATAATGTTAAATATTAGCATTGATACACCATGTTGAATATGCTAGTATGGATGCGAAAGCGAAAGCATAAAGTATAAAACACAATAACACATGAGGGTTACGTGGTTCAGCCTAATGGCCTACATCCACGGAGGAAATCTTAAAGGATTACATCAATAATATATTAGACTGTAGTACAAATTTTGTGTTACAATGAATCATAACATGTGTATATATAGATTAAACCCTAGACTAATAGACTTTTAGTACAAGTAGAAGACTTGGCTTGCACACAAAGTAGAATTAGGCTTGGGTTTATACTAATTGGCTAATATATCTCTAACATATAACAACAGTAAAGTACGCTTGAATGCATAATTTAAGATAATGCCATTAGACCACAACAAATTAAGAGAGAAAAACTATAGTCAATTTTGTTTAATTCTCATTTGGTAGGTGGGGTTGTATATTCGTAGTTTATTTTTTAGTATTGAGTCTAAAGGGCCCTGCCTTGGTGGAGTTCCATATCATGAAAAAAATGTATATAAGTAATAAAAAATGAGATGACCTCATCACAATCTAATCTTAAAAAAATAGGAAGCAATTCCCATCTAAATTCAATTTGAAAATAAAAATACAATTTGAAATAATGCAAATTATAATCCACAACTATAATTATTTAAATTTCAAACTTCATCAATTTGAAATGATAAGCTCAGTGCCTCGTGAATCATAACAACATATTATATGTTGTTATGATATGATATTATTGTGCAGAGAAACAAAATGTTTGACAAAATCCATCCATTAAGCATGGTTGTTGAAATTCCTCACTCAAAAGCTGTATTTGCATTCTGAACTTGAAAAGATTCTTTTGCTTGAAATTAGGTCGCTGCGAAATGGAGTATCAATCTTCAAAAGTCTCTCTTTCAGACGTTCAGTACCAGAAAATATAACAACAATATTCATTAAAAAAAAAAACTTCAAGATTTATTGTCCTGTTTTGAAGCCCAAGTTCCTTTAAATTTCATCAAGACTTGAGAAACTAGCATTGTTCCATTAAACATACTAGAGGACAAAGTGGCATATTTTGGAATAAATCAATTTATGTGAACAAGTATACTTTTTCTCTCACTTTGATCATGGTGACAAGCGTCGACAAAAAAAGAAAGAAAGAAAGAAAGAAAGATTGTGCTAGGTAGGAATGTTAAGAGATGATGGGATCTTAGGATGACAAGTTGCCTTCATCCTATCCTGCCTTGACCTACTGTACTCTAGGTTTGTGTGAGTTTTTCTTGTCTTGCCCCATTACAATCCTATTGGAAGTGTAAGAAATAAAGAATATGAGCTACAACTTTGATCCAATTACAAAGGCTTACACAGGAGTACAACTATAACTTTAGAAGGCTTTGTAGTCCTATCGGAGGCTTTAGAGTTTAGAAGGTATTTGGCAAACCACAAAATCATGCCAACTAAGAACAAAATAACTCGTTTTATTTATTTTTTGGTTGGATATTGTTTATGGTGGAACTAGATATATTGCTATATAAAAACTAGTATTTGTAACTTTAGTTCTTTCAATAAATTCCCTCCATCAAAATTTCAAATTTTGGTGATTTCACATTTATATTCCCATAAAAAAGTAGCTTTAAATTTGAAATTTTATAAATTTTATGTTAACTAAAAATTGGTTATGGCTTAATTATATATAAAAAAAACTTCAATTTTGAACTAGTGTTATTTCATATCAGAAGATTTAGAACTGAATTTATTTTGTGGTTTGCTGAAGACCTCATTCAGTTGGATATCCAAATAACGGATCTTTTAATTATTAATAACTCAAACTCATACGAATTTTACAATATAATGCTTAATTTAAATATTCATTTATTAGGTTATTGAAATTTACTGGTCACATTTATACACATCATTTTGTAAGATTTATGTAATAAAATTAGTAACACTTTTAACAATTTTCTTTTCTTTTAACATCGTTTTACTAGTAATTGATTACTTGTTCTTATCCACTTTTTTTTTTCCTTGTACTAAGTCTAATCATGTTTACACTATGATATTGCAAACAAGTCCATTTTGTATAATATAGTATATAGATACAATTTGTCAAAACGTAGTATTGTATTTTGCATACAAAATTTCTTCGAGTGCATCATATCGATGATCATTTTAGGTAAGTAACACTCATATATATATATATATATATATATATATATATATATATATATATATGACGACTCGGAGAAAGTGTTGTTAAAATTAAAAGTGAAATAGAAACATGAGCAAAAGCAAATGAGAATTAGAAGAATACTAAGGTTACGTGGTTCAGCCTAAAGTCCTACGACCACAAGATAAATTTCTTGACAACTACATCTTTAATATATCACTATGTGTATAACAAATTTACAACGAATTCTAGAAGGGTATATATAGATACTACCGGGTATAGGGTTTAGGTAGATGGACTTTACACTAAATTGGGCCACTTGGGCCGTTACACATAATAAACATAAACCTAATATAAATATGATCTTTAACAAAGGTACTACTGAAGAGAACCCATGGGATAGATGTGGAGATTTGTTGAGTCCAACCCATGATAGAGAAATTTAGAAATTCTGAGAAAATTACACTTCAACACCCTAAACTATACCCCAATTAAACTTTGCATTCTAAACCTTCAAAATGCTTGGTTTGCATCCCTAAACTATAACCCACGTTAATTACACTTTTCACCCTACCTTCAATTCTACAATTATCTTGGATGATACCACGTGAAAAGACCAAATTGCCCATCTTCTCAACCCCTTTAAAATAAATGAGAAACTATATTGTACCACTCTAAACTATATACTCGATTACACTTTGCATCCTAAACTTTGGTTTTTCTTCCAAGATAACAGTAGAATTGACGAATAGGTACAAAGTGTGACACAGGTTATAGTTTAGGGTGCTAACTTGTATCATGAAAGTTTAGGGGTGTGAAATGTAATTTGAGATATAATTTTGGGTGATAAATTATAATTACCCCATAAATTCATTATTGGTTTTGTAATCCCACATCAACTAGAAGAATAGTTTGAGATCGGTAAGCAAACAGGGCAGCTGATGGACTGGCAAAGGAGGGATGTATGCAGCAAGAAGATTTTGTTATTTTGTTTTATCCCCCTACCTCTGATATTGTAGCTTTTGTTAATGATGATGCCACTGGTTTGTATTATGTAAGGCGTGTAGCCAATACTTTGCCTTTCATGGCTTTCTAAGTTTAATAAAATCCCTCTTAACCAAAAAAAAAAAAAAAAGAGATCCTACATGTTAGTAAAATCCTTATATTAAAAGTTTTAGTCCTACATTGAAAAAAGTTCAAACTTCAAAGAGCGAAGCTTTACCGGTTAGACTTCCATGGCAGCAAAGCCCTAACCTTTCAAAATTCTCATAAAACTCATCACTTTGAATCAGCATCATTATTGATATCATAATGGACACAGACATTTCCCAGTGGATTTTGGAATTCCTAATGCAAAGCACAGCGGTGCAAGACCATGTCATCAAGAAGCTCCTCCAAGCCTCCCACTCTCCTCCTCCGCCGCCGAAGACACTCGATTCAAGATGGCCGTCCTCTTTTGCACAATCCAATCCGAGATATCTGACGCAATGGTCACCGAGACGACGCTCCAAGCGCTGGAACTGATCGAAGAGATGGACCGAAACGACGATGTGGAGATAGGAGAGTCATTGAAGGTGGCGTATTTCGCGGCGGCAGGGGTGGAGTGCACGGTGAAGTACTTGGCTTCGGAGGGAAGCAATGGGAAATACTTCAAGGCGGTGAAGAAAGTGTAGAGGGGCAGAATCGGCCATTTGGAGAAATCGGGGACGAAGAGCGAGTTGGTTAGGGATAATGCCGAGTTGACTCGATGGAAGATCAATTTGGAGGCGGTGCTTCGAGATGCCAAAACGACGAAGAGGTTGATGAATTTGAATACAAGGGCCGAGGCTCTGCAAAAGCGTAGGGCTTTTTTAGGGGAGGCTTGGGCACTCATGGGCCTTTCCTTTATTGAAGCAGCGGCGGATACGAGCAACGGAGCCAGTGAATTGGCAGCGGAGCAAGAGGCGGCAGTGAATAAAGAGGATAAACTTGTAGCAGGAAAGGTAAAGTTTCAAACTTTACTATGACTGCATGTTGTGTGTTAATAATTTTGTATTCTCAATGCTCATAATAGAATGAAAATGTTCACATTCCCCTATATTTTAGTTGTGTTGTGCATAATAGAATGAAAAATTCAATATGTTCATTAATTGTTTTTCTACTTTTCTGGTTCAACATTTGTTGATCTCACAGAACAATTGTAGACTAAGAGGCAGAGTTAGTTTGTGGAATTTCAAGCAAAATTAAATCAAAATGACAAAAAGGAGTTGAAATGCACGCTGATATCTTAGGTGCTACTAGATAAATATATATCTTGTAATCCTAGGTTAGTTCATTTCTATGTTCTGCGAGACATGATATATACCAAACACTACCTCAGTTTCCACTTAGTGCAATGTATTCTTGGAACTGCATAATTACACAGCATTGAAATGCTCTACCTACTCAGTTTCCACTTGTAATCTCCAAAAAAAATATTTAACAACCAAAACTACACAAGAAATATACTGTAGAATCCTAATTCCTACAGTTATACCCATAATATCCAATTATTTGAGTGGTCAGGTTTTGGAATGGATGAGAATTTGCTAATTGGTAATGGATGAGAATTTACTTGTATAGAGGAAAGCTTGTGTATTTAGCTAGTGTGGATATACCTTAGATTGACTAGGTTAGACTTTTTTGGTTTTTACTTGCACACAAATTTCTCCAAGTTTGGCTGATATTGGGATTGGCAATATTTTAGTGTTCTATTGGTCGCTATCCCTTCCACATTCAAATAACATATTCTGGTATTTAATGAGTTTATTAAAATCACTATTTTGTTGATTTCAATGTAAAGGAGAAAAAGTATGTTTCATGTACTCATAGTAAGTTATGCTGATTGTATCTTGCAATATACTCTGTTTTTACTTGGGCAATTCCCCCCCCCCCCCCCCTAGTTTAATTTAAACAAATAGTGGTTGTTTGAGTGCTTTTCAGTAGACCATATGTTTAAATAGATGTGCCTTAGTATATCTAAATTTAAGCTGTAGAATAACTTTATGTGAATAATGCATCAAAACATGTAGAATTTTTTATACTTTATTGTGTGATTGACTATCTTTGCAGAGAGGATGCGGCAAGCAGGTGTGGGAGGGAAAACATCATCACCAAAGGATCGAGCTTTAAATCCGCAGAGAAAGCGGACAAGATTTGCATCTCCAGGAAAATAAGTTTTTCAGAGATTTCTTGTTGGCCCTTAAGAGTTGAGTTTTCCCATTAGGAGTTCAACACAATAGTTGCAGTTTTGGCTAGTGGTAAAATAATACTTGGCTTGGCCAGTTTGCAAGCTCTTTGTGAATACAGCAATGGTGCATCTTGCTCCCAATTTCCGTTGTTCATATTTTATGAATGCATCCTAGTATGATTTGAGGCCTAGTAGTGCATGTAAGTTGTGCTATATAAGCATTGTTTAGGGGGATCTCTGGAGATAATTTTTCATCTGTATTCTTGGGTGCTTCTTGTGGGGATGAGAGAAATGGATACATTTTTTTGAAGTTCGTTTCAAATGCATGGAAATTGTATTAATGTAATATAATAAACATAATAGCCTATGAAAAAAATATTGATGTTTTTTAAGCCTATGATTCACATGGCTTAAAAGCTGATTTGTCAATGTTAAATTATCGATCACTGGATTTAAAATTAAATGTTGTATGTGATTCTAGTCCCTCAATGCAGGTACATTGAAAACATATATATTTATATTAGCGCATGACATGTCCAGAACATATATTAGTACTATTTAAATGTTCAAGTTCATGTACACCTTCTTCTCCAAAAAAAAAAAAGGTACATGTACACCTTACTTCGATAAAGGTGAAAATAATTAAGAACAAGGTTTATCCACTTCTCTAAAGATTTGGGTTTAATTAGTGGCTAATTTTGAGTCAAAAAACATTTAAACTTGAACTAAAATGAAAAACTATTAAGTATATTTTGGTAGGAATGGGGTTTTTCTTTTTTTCTTTTTAGGTATTTCAGTCATTTTTTAGGTTTTGGAGGTATTTTGGTCATTTTTTAGGTTTCGGGGATATTTTGGTAAATTTTTGGGTTTAGGAGGTGTTTTGGTAATTTTTAGGTTTCCTAGGTATTTTGGTGAATTTTTGGGTTTCAGGGTATTTTGGTTATTTTTTAGGTTTTGGGGGTAATTTAGTCATTTTTAGGTTTGGGGGGTATTTTGATCATTTTAAGGTTTCAAGGGGTATTTTTGGTCATTTTTTAGGTTTTGAGAGTATTTTGGTCATTTTTTAGGTTTCGGGGGTATTTTGGTCATTTTTTGGTTTTCGGAGGGTAATTTGGTCATTTTATGAGTTTTTGGGGTATTTTGGTCATTTTTTGGGTTTTGGGGGGTATCTTGGTAATTTTAAGGTTTTTGGGTATTTTGGTCATTTTTTAGGTTTTGGGGGGTATTTTGGTCATTTTCTTGGTTTCGAGGTTATTTTGGTAATTTTAAGGTTTTAGGGTATTTAGGTCATTTTTGAAGATTTTAGAGTACTTTGGTCATTTTCACTTTAGTGGCATTTTAGTAATTTTGATAATTGAGTAATTGGGTGGGTTGGGGTTTACCCATAATAATTGGGTTGGATTGGATTTGGGTTAAAAGCAATTAGTTAAATGGGTTTTAATGGGTAAATGACACCCCAACTTGTAAGTGATAAGGGGAATAGCACTTTACCCACTTGTGGTTTGGCCAGTTTTAACTAAGCCACCTGTGGTTTAAAAAATGTCACTTAATCCACGTGAAGTGCCCTCCGTTAGACATCCGTAACTCACCACCTGCGGTTTAAAAAATGTCACTTAACCCACGTGACATGCCCTCCGTTAGACATCCGTAACTCACCTCTCCCTTTTCACCGTTAAAAATAGGGGTAAATGTGTCTTTTTCATTATATTTTATGTCTCTCTCCTCTTTTCTCTCCTTCTTCTTCTTCGCATAAAACATAACAAGTCAAGAGATCGACTGAGCAGCAGAGCAACCTGATTGTCTAATCGGCTGAGATCAAAGCAACGATGAGCGGTGGATCAATGGATTCAAATTTTCTAGGGTTAATGGATTTGTGGGTTCGAATTTTCTGGGTTGGTTTAAATTTCCTTATGGTTGGTGGGTTCAAATTTTTTGGGTTTAATGGATTTGTGGGTTAATGGATTTGCGAGTGTAATGAATTTCTAGGTTGGTTTAGTTTTTCCTACTGTGAGTTTTTAGGATTTGGCAGATTTGTTCTATCTATGGCTTCAAAAGAAGATGGAGAATCTTTTGGGTTCCTTCCAATAAAAAAAAAAACGTGGGTTCCTTTTAGTTTTCCCTTGCTATTTGGGTTTGTAACCTAAACTAATTTTTTTTTTTTTTTTTAAGGCAAGATTTGATGTATATTGTTGATAGTATATACATCAAGAGGGAACCAATTATTGTGTTGATTGAACAAGATTCAGGTCACGAAATGGGATTTGGGTTTGAAGATTTGATTTCTAAGATGGTGAGAGAGAAGTCGTTCTTCAATATGTTGCTTCTAATTCTATTTTTATTGTGGCTTATATAGTAAAGAGGATTTTTTAACGGAAATGGCAGAGGTGGGTAACGGGTGTCTAACGGAGGTTACCTTAGGTGGGTTAAGTGATAACTTTTAAATCATGGGTGGGCACTGTTAAAACAGGTCAAACCACAAGTGGGTAAAGTGCAATTTCCCCTAAGTGATATTATTGATGTTGTTGTTGTTACCATTGTTTTTTTATGGGAGTTGTTACCAATGGAATTATTGTTATTATTATTATTTGTTTTTGGGAGTTGTTACCATTTTTTTATGGGAAATTTGTACCTTGTAATAGTTTTATATGACAATTACATGGAATTGTAGATAAACGAGGTAAGGCCAGAGGTGAGGATGGTCAAAATAGTAGGCACACAAACTTGAGTAACACACTGGCTTCAATATTGATTTGGCTTACTTTGAGCTTTTTCAAATTATCTTGACAGGTGGGACTACTGGGAGTTCTAGAAGTGAAGGGTGTGACTAATATAATATACTCATACAGATCAAATAGAGAAGGATGTGCACAACACATTGTTAGCAGAAAACACTATTAGTCTGTGCCACGACTAGGGATGGAGCCATAAATCTTTTCTTGGAGGGGTAGACCCTATTGTTAGGTTCTAAAGTCTTAGGATTTTATGTATTTAGAACTCTAATTTGTAATGTTGGCAAACCATGATCAAAACATTGTATTTAATCTTGTTTAGACTTGCTTAAAGTTGGTTTATTATTGTAAAGTTGGAATCGAGTGGCTGCAGAAGTACTTGGGACTTTTGGCCTGGCTCGATCGATCGAAGAATAGACTCGATCGATCGAAAATCGCATAGGTTGATTATTCTGCAGAATTTCCAACTCAGCCCTACTTCATTAAACGTTTAGGGTTTTATGTTTTTACCCTAGGTATATAAACTAAACCCTAGCCACGTTTTTGAAGGTTGTCCATATTGCTTTGTTGCTCATACATTGCTGTTTTGTATGAATCTCTTGTGAGATCTTTGAGGAGCTTTCTTTTACACAAAACTTAGGGTTTTCAAGGTAGAGATGATTTCAACATCTTAAAGATCATTACCGTTGCAACCATTGGAACTTAAAAGAAAAGCAAGCGGGGAGCTTGTAGCTGATTGAGGAATTCAAGAAAGAAGTAGTCTGTGGATTCGGAGCCTGCGCGTGGTCGTGTCAAGAAGTTTTACTGGTGGGTAGCATTAGGAAGTCGAGCAGGGAGCTTGTAGTCCTTTTGTAAGAACTTCAATTCTTTCATAGTGAATTCTGTTATGCCTTGAGGATCGGTGGGTCAAATCCTCCCCAGGTTTTTACCGTGTGGTTTCCTGGGTGATCATATCTTGTGTTCATTTATTTTCCGCTGCTTTATATCTTGATATGATTATTTGATTGCTTTAACCTAGAATTGCATAATTTGACTAAGTAACAACTTGGCTAATTAATCTAGGCTACGCAATCTGATTGGTTTAAAGGGTCTAAATTTTCATCAAGTGGTATCAGAGCGGGTAGCTCTTTTTGTTTGAGATTTTTAATCTCTGAGCTGATCCTTGACCCCTGTTGTCATGGATTCTTGGAAAATTTTTCTGCTTATTTGTCAACTTATCTATTTGTTATCTTTGCCTTTTGTTGTTTTTGTTAAAGCTTTCTTTAAGTATATTGGCATAATCACATGTGATAAGAATTATGTATGTTATACTGCTTTAACCGCCTTAAAGGCACGTGTTTCTTGTCTTTGGTATTTGGATAGTGGTTGTTCCAGACACATGACAGGAAATAAAGGTTTATTCAAAACACTCTTTGAAGGAAAGATTGGGACAGTCACTTTTGGAGATGGAAGTAAATCTGTGATCAGAGGCATTGGTACTGTGGACATTCCAGGATTGCCAGTGTTTGAAGATGTTTGGTATGTTGATGGATTGAAGGCCAATTTACTCAGCATAAGTCAGATTTGTGACAATGGATTAAGTGTTCTTTTCACCAAGTATGAATGTGAGATACTTGATGGAGGAGGTGACTGTATGTGCGTTGGTGTAAGGACAGCTGACAACTGTTATGGCATAACACCAAGTGTAAACAACAACCGCTTTAGTGCAAAGATTGATCAAGTTGATTTGTGGCATCAACGGTTGGGGCATGCCAGTCATAAGCAGTTAGAGAAGATTTCCAAGTGTGAGGCAGTTATCGGTTTACCTAAATTTGAGAAGATTGATAAGTGCATTTGTGAACCATGTCAGATAGGTAAACAAGTAAACTACAAGCATCCGTCTGTGACTAGTGTTCAAACTTCAAGACCTTTAGAGCTATTACACATTGATCTCATGGGTCCTGCCAAAGTTCAGAGTTTGGGTGGAAAGAAGTATATTCTAGTTGTTGTAGATGACTTTACTAGATATACTTGGGTTGTGCTTTTGAAAGATAAAGCTGAGGCTCCTGAGAAGATGATACATCTATGCAAGAAATTGCAGGTTGAGAAAGATACTGTGATAGCCAGAATCAGAAGTGATCATGGAAGAGAATTTGAGAATACCAAGCTGGCGACTTTCTACAACGATCAAGGCACTCACCAAGAGTTCTCATCACCCAAGACACCTCAACAAAATGGGATTGTGGAGAGGAAAAACAAAGTTGTTCAGGAAATGGCACGAGTCATGCTACACAACAAAAAGCTGCCAAAGTCCTTCTGGGGAGAAGCTGTCAACACTGCCTGCCATACACTTAACCGGGTGTATTTTAGACCTGACTCCAAGAAAACTCCCTATGAACTCTGGAGAGGGAAGAAACCTGTTGTCAAGTATTTCAGGATATTTGGCAGTGACTGTTACATTCTACGTGATAGAGAGAACCTAGAAAAATTTGATGCAAAGAGTGACAAATGATACTTTCTAGGATACTCTTCCACCAGTAGAGCTTATAGAGTGTACAATCTGAGAACCAAAACAGTCATGGAATCTTCAAATGTTGTGATAAAGGATGAAGTATGTTCAGAAGCATCTTCAGAAAGCACTGTTCCTGCTCAAGATAAGTCTTTAGAGGTTAATGATTCTCCTCTTACTGAGTATGTTGGGAAACATAGTGAGGAAGAGCTGCTGGTGTTGAATGATACAGTCTCAGTACCATCAAATTCAGAACCATCCACTCTGGTTCATAACACTCGACAGGTATAAAGTGAGTTTAGTCCTCTATTTGAACAGAAAGGTACTACAACATCTCTGGTTAAACGTCCATCCTCTAGAGTGAGATTGAATCATCCTTCCACAAATATATTGGGTAGTCTGAATGATAACATGAGATTGAGATCAAAGGCCTTGAATGTGATCACTCACTCATGTTATTTGTCCCAATTTGAACCAAAAAAGGTAGATGAAGCACTTCAAGATGCTGATTGGGTAAATTCCATGCATGAAGAACTTCATCAATTTGTTCGGAATGATGTGTGGGAATTAGTTCCTAGGCCTGAAAATGTAAATGTGATTAGAAAATGTAAATGTGATTGGAACTAAATGGATCTTTAAGAACAAGTCAGATGAACATGGCACCGTGATTAGAAACAAATCAAGACTTGTTGCACAAGGATACACACAAGTGGAAGGAATTGACTTTGATGAGACCTTTGCACCAGTTGCAAGATTGGAATCCATTCGGATATTGTTGGCCATTGCAAGTCATCTAAACTTCAAGCTGTATCAAATGGATGTCAAAAGTGCTTTCTTAAATGGGATGTTACAAGAAGAGGTGTATGTTGAGCAACCTAAGGGATTTGTGGATCCTCACAGACTGGATGATGTATACAAGTTGAAGAGAGCCCTCTATGGTTTGAAACAAGCTCCTAGGGCTTGGTATGATAGATTGACTGCATATCTCACTAAGCATGGATTCAAAAGGGGATCTGCAGATACAACTCTCTTCATAAGAAAGGATAAGACTGGTTTTGTTGTAGCTCAAATTTATGTTGATGACATTGTTTTCAGTGCTACTAATGATTCTCTTGCTCATTCTTTTGCAGATGAAATGAAGGCAATGTTTGAAATGAGCATGGTTGGTGAACTGACTTACTTTTTGGGATTGCAGGTGAAGCAAACAGAGTTCGGCATCTACATCAATCAAGCTAAATATGCAAGGAATTTAGTCAAAAGATTTGGACTGGACAAAGCTGCTCATGCTAGAACACCAATGGCTGCAAATGCAAAATTAACACTAGATCCATC
This sequence comes from Quercus aquifolioides, assembly GCA_019022515.1. NCBI lineage: Eukaryota > Viridiplantae > Streptophyta > Magnoliopsida > Fagales > Fagaceae > Quercus > Quercus aquifolioides. The sequence goes on from JAFHAW010000270.1 coordinate 222,170, forward strand.
AGGTGAATCTATTGATATTACTTTATATAGAAGCATGATTGGATGTCTTTTGTATTTAACCGCTAGTCGGCCTGATATCTCTTATAGTGTTGGTGTTTGTTCTAGATTTCAGTCTAATCCTAAGGTTTCTCATTTAAATGCTGTTAAGAGAATTATCAAATATGTGAGTGGAACCTGTGATAATGGATTGTTTTATAGCAAAGAGTCAAATTTGTCTCTTGTTGGTTTTTCTGATTCTGATTAGGCTGGGAATGCTGATGATAGAAAAAGCACCACTGGGGGGTGTTTTTATGTTGGAGCCAATCTTGTGGCTTGGATGAGTAAGAAATAAAATTCTGTTTCTTTGTCCACTGCTGAAGCAGAGTATATTGCTGCTGGGAGTTGCTATTCCCAACTCCTTTGGATGAAAAAGCTTTTGAGTGATTATGGGATTCCTCAAGACACCATGGTTGTCTATTGTGATAATTCTAGTGCTATAGATATATCTAAAAATCCTGTTCAACACTCTAAGACCAAACACATTGAACTTAGATATCACTTCATTAGGGATTTGGTTGAAAAGAAAATTGTTGTTCTTGAGTATATCCCTACTGATCGTCAAAACGCTGACATCTTTACCAAACCTCTTGATGGAAGTAAGTTTGAGACACTTCGTCAAGTGATTGGTGTTCTTCAGTGTCCCTAAATTTTTTTTGACTTTCTTGGTCCTTGTGCTTAATTGCTCTATTCTTTGGTGACCATTGTTCTTTGGTTTTTGTCTTTTTATTGTTTTTGTTCTAGGACTTGCATTGCATTACATTCATGCATTTCATTCTAGGATTTATTTGTTTTCTCTTTTAATAATAATAATAATAAAAAAAAAAAAAAAAAGGAAAAGGAGAAAGCAAAAATTATGTTAGACACTATTTTTCTTGATCTTTGAAAAACAAGGTTGGTCTATCTTTTGACACATGTCATGTTCTGTGTACCTTGTTTAACTTTGATGAACTTATTCATTGCACTTGACTAGTTAAAGCTTTGTAGTGCATGTTGTGTGGGAAAGATGTTTGTGGTTATTAATCATTTTGTCTTGATCTTGAAGTCACATGTTATTTGACTGTCGGACTTGATCCTTTTGAGAAAGGCATAAATAACCATCTCACCACTGTTCACTAGTCAATCATGAACACCTTAGTGCATATCATAAGATTTTGTGCTCGAGAAAGTGTAGCACATGCACAAAAAGAACATAAGGTGTAGCCTCTTTAAATGCTTAAATGCTTAATGCTTAAAATTGGTGTGTACTATTAGGCTTGATGCCATTTCACATAATCTAATCTGGTGTGTACTATTAGGCTTTATGCCAAATTTCACCTAAATAATGGGGCAAAAATACAAGAAACTTACATGATTGCAAGCTTTTGTTCTAGGAGATGTGGGAGTTATAGGATGTAACTCTTTAGGTGATAGTCTCTTTTAAATTCTATGTGATGAATTGTGTAGACTTTGTGTTTGATTGCTATTCACATATCACCTCACATGTATCTCAAGTTTTTGCTAGTATCACACACTACACAAGTTACTCTTTGTTAAACACTGTACATGCTAGTGTGTGTGTTTTTGGTCTGACCAACCAAGTTTGAGAATATCTTGAGATTTGTGCACAACATATCTGTTGCTTGAGAAAATTAAATGGAAGAATGATTGAAATTTGTTTTTGAGAAAATTGGGTTTAAAATTTTGGGTTTTTGAAAAAGCATTCCATCTCATACTCATGCATTTTGTTTCTGTAATTTAATGCTTTGAGTAGTTGTTTTTCAAAATTAGGTTTGTGTCTTTCAAAACTGTGATTTTTCTCAAAATTTAGTGAGCCTCTGCCCATTTCGATCGATCCAGTCTGATTTTCGATCAATCGAAAAAGTGCTTTCATTTGTCTCAAAATGACTGTGTGTTTCGATCAATCGAATCTGATTTTCGATCGATCGAACATCGTGAAAAAGCTTTTTAAAAAGGTTCTTTTCTGACTTTTTCAAAGTTCCTATTCAAAACTTTTCAAATTTTTTTCTCTCTCTCCGCGTTGGCAAGGCTCCACATAGAGATTTTTGTCGTTTTCCTCCGAAGTTTTTGCAAAGAATCTCTTTCCTCAAGCCGGTAAGACTCTTTTGCCCTTCCTTTTGATTTTATTTTCATGTTTTCATGCATAAATCCATGCATTTGAGGGTGATTTTCGGACTTTGCATATTTGGGATTTTCTGTTGATTCAAGCCCTATTTTGTGAAATTGATCATTGGGTTTTTGTGGGGACACATCATAAACATGATTCTTACCTGTTAATTTGATCAATTTTGAGTTTGGTGAAAAATTGAAAAATCTAGGGTTTGTTCTTGATCCGAATTGGGGCTTTTGTTAAATTGGGTAGAATTTGATGAAATTGGCTTGTTGTGTTGTTGTAATTAAGCATTATAATCTATGTGATGTGTTTTGTAATGCTCAATTCATCATTATGTTTAAAAATTTCAACAAGTGGTTTTCAATTTTTGGGATTTTTTATAGAAATTCCCTGTTCAAGCCAATTTTGTTAAATTAATCTCAATTAAACTTAACTGTTTACTGCATTAGATCATGCATCACAACATTATTATTGTTCATGCATCATATAGATTTTTGTTCTATATTTTTTTTATTGTGCTAATTTGCAGTCTGCCCTTGGTTTTGTTTTCTCTTGTTCTTTTTGGTTTTCACTTTGTGTCTATGTCCTTTCCTTAGCACTATGCCTAGGAAGACTAGAGCCCGTAGGAATGTTCCCTCACCTTCTCCTTCACCCCCTCCATCCTTTGACCGTGAGAAGTTTTCTAGTGAGAAAAACCAAGAGATTTTTGAGAAGCTAAACATTAGGAGAAAGATTTGGGCTGAGCGTTCTGTTCACTTAGATGAACTTGATCCTGCCATTAGGGCAAACTTTGAGCGTAGGGGCTGGTTACCCTTGGTGGATGTTTCTGATCCTCCTCCACCTTCTGCCTTGATTAGAGAGTTCTATTCGAACATCTCTATCCGCATCTATGATTCCAACACTCTAGTCAAGAGTTGGATACGAGGCGTAGAGTACTCCATTACTCCTCAGGTAGTGGCTGATGCTCTAGGGGTACCATTGGTTCGACATCCTGTCTATCCATATGACGTGTCTCCCGAGATTAGTGATGTCTTGTCTTACATCACTGGGACTACTGTCCAGTGGGGTTCTGATCCTCGGATCACTTCTGCTGAGCTCTCCGGGTTACACTATCTCTTCTCTAGGGTAGCGTGTCATTCTATCTGGCCCATTTCCCATGTTCACACCATTCCTCTTGAGAGGTGTGTATTTTTGTACGCTTTGGTTACTGATGCTCCTATTAGTTTTCCCCATCTTTTTCTTCGTTTTTTGAACGATGTTTATAGGAGTTCATCCACTGCTCATGCTCTTGTACATCCTATTTTCATTCATAGGATTCTTCGTTATCTTGATATTAGTGGCTTTCCTTCCTCTGAGCCCGTTCATGTGATAGCTCCTATAGGTGCGTCTTTTCTTAGACAAAGGGCTGCTCATCTTCGAGCTGGTTCTAAACACCCTAGGTCTGAGCCCTCTAGTAGCGCACCTCCTCCTTCTTCTTCTGCAGGTCTTGCTGGTGAGGATGTTCCTGATCCAGTTGATGATGATGCTGCTGCTGCTGATGTTCCTCCACCTCCTTCGGCCGACTTCGATGTTCGTCGTACTTTGGAGACTGTCATGACCGTTCAGGCGGCTCATGGTCAGATTTTGGTGGACTTACTAGACGAGATTCGTGCTCTCCGAGCCGATTTTGCGCGTCTTCATTCACCCTTACCACCTCCTTTTGATGGCGACTTGTGATTGCCCTTTGGCATTCCGTCACAAAAAGGGGGAGTGGAGTTTTGACTTGTAGAGGTGTTTTTGTAGTTAGGGAGAGATTTTTTTTTTTTTGAGACTTTTTGATTCTTTTTGTTTTGAGGAGCTTGTGGAGTTTTTAGATTGTATCTAGGTGCTTCACTTTGTATATCATTTTTGGGGATATTCATGTTAGGGGGAGTAACATTGACTGATATACATGTTATTTTTATTGATTCTTGTTGCTTTGTGATTCACTGCTTATTGATTTATATTTATGAGTTGATCATTCATATATGTCTTTATTTTGTGTTGTGTGAATCTTACAAGAATGTTATACCTATTGTTTTACTCTTTTCTGTCACACATGCGTTTATGCGTTTGTTGAGTATTTCAGGATTATACAGGTTGATTCAACTAAGCTGCTGTCTACACTTGCAACCGATGGATAGTAGTTAGGCTGAATTTGAATTTATGAGCATTATCTTTGTAAAGGGCTTTTTACTTGTAAAACTTTGAGCTTTTAATTATGGTTTTGTCACGGATTGCCAAAGGGGGAGTTTGTTAGGTTCTAAGGTCTTAGGATTTTATGTATTTAGAACTCTAATTTGTAATGTTGGCAAACCATGATCAAAACATTGTATTTAATCTTGTTTAGACTTGCTCAAAGTTGGTTTATTATTGTAAATTTGGAATCGAGTGGCTGCAGAAGTACTTGGGACTTTTGGCCTGGCTCGATCGATCGAAGAATAGACTCGATCGATCGAAAATCGCACAGGTTGATTATTCTGCAGAATTTCCAACTCAGCCATACCTCATTAAACGTTTAGGGTTTTTTGTTTTTGCCCTAGGTATATAAACTAAACCCTAGCCACGTTTTTGAAGGTTGTCCATATTGCTTTGTTGCTCATACATTGCTGTTTTGTGTGAATCTCTTGTGAGATCTTTGAGGAGCTTTCATTTACACAAAACTTAGGGTTTTCAAGGTAGAGATGATTTCAACATCTTGAAGATCATTACCGTTGCAACCATTGGAACTTAAAAGAAAAGCAAGCGGGGAGCTTGTAGCTGATTGAGGAATTCAAGAAAAAAGTAGTTCGTGGATTCGGAGCCTGCGCGTGGTCATGTCAGGAAGTTCTACTGGTGGGTAGCATTAGGAAGTCGAGCAGAGAGCTTGTAGTCCTTTTGTAAGAACTTCAATTCTTTCATAGTGAATTCTGTTATGCCTTGAGGATCGGTGGGTCAAATCCTCCCCAGGTTTTTACCGTGTGGTTTCCTGGGTGATCATATCTTGTGTTCATTTATTTTCCGCTGCTTTATATCTTGATATGATTATTTGATTGCTTTAACCTAGAAATTGCATAATTTGACTAAGTAACAACTTGGCTAATTAATTTAGGCTACGCAATCTGATTGGTTTAAGGGGTCTAAATTTCCATCACCTATGACCAAGATGATACTATATAAATCTATATCACAAAATGAATACACACATACACTCGTATATAGTTATATATGCTTTTGTTATTTTGCTTGAAAAGATGAACAAAATTTTGCATATTATGCAAGTGATAACAAAATTAAAACTATAGAAAAATTCATAATTTAATTTCTTTTTTATAGATGTTTTAACATCGTAAGTTTGTTTTATATATTGATTTATTTCATATAAAATTGGATAAGTCATACATTACTTAATTAGATTAATTAAGTAGGTGAAAGATTTTTAAGTTTTATGTAAAAATTAACTCAATTTACATTGATCACTTATGCTGAATTTCTAAGTATATTTTTAGTTTTATTCATGTGTTATGGGATAATTTTTGGCTATGAGATAATCAAATGTTTAAAGGTTTAAAAGTTCCATTAAAGCAAAAATTACCTCTTGACACATGAATAAAACTGAAAATATAATACATTGATCACTATTACCATTGGTGTCATTGCAAAAATTTTGTTTCTCTCTGGCTTAGGACAGAACAACTCTATCCTGAAACGTAAACAAAAGCTTGTTTGACTCTCTTATAGTATATGTACAAATTGAATAGCTTATCACTTTATCTGTAATATAAAATATACAAAATCTGATTTGAGTTTTGTATATGTAGGTTAAAAATTATAACTCAAGGTGACAGGGACGGTAATATAGTAAAAATAGTAAGGGCCTTGGATATTGTGGGCCTAAGGGGCTGAGGCCAAAATATTTTAAAAATAGTAATATAGAATATACATTTAATGAATATTTTAACAATTGAGCCCTTTGTATGAAAATGATTATTTTTGGCTCCCCCTCCCTCCTCCCAATAAGTTACAAGCTGGCCTATGAAAACGATAAAACTCAACAGGCAAACACCCACACTATAACATCTGCAGCATACCGCGTTGGCTGTACGTTTCAAGCTCTTTCTTCTCATATTTAAGCTACTTTTTCTTTTTCTTTTCTTTTCTTTTTTTCTTTTTTTATGATTGCTAAGATTGGTTAAAACGAGAAACAAAAAGATTCTGAAATCATGACTTGCAGCTGAAACACCGTAAATAAAAGAGAGACAATGGAGGTAGGAGATAGAGGGGGAGTTGCTTCAAGCTTGCAGTGAATTAACAACTGTCAAGCAATGATCACCTTCCAAAAGTGCTAAAACTACTATAATTTCAAGCCAAAGGAACTAGGGAGAGAGCTACCCAAGGTCAAGCCTGTGTCCACCGCCGGTCAAGCCTGTGCCCACCTGCCTCCTCTCGCTGATTTGCCTTCTCTCTCTTCCCTCCTACCAACCAAGGCCGAATCGAACACTGCATGTCACCGATCTAGTGCCTTCACTCAAGAGCCACACATTCTCTTCCATTCTTACTCACGACACTCTCAATCTGGATCAATCTCACCCTCCTCCGCAGCAAACCCAAGGCAACACTACTCCCCAGTGGTCTTCTCTCTCTCATCTCACTTTTTCTCTCTAACCTAAACCAAACCCCCCACTTATTTTTGTGTCTGATTTTCGTTTTGTTTGATCTTTGATTTTGTTGTTGTTGTGGTGGTGTGGGTGGTGGTGTTTTGGTGGGTTTTGTGTGGGTGGTGATTAATATTGTATGGGTGGTGATGGGTTTTTTCTGGATGGTGGATTTTTTGTGGTGGTGGTGGCGGTTTTTTCCCTCTTCCTGATCTGGATTTTGTATGGGTGGTATGGGTTGTGCTTATTCGTGGTGGTGGTGGTGGTGGCGGCGGTGGCGGGTGGCTGGCTTAGGCTTAAATTTTCTGAAAATAGATTTTTTACATCCAAGACCAAACACAGGAAATAATTTTCCGATGTAATTTTCACAACACAGTCAAACAACAGAAAATGTTTTCCTTTACATAAAATTTTTCAATTGAAAATATTTTACCCTTAAAAATATTTTACATATTGCTAAACACAACATTTTTTTGCTAAACTGCTAAACACAACCTTAATAACAAACAACCAACAATAACCAATAACCAGGAAGTTATAAAAAAAGAAAAAAAAAAGAGTTAAATATTTTAATTTTTTGGTTAAAAATTAATAGACACATACACGGATACACCTGCCACCCCACCCACTGATTAATTAATGGCCACACGTGCACCCCTAATCTCACTCGATCTCCAAAACACAAGCCTATGTTTGTTCTAGACGTGGCAAAACGGGCGGGCCGGGTCAATCGGGTTGGCGGGTCAAACGGGTCACGGGTCATTTTTAAACGGGTCAAACGGGCTGCGGGTCAATCGGGTTGCGGGTCGGGTCGGGTTGGGTCGACCCGTATTTTTCAAACAAAATTTTTTTTTTTTTCAATTACAAAAACAAATCAATGACAACATGTTTAGAGAGAATGAATAAAATCAGTTAAGCAAATGAATTACACTTAATGCCACTTGTTAATATCCTTTCAATTCTGATAGTTTTGACTTTTGAGCATGACAAAAATTATTTATAGTCATAAATTCATGATGTAAAAAGTCTTCAATGTTAATAGTTCACTGCCAAAATGCATATAATTATAAAGTGTGGAATGCTGAATGTGTGAACTGTGAAGACCGAAGAAGGGCAAAGGTGCAAGCTTTGATTGCTTTGTGTGAAATTAAAAAAGTGTGGAATGCCGAATGTGTGAACTGTGAAGACTGAAGAAGGGCAGAGGCCGGACTTTTGAGTCTGGAGGCGCAAGAGAACTCAACTTAGAGAAGTAGAGGAAGTGAGGAGCTTTCACTTTTCAGGTTTGTTTGTATTGTATAATTGTATTATGTTTGTGCATTTTGTGCTTTGGCCGAGTGATGGACTACAGCTTGCAAGCATTGAATGAGTTTTTTTTTTTTTTAATGGTTGTGGCAGCCTTGGCCGGTTGGCCCTTGACCCTTGTCACTTGGGTAGTGACTTGTCTTGTCTACTGTCAAGTGTCAAGCACAGTAGCATTGATGGTTGTGATAAACATTGAGTATATTATTACTAATTTTGATACTTTGTGCTTTATGCACATAGTATCAGAACGTAATTAAAAAAAAAATTAGTGAATTTTTTTTAACGGGTCGGGTTACGGGTTATTCGGGTCGGGTCGGGTTGACCTGCAAAAAAATCGGATCGGGTCACGGGTCAATTCGTTTTTGCTTCGGATAAAAAAAATCAGGTTCAGGTCAAGTTTTTTTCGGGTCGGGTCGGATCAGAAAATTCTGACCAGTATTGCCATGTCTAGTTTACTCCGTCTCATTCCTCTTGTTTCGTTCTTATGGTATATATATTCCTCCTCATGCATAGACGATGAGGACCATTTAATCATGATTAAATATATTATCGCATAGCCAAAGATCTGAGCCATATAGGCACAGACAGCAAGACAAAGATTGTTTCTTGGACAGTTAATATATTGAAAGAGTTTTGGCTATTTGCAATGAAACCAAAAAATCATTGAATACAAGGGAGTTTAGGTAAGCATTAAGGTGGGATCTATAAAATTGGGATTACCAAACTGAAAATACTAAATACTTATATTATATATACAAATAGAGTAGTTTATCTCTTTCTGATTTGAGTTTTGTATATGTAGGTTAAAAATTTTAACTCTTGGAAATGTATTCATAGTAGAAGCCTAGAAGGAATGAGATGGAATAACGAGATATATGTTGTGTTTGGCATTGACTTAAAAAGTCAGTTTTTTTACTATTTAGCGTATTTTTTTTACTATTCAGCTTATTTTGTGTCTTATTCATGGGTTTCATTGCATTTTTTTGGTACTATTCATGTGTCTCACTGTACTATTTCAAGAATCTTTTAGTTTTATTTATAGTATTTTTAGCAAAAAAATTTCAGTTTTAACTAAATAAACTATTCCCAAATAGACTTATAATAAGAAAAGGTCTAACACATTATTGACTTGAAATGTTGGTTTCTTCGCTGCTTGCAAGTGAGAGCTAAATGCGTGATTGTTGTCCCATGAATTTTTTTTCTTAACTCTTATAACCGCCTTACAATACGGGATGCATGATTTGTTAGTGTTCTGGTTGATGTTAGGTAGAGCAGCGGGTTCACAGTTACCATGAATAGTTTGCATTTGGGAATGGTTTGTTACACCCAAAATAAAGAGAGAAGGGAGCATTGAGAGTGTAGGTGTTTAGCATATTTCCTAGACATGGGCTAACTTTGTTTTCTATCATATTTTCAATTTCCTCCATCCCTCCTCATGGGCTTCAAAGTTGGTTTGAATACTCAATTTTATTAATTAAAATAAAATCAATTAGACATAAGTGACCAATTACATCTCAGATTCTAAATATTTTTGGTTGCGACTCCAAACTTTTGACATAAGTAATCCGTATGTAATGCTCTTAAATTTGCGCCATTAACTACTTAAAATTTTCAATTACTTTTTACCATCTTTTTTCAGTACACTGCCCCTATCCGCAAATGTAGTAACCTTTAATTAATTGACATACATTACATGCCTAGCATCGAAACGGCATCACTTTTGACTTCTTTGAGGTGACCACAACATCAATAATAAAAGTTTGACACCAAAGAGATAAAATTGAGAGGAAAACAATAGAAAAATGAACCGGTGATCTATTGTGGGGTTGAATGTAATTGAGGAAGAACCTCTAGTAGCAGGCCCAATAAAATTTTTTACCTGGGCTTAAACTATATTAGCTACTTAAAAGCCTGGTCCAAATGAAACTAGTTCTGAACTCTGAAGTGGAAAAAGATTAATAAGAAAACGTGTCATTCATTTGCTACAGCTACTGATTCTACTGAAATCTACAAATGGGCCCTTTTTATATCTTACCCAGCCTACTCCTTATTCCAATTTGGGCTAGGATTACACATGTTCTATACCTTTAATAAATTAACAAAGCCTCAATTTTTTCCCTGTGATTAGTTGGGCCAACTGGGAATTACACTTTTTTGATAGTGGCGAATTTGGATTTGGTCAATCTATAGTGTCACTAAAAGCCTTAAGGCCGATTGGCCTGCCAATGCAGTAAATTTTAGATGCATATACTATGCTATGAATGATGGTACACCAATGAAAATACCAAATACATTTTGCATATTCGAAAATCATGTTGGAAACATAATTTGACGTCACACTGAATTGAATATTCCCGTGAAATTTGTTACTTGTAATTGATATTATTGATGCTGCTGTTGTTACCAATGTTATTATTATTATTATTATTTTATGGGTGTTGTTACCATTGTTATCATTCATGTACTACAATGTTGAATTTATGCTATTTTTTTTGGGAGTTGTTACCATTGTTATTATTACTAGACGTAGACCCACGTAATACGTGAGAATAGATAATTATATTTTAGTTATAATATAATATATAATTTGTTCTCTAAATTTTGTGGAAAATAATTTTTTCTTCAAAAAATTTAAACAATTTCTAAGATTATTTTTCATTTATTTATCTCAAAAAATATATCATCATTTTATTATTTGGATTTATTTGATTGATATTATTCATTTTTTAGGTCGTCCATATTTTGATAAATTATGTTATCGTGTGTTATATTTTCCTAATTTGTTTTTCCTGTACAACTAAATTGTTTTAGTTTCAAATATATTATTCAAAATTTTCATTCTCTTAAAAAGAGATTATTATATTTATAATTTTTCTTATCGTAGGAGTAGCTTCGAACTATTGATTGAGTTCTATTTACTAATATAGATAGATAAAATTGGAATTGCATATTTCTTAAACATTACTAAGTGACTATTCCATATTATAAATTTAATATTTAAAATAATATGTTGGAAAAAAGTAGACTTTATGTCTAAAATTGAATACTTCATCTATCGAAATGAAAGAAAATAATTGGTATAACATAAAGAGAACATGATCTATTTTTTTTTTTTTTTGATTACATACACTTTTATGTATTAAGATTTTATTGCTTTTAAATGAATCTTTATATCGCATTTTTGTTACTACGCTCCTGTTGAGTCTTTTCATTTGTCACATTATTACCACATCATTATTCTTTTTTAATTTTCTGAAAATATTAAATATATAAATATATTGGCTTTACAAATTCATCTTAGGCAATTTTAACTTTAAATATTCATTTATTTTAATTTTGATGTTTTAACTAAATAATAAATCAATGAAAAATAAAAATAAAAATAAAAATAAAAATATTGTCTATACATATTCATCTTGGATGGTTTAATTTTAATAGTTGATAGACACATTCAAATACATAGCCAACATTGTATTTTGATATAAATTCAAAATCTCACTTCCAAAATAACTAAGTATTATGTCAAAAAAAAAAAAAAAAAAAAAAAAATAAAACAAAAGTTAAAAGAGGGAGAGAGAAGACTTGTGATGGAAAACTTAAAAAATCAAACACACTACCAAATCATATTAACCCAAAAATAGTATTATATAAAAAATACAATGATTCATCAACCTAAAGTAAAGTTGCAAAAAAGAATATATATATATATATATATATAGAGAGAGAGAGAGAGAGAGAGAGAGAGAGTAATCACCTTTTTCAGGAGAGAAATAGAAAATAAAATGAGAAAAAGAAGCATCAAATAAAAAATATAGTCATAAGTCAAACACCAAATTATCCAAGCCATGATATATAATAGAATAACATTATATTCTTGTAAACTATATTTATATGCAATAAAATAACATTTAACAATTATAGAAAAGAAAAAAAAGATAATAACTTAAAAACACAAAACCAAATTGCAACCCAAAGTAAAATTCTAAAGAACACATAAATACATCAATCTAAAGTAGAGATACAAAAAATAAAAAATTCACACAAAAATAAAACATGAGAGAGAGAGAGAGAGTAATAACCTTTTTCATGTGAGAAAATATGTATAAAATGGGATAGAGAATGTCATATTTATAGTAATAGAATAGGGATAAGAAGAGTCAAAATAAAAGGAAGAGGAAGAGATAGATCAAGAGTGACATTAAGGTTAAGAGTAGTGGAGAGATGAAAAGGTAAAAGAGAAGTTATGGTTGGAAGTAGTGGAGAGAAATGAGAAATAGGTAGATGATGTGGCCGCTGATGTGGCTCAACAGAAGCGTAGCAACAATAAATGCTACGCTTCAACTTTTAGATATATATAGATTATTTTTTTTTTTTATGGGAGTTGTTACCATTTTTTTATTGGAAAATTTGTAACTTGTAATAGTTTTATATGATAACTAGTCGCTAACCTGTGCGATGCACAGGAGTTCTTAGAGGATAAGGTTAACCTGCACGGTGGAGTCGTACCATGGCTGCTAGAGTTAGTTCCTAAGGTTGGACTAAAAATTGTAAAAAATGGAATTTTGAGCTTTTTAGGTGCCAATATTTTAGAGCATCCTACTAGCTCTTTCATTGAGGCACTATGTCATTTGAGACAACAAAGTAACTATTATGAGAATTTGATGAGAGAATTCTATATTGCATTGAAAGAAAATGAAAGTACATCAAGTATTTATACAAAGTCTGAGAGTAACTAACTTCTTACTAACTCCGCAATATACGGATCTAGCCTCTACAACCAATCAGATTAATACACGTGTATCTAAATAATAGCTATGAATTAAACTAATCCTAAAGTATAGGTAGTATAGCTTTTTTTAAATATAAACACTGTTGTTTATACAGTCACAGCTACAATTCTTCCATTGCTCTGTTCTGATACACTGCCTCTCTGCCTAAGTCAACAGCTACAATCCAAACTTGCTCGACCTTCAACATGAGTCCTTGATCTTGTCCTTCTGATAACTATGAAACATCATTGGTTTCTTTGTCTTAATGGAATTGTCCAGGTTGGTGTAAAGATTGACAAAAACACAAAGGCTTAAAAGAAAATATTGACCTCTTTACATAGATATGGAGAGTGCCACCTAATTGAAAAATAAAAAAATAACGAAACCCAGAAAATGAAAATTCCTAATAACAATTCAGGTAGAATTTGATCTTCTAGGTGTATACTTCTTTGACCCACATGAACTGCACTTGCACATAACTCTAAGATGGGGGGAAAATAATATAATAAAGAAGCATCTTAATGAATCCTTCAACAAAACAAATAGAAAGTTGCTAAAAGGATTGCATAAGAAGAAAATGAATGTGGTGGTGAGAAAGGAGTGCATAAAGGTCCTACAAGAATATTAAAGAAAAATATGTCAACGTACATGTAATATTTAAAAATGAGTTCAAGGCTTACATATGAATGTTTGGAATATATGTTCCTTCCATGCCATTGCACACCACAGCTACCTTCTCAAGTAGAACATTTTGTCCACTATTTTCTAAAGACCTAACCTGATGATAAACTCCTTAGTCTACAAAGTCAAATATACAATTGCCCCAAAAATCAACCGGAGGGAAAAGAATTGCACACATACACAAAAATAGGACAAACATACTTCACATTTGGCTGGCATTTTTCTGAAGCTGATAACTCATAATTAGACTTTGCTTTACAATCTGCGCAATAGTAATCTACATTCTCTAGATCCTTTAAACCATACACAAGTCAGTGAGTAAACACATATATGACAGGAACAGAAATTGACATCACAATTCATAAATCAAGTGAATTAAGCACACCTTGAAAAGCTTGCTAGAAATATTCTCATACTCGGCGTGCACCCAAACATTACAACCATCACAACACACTTGATCAACATCTCTAAATTTAGATTTGCAGGTAATCTCACCCAATTACTGAAAAAGAACAGTCTGATATTGAGGCCGGGAAGGAGAATCTAAAAATTAGAAGAAGAGAGATAGAGATTGAAATTCTAGTGTGTTCCAAAAATTTTATCCTAAAAATTCTAGAAATTTTATGATAAAAATTCTAGAAATTTTCAATCAATGCAAACAAATAGAGAGAGGAATAAACTACAAATTTCCTTTTCTAAAATGCATGTGGCCCTTGCTTGGCTATGGTTATAGTTGGTAATTCCTGATTTCTTTTCTATTCCTACTAGTTTGCTAGATATTTTTAGACTACTTTTTTTTTCTTCACTTATTTGATTTCTTCAACCCTAAATTGCATTGAAAGAGAATTGAAGACTTTTTCATCTGCTCAATGATGAATTTAAACTGCATCGTGACAGTTATTTTGATTTTCATTTTGAACCCCCATTGGCTCATCTAGTGAGCCCACCAGCATGTGTTCTAGATTTCTAGTTGCTGGTGGCTGTTGGCTATTGGTTGTGGTGGTGGTGGTGGTGATGATGATGGTGGTTGTTGTTGTTGTTGTTGTTGTTATTGTTGTTTTTATTTTTCTTGTTTCAAAATGTGGGAAGGCTCTTAATAAAAATCATAAGCTTCACTATTCTTGAATACACGATCTGAGGACTGCAGCAGCTTCTTCCCCATAACCAACCTTTTTCCTCCTTTAAATTGGTGTATTTTTGTCTTTTTAAATTTTTTGTTGCATAAATTCTTGTTCCAAACGGAAGCAGTTGTCTTGATTACTCAATTTGACCCATGCATGTGCAGTTGGTTGGATGTTTCAGATCCAAAAGCACTGATTAGGGTCTTTGGTAAGGTTATGGTCTCTGATAAGTCAAAGTTATAGCACACAAGGCACCCCAGGCTTAACCCGTCGGCTTTACTCAGAATGGAGCCTACAGCTTATGCTGACGGGCTAAGTTATTAAGGAAGCTGAAGACCCTAAAGCTGACGGACCGTAATATGGCTGTCGTGGAAGGAGGTCTGCGAAGAACCTTAAGGGAGCTGATTCCATCGAAAGGCCGACGACCCTTCATGGCTGAAGGGAATGAGATAAGCTGACGGTCCTGAAGTTAACGGTTCTAATAAAACCATGACTTGGCCACCACGCATGAAATGACTTGTATCCCACGCTCAATGTTAGATTCCTACAAGGAAAGGGTTCCGCAATCTACGCTCATAAGGACTCCTATAAGGAAAAGACTTCTACTCCAAGAAAGAGATGTCAATCCTCTCCTACTATAAAAGCCCTAATACCCTCACAAATCGAGGTACGCATAATTAACCCCTCTCTAGCACTCTAGAGTTGTAAGAAGTTCTAACTTGACCTTCAGAGGGTATTTGGCCGGCACCACACTGGTGCTCTCTGTTAGGTCTTCTCCTTTTTATTGTGTAGGTGTTGTTTGAGTGTGCAAGTACCGTGTGGCTCACTGGTGATTTTTTCGGCATCATCAGTCTCAATTGCCTCTTTTACTGTATATTATATAGCTTTTATTTATCACGTATGTGACTGAATAATTTTGCTGAATGGTTTATACACTGGGCTGTGAGAGGCATATTGCTTCTTTAGATGGAGTTAGATCTAGAAAGCTCTATATCTGGATCTACCTGAAACAATTGCTGTATCATGTTTTGATTGTTGGTACTCAGTATATAGATGATCTTTTGTCTTTGACTAACATACTTAAATTGTGGAGAGATTTATTATTATTATTTTTAAATGATGTTGCTTTGTCTAAGTTATGCCTTCTGTATGATTGAAGTCTTTGAGCTTTACAGTATTTTCATCTGCCCAATGATGAAAAATAGTCCTGTTGAGTGGTGCTTTTGTTTTCTCGTTTTTAGCCTCCATCTCTACTGCCACACTCACCATCATCAATATGCTGCTGCTGCTGCATCTTCTTCTTCTTCTTCTTCTTCTTTATTGTTATTATTATTATTATTTGCTATGAGATCTGAGGGCTGAAGCTTAGTTAATTTTTTACCTTGAAGCATTTTCTTTTACAAGTTTTGGTTCCAGAAGTGTTATATATTTGTTATATATTATCCGGATATCTTTCAGTCTTACTTTATTTTATTCCCTTACACTTGTTTTATATAAAATTTCAGATTATGATTGCTAAGTATGGAGTAAAAGTTATGGTTACAATTTGTATGTTTGCATAGCTGCTACTCCTTGAGTACTTTCAGTTGATCCTAGGTTTGTGAAGTAGCCTTGGATATGGTTCTGTAGGTTTATCATTAAGTATGATATCACCCACCATCCATTTTGCCCAATGATGTACAACTAAGAAGTATTGAACAATTGCATTGTTTTCATCCATGGTTGCACTTTTTACACCACCAAATGGATTGTGTGTTTGTGTGTGTGCGCGCGCGTGTGCATGTATTTGTGTTTACTATTTGGTGGTGTGAAAAGGCCTATGGTGAAGCCAGTGGCATTAATTGGAGATGATCTGTTTTAAGCTATGAGATCTGAGGGCCTTGCTTTTAGCATATTCCTTTTGGGTGGTTTTGAGTCATTTCTCTGTAATCTGTAAACCTTGGATGATGTGTTTTGAGATAGAGATCTACGGTCTCTTCTTTTCTTTTTTAATTGTATTTATGTTCTAAATGTTATTTTATGCGTGTTGGGTGTGTTTCACATAGTGATTTCCTGTGGTAAATTAAACAAGGATTGGTTAGAAATATTTAATTTAACTTTATGGTTTTTTTTTTCCCTGGGTTATTTACCCTATGATTTGAATTTATAGATTCCAGTGTTGATTTTTGTTTATTGATTTTTATTCTCTATTTTTTTTTTTTGATTTTGTATTGACTTTACTAAAGTATGGTTTTGTTAAATACACAAAGGATGATGTTGAATAGCAAG
Organism: Quercus aquifolioides; assembly: GCA_019022515.1. Lineage (NCBI taxonomy): Eukaryota > Viridiplantae > Streptophyta > Magnoliopsida > Fagales > Fagaceae > Quercus > Quercus aquifolioides. Next base: position 239,112 of record JAFHAW010000270.1, read on the forward strand.
TTTATAGTTTGCAGAGGTGGTCTCTCTTCATTTCTGTTCTTTTAGTCCAGAATCAGTGGAGCATATATCTTTCTTATGTCAAATCAAGCTACTAGTATGGACAAAACCCTCTTATGCCTGCTTAATTTCTTCATGCCTGGTTCAGGCTCCATCAGTGATCAGGTTAAATACCTGTTGTACTTGTACCTAATAATTTTGTGGTCACTCAGAGACTTACTTTTATTTGTGGCTATTCTACGTGACCAAACATGGATGCTACAATCTAGTTTTTGACAATGAATGAATCCTTGTAAGCTGGTCCTCTCCATCAACAGGGTTTTTCCTACTCCACACAAACATGCTTGGTCTTCCTTTGTTCCAAGTTCATTGAACCTTTACCCCACAGGGTTGGTTGAAGTTTAATTTTTGGTGCTGCTGTTTGTATTGATTGTATTTCTATTCTTGGTGTGCGGTCAAAGTAAGAAACTCCTGGGGAAGCTTTTGTGGGCTGAAGTAAAAGCTATGTTGCTTGCAATCTCTGAAGAGAAGAATCCTTGGATCTGGTGTCATTTTTGCGGGAGATTCCTGGAATCTAATCACTTGTTTGAGAGACTTATGTACCCACAACTGGACTAATAATATCTAGGCCTAGCTGATGCCTCTTTAAATTTTTTGGATTTCTCCTCTTTTGTGCACATGGAAGCCAATATGGCTCGTCACTTGTTAGCCTGTTAGGCACAATTGTACATGAAGGGGCCTTATCTGAGTCATCCTAAATGGTTTGGGCTCCAAGGCTTCTTTCTCAATAAATGAAATTATTAGCTATAAAAAAGTGTTATGCTTTCCTTATTGATTTGACATATACCTCCTGGATTAAAATGTTGATTATTTGAATTGTGTATGTGTGGTATGTGATGAGATAGCTGAGTTGTTTAATGGCTATGTATCATTTTATTAATGTCATCGATGACAATTTTCCCCTCCCCTCGATTCTCACCTTCCAACATTTGAATAAAAGCTTGAAGATATACTGATAAAAGGAAAACAACAAAAGAAACTAGAGATTGATCATACACAACTTCTCCTGAATTTTTAAACCGATGGAAAATTGGTTTTTAGTAAAGCAGCATTAGGATCGTAATTATGATCCTAGTATACCTCAAAAGATCCAATAACTATTTACAATGCATCATACTAAAAATCTAAGAGTTTGGAAGGCCACAGAAAAAGGGACAACAATTTGTTCATGGCAACTAGACTTGATTGGAGAAAGGAAACGCAAGCGAGAAAGAAAGTGACAGAGGGTCTTCATCACCATCTTTATTGTTTTTGTTTGTCTGTGGCTCAGAATGCTTCTCCTGGTTAATTTTATTGTCCATTTTACCAAGAAAGGAAGGCATGACTCCCTGTTTCTTTAATTTGTTTTCGGGTACTAGCCCCTCTGTTGAAGATTTAGACATATCATATTCCCCACACCTTCTGAAATTCTCCTCGGAAAAGGTAGTTGGACCGACACCATTTCTACCAAATGGAAATCTATCTGCAGAATTCTTTATGCCTCTAGAACCACCATGTTCATACACCACACTCGAACTAATCTTCATCCTCTTGGATTCACGTTCTTGGTCCACAATATGTTTACTACTTTCTTGAAAACACGGTTTGAGATTCATATCCTGCCTCCTAGTATCTCTTTCTTGTCTCTGCCAGAAGAAAAAACTTCATCAGTACTATACTGATATTCTAAGGTAATCAGCATGTTGCTCTATTATTTAAAACCGGAAGAACAAATTAGATTGCATATTTGCCATGATTTTACGGTAAGGAACATAACATATTGGCCTTTGAATAAAAGTTAACTGACATTTTGGTAAAAAAAAAAATTAGAGGTACCTAAGTTAAAACCAAATCAAGATGAGAAATAGATAAATCGATAATTGAAGAAGCATATATATTCCAATCAATCAAGCATCAAATCTTCATTCGGCATTATGTATAGGTTATGATGATGTCGAAAATTGTCAGTAAGCCACACAATACTCACGTGCTCGAAACAAGGCCTGTGAAACAACAATAAAGAAAACCCTAGGAGAGTACCGGTGTGGTACCGGCCAAAGACCCTCCGAAGGTTAAGTTAGAGAACTTTCACAACTCTAGAGTGCCAGAGCTAGGATGAATTATGCGTACCTTGGTTTGTGGGAGTCTCAGGGTTTTTATAGTAGTGTAGGGTTGACATCCGTGCCTTGGGTAAGAAGATGTTTCCTTGTGGGAGAGATCCTCTTTAATTCGCGTATTTTACAGAGTCCTTTCTTTATAGGACTCCCCTTAGTTAGAGGTAATCGTGGAGCACAAGATATTTCCTTATATACTTATGCGTGGAGGCCAAGGCACGCCATGTCAAACTCGTCAAAGGTTCTATTATTCCCTTCAGCTTTCTTGGCGTGTTTCGTCGGCTACTTATCCCCGTCTACATATTCAAGTCGTCTTGTTGACCTAAAGGTGCAGTCGTCAGATTTAAGGTGTGATCGTTGACCTTATCCTGTCGTCGCTCGGGCTATGAACGTGTGGGTAAGGCTGACGAGTTCATTAGGGTCGTCGCCTTTGCCTAATATGGACGAGTTTATCAATGCTACAAAACTTCCCTTATCAGCTACCCCCTACTTTGTGGCCTCGTCGACTTCAGCCAACAAGTTATGGAGTTCAAGTTGTAGCTTTTTTCTATTTTTATTATTTATTATTTTGTTGTGGGATGAACTCATCCTCTTACGGACTTAATCATGGATCCATCCACTTAATTGTGGATCAGTCTATCCGCTTTAATCATGGATCATCCATTTGTGGACTTAATGATATTAAATCATCCTTATAGGATGAACTCGTTCCACTTACAGATTTAATCATGGACCCGTCCATTTAATTGTGGCCCAGTCTGTCCGTGGACTTAATAGTATTAACTCATCCTTGTGGGATGAACTCGTCCACTTATGGACTTAATCACAGACCCATCTACTTAATTATGGATCTGTCCACTTTAATTATGGATCCGTCCATTTGTGGACTTAATGATATTAAATCATCCTTATCGAATGAACTCGTCCACTTACAGATTTAATCATGGACTCGTCCACTTAATTGTGGCTTAGTCCGTCTGTGGACTTAATAGTATTAACTCATCCTTGTGGGATGAACTCATCCACTTATGGACTTAATCATGGACCCGTCCACTTAATTATGGATCCGTCCACTTGTAGATTTGATAAACACATAGAGTAAACATGCAGAAACAGATGAATACGCTAGTCATATCTGAATAAACTCCTCTTATTATGATAAATGCATGTAGAAAAATTGTTCTTTAAAGAAAAAGACCTGCCCTGTGGGCTTAAAAAGTATTGTAGCAAAAATAAACTAAAATAAATTGAAAAATGAGGAGTGTCGCTCTTTATGTTGTCATCTATTGGTAGTACTTCCGGAGATGCTCGGTATTCCATGGATGGTGCAACTGCTGTCCGTCTAGCATCTCCAGACGAAGCTTTTTACATTTTTCTCCGTAATGGTAGCCAAGGCCTCTGCTTCTACCCATTTGGTGAAATAGTCTATACCGACTACAAGGAACTTCGGTTGTTGTATTGCTATCGGGAATGGGCCCATGATGTCGAGTCCCCATTGAGTGAATGGCCACAGGACTGTCATTGGGGTCAGTTCTTTTGTCGGCTGTCTAATGATGTTGCTGAACCTTTGGCATTTGTCGCAGGCTTTGACATAAGCTTGGGCGTCCTTCTGCATAGTAGGCCAGTAATATCTAGCCCAAATTAGCTTATGTACCAGTGACCGTGACCTTGAGTGGTTGTCGCAAATCCCTTCGTGTACTTCTCTCATGACATAATCCGCTTCTTCGGGGCTTAAGCATCTTAGGTACAATCAAGGGAAACCCCTCTTGTACAGTACGTCTTTTATCAATACGAACCGTGCCACTTGAACCTTCAGCTTTCTAGCAGCCTCCTTACCGTCGGGTAATGTGTCGTCTTTAAGTAGGAGACTAAAGGAGTGGTCCAATTGCTCTCGGAACCTATTTCTTGCACTTTGATGACATCTATCAATGGCGAATGCTGAATAAAGGAGAGTACCTTTCGGGAATGACCATGTGTTCTGCTGATGCAGCCTTGGCAAGACGGTCAGCTTGCTCGTTCTCTCCCCTGGGGATTTGAACAATCTTGGCCTATAAGTCATCCACCATTCTTTTTGCTTGCTCCAAGTACTTCTTCATCCTCTCGCCCTTACACTCGTAATCACCATTTACTTGGTTTGTGACGACTTGGGAGTTGCAATGAATAATCACACTTACGGCTCCTGCTGCTTTGGCGAGATCTAGTCCCGTTACTAGGGCTTCGTATTCTGCTTCATTGTTGGTCGTAGGGAAGTCGAGATGAACCATGGATTCGATCTCGTCCCCTTCTGGAGAACGAAGTACAATGCTTGCTCCGCCAACTTGTCTGTTAGACGATCTGTTCGTGTGTATACTCCATTGAGGATATTCTCCTGCCCCCTGGCATTCTGCGTTAGTGAATTCCGTAATGAAGTCAGCGACCACCTGTCCCTTAATGGCAGTACACAGGCGGTACTGTATGTCGAATTCACTTAACTCTATTGCCCATAATGCCATTCGTCTAGCAGCTTTTGGATTGCTCATCGCTCGCCGTAAAGGTTTGTCAGTCAGGATGATCACCGTGTGGGCTTGGAAGTATGGCTTGAGTTTACAGGCTGTTGTAACTAAAGCGAAGGCGAGCTTCTCCATTGGTAGGTATCTTTCCTTTGCACCTCGGAGTGCTCGACTTGTGTAGTACACGGGCTTCTGTACCCTGTCTTCTTTCCTGACTAAGGCTGCGCTGACGGCGGCCAGAGATACAGCCAAATAAAGGAATAACTCTTCCCCTGGCTTTGATGGACTTAGCAATGGTGGGGAAGAGAGGTAGGCCTTCAGGTCCTTGAACGCTTGCTGACAATCGAACGTTCATTCAAAGGACTTCTTCAATGTGCGGAAGAAAGGTAGACACTTATCCGTTGCTCTGGACACGAACCTATTAAGCGCGACAATCTTCCATTGAGGCTTTGTACTTCTTTCACGTTCTTAGGGGGTGCCATTTCTATTATGGCTCGGATCTTGTCCGGGTTAGCCTCGATGCCTCTCTGGGATATCATGAACCCTAGGAATTTTCCTGCCGTCACTTCGAAGGCACACTTGCCAGGATTGAATTTCATGTTGTAGGAACGAAGGGTGTCGAATGTTTCCCTAAGATCTTACAAGTGATTATCCTTTCTTCGGCTTTTCACCAGCATGTCGTCAACATAGACCTGGACATTTCTCCCAATCTGCTGTGCAAACATCTTGTTCAAGAGCGTCTGATACGTCCCGCCCGCGTTTTTGAGGCCAAATGGCAATACTTTATAGCAAAAGAGGCCCTGGCTAGTGACGAACGAAGTCTTCTCTTGATCTACTTTGTCCATTATGATTTGGTTGTAACCCGAAAAAGCATCCATGAAGCTTAATAACTGGTGTTGAGCTGTAGAATCGACTAGGACGTTGACCCGTAGGAGGGGGTAGCTATCTTTGGGGTATGCTTTGTTTAGGTCTGTGAAGTCTACGCACATCTTCCATTTCCCGCTGGCTTTCTTGACTATTACCACGTTTGCCAGCCAGTCGGTGTAGTAAACTTCCCTGATGAAGTTCGCTTCTTGTAGCTTGTGAACTTTTTCCGCTATAGCTTGGTCTCGTTCTGGGGCGAACACCCGCTTCTTCTGACGGATGAGTGGAAAGAAGGGCGACACATTCAACCTGTGCACCATGACCGAAGGGTCTCTTTCCGGCATGTCTTCATGGCTCCAAGCAAATACGTCCTGGTTGTCTTTGAGAAAAGTTGTAAGTGCTTGGCGAATCATCGAGCTGGCGAGGGTACCAATCCTGGTCATTCAATCAGGCTTAGAGTCGTTGAGAAGTATCTCTTCAAGCCTTTCAATGGGTTCTGTCACCATCTGGTGTTCTTCTATGTTCATGGCCTGGAGATGGTCGTCCATCTCCATCATAGCTATGTAGCGTTCGCGAGCAGCCACTTGATTTCCACGCAGCTCTCCTATTGCATAATCGGTAGGGAATTTGATCATTAAGTGGTAGGTTGAGGTTACAGCCTTCCATGAATTAAGGATAGATCGTCCTAGGATGGCATTGTAAGCGGACGAACAGTCGACCACAAGGAATGTTACATCTTTAGTGATCAGCTGGGGATAGTCGCCAACCGTAACAGACAAAGTGACTGGGCCAAGGGGGAACACCCTTATTCCTCCAAAACCAACGAGTAGAGCGTTCATCGATACCAATCGCTCTCTGTCAATCCTCATCTGCTGGAATGCTGGGTAGTAAAGGATGTCAGCTGAGCTGCCATTGTCAACCAGAACCTGGTGCGTGTTGTAATCCCCTACCCATATGCTAACGACAAGTGCATCGTCATGCAGATGGTGGAGACGTCGAGCATTATCTTCTGAAAATTTGATGACGGGTTTGTCGATCCACACCATCTTTGGTATGGAACCCATCAACTGGACGTTCTGAACCATCCTGAGGTAAGTCTTACGGGCTTTTTTGGACGACCCAGTAGCTATTATGCCCCCTACAATCATTCTTATATCTCCTAAGGGCAGCCTAGGACGCTCGTTCTTCCATCCGAGGAGCCTACTCTTGGGGCGGATCCGCTTTCTCCTTGCTAACGAACCTTTGCAGCTTCCCTTGCCTGATAAGAGCTTCAATTTTTTTTCTTCAAGTCGTAGCAGTCGGCTGTGTCATGACCATGGTCACGGTGGAAGCGGCAGTATTTGTCTCTAGACCTCTTATTAGGATCTCCCTTCAACTTGCCGGGAAATGTCAAAGCTCCTTCGTTTTTGATTTGTATCAAGACTTGGTCGATCGGGGTGGTCAGCGGGGTGAAACTCGTGAACTTCCCTGCGGGGGGCTTGGAACGCTTGTCCTCCCGCCGTTCTCCGGTCCTAGCCATCTTTCGCCCCCTATCCTACCGTACGTCTTCTTGTCTTTCCCTCTTTTTAGGCTTCTCTTTTTGGGCCAACAGTGCATCTTCCACATTCATGTACTTGGTTGCCCTGTACATCACATCTGACATAGTTTTTGGGTCATTCTTGTATAGGGAAAACAGAAACTTACCCTTCCGTAGTCCGTTCGTGAAGGCAGCCACGAGTATCTTGTCGTCAGCTTCATCGATCGAGAGGGCCTCTTTGTTAAAGCGGGTTATGTAAGATCTCAGCGTCTCGTCCTCCCGCTGCTTAATGTTCATCAGGCATGCAGTGGACTTCTTATACCTGTGCCCCCCGATGAAGTGTGAGGCGAACTGGGCGCTTAACTCCTTGAAGGTACCAATGGAGTTAGGCGTCAGCCTGCTGAACCAGATCCTTGCAGGTCCCTTCAGCATGGTGGGGAAGGCTCTGCACATGATCTTGTCTGGTACCCCTTGAAGGTGCATCAGGGTCTTGAAAGACTCCAAGTGATCTAAGGGGTCCTTGGATCCGTTGTAATTTTCCACCTGTGGCATAGGAAACTTTGGTGGAAGGGGGAATGAAGTGACGGACGCTGTGAATGGTGAATCAGTTCGATGGACCAAGTCATCGAGGTCGCTAGACACCTGTCCTCTAAGGGCGTTCATCATAAAGTCCATCCATTCCTTCATCATCTGCATCTCGGCGACTATGTGAGGTGGAATCGTATCGGTGACGGATGGCCGGCTCGTGTCCTGTCGTTCTGGTCTGCTTAGGGCGTTGCTTCCTTCCGGCCCTTCTTGGTTCCTTCTCTCAGCGTTGGTGCCTTCTTGGTCTTCCTCCTGAGTATTAAGGTCTACATTCTTTTGGCGCAACTGTTCTTCCAGGTCGTGGTTTTGTTTGGTGAGGCGCTCCACGGCAGCGGCGAGAGTTTGAACCTGTCTCTCGAGGGCGGTCGTGCGTGGTTCGTCTCCTTGAACGTCGTTGGTGGTTGCCATCGAGCGAGTGAGCACCATGCAACTCTTTGTCCGGGAAGCGATAGTATGGCTTACAAATCGCAAGTTTCTCACAGACAGCGCCAACTGATGATGCCGAAAATCGTCGGTAAGCCACACAACACTTATGTGCTCTAAACAAGGCCTGCGAAACAACAACAAAGAAAACCCTAGGAGAGTACTAGTGTGGTACTGGCCAAAGACTCTCAGAAGGTTAAGTCAGAACTTTTCATAACTCTAAAGTGTTAGAGCTAAGTTAAATTATGCGTACCTTTGTTTGTGAGGGTTTTGGGGTTTTTATAGTAGTGTAGGGTTGACTTCCATACCTTGGTTAAGAAGATGTTTCCTTGTAGGAGAGATCCTCTTTAATTTGCATATTTTGCAGAGTTCTTTCCTTATAGGACTCCCCTTAATTAGGGGTAATCGTAGGGCACAAGATATTTCCTTATATACTTATGCGTGGAGGCCAAGTAAGGCTATGTCAGACTCGTCAGAGGTTCTTTATTCCCTTCAACTTTCTTGGCGTGTTTTGTCAGCTACTTATCCCTATCTACATATTCAAGTCGTCACCTTTGGGTTGTTGATCGAAAGGTGCAGTCGTCAGCTTTAAGGTGGGACCGTCGGCCTTATCATATCGTCGCTCAGGCTATGGTCGTGTTGGTGAGGCTAACGACTTCAACAGGGTCGTCGCCTTTGCCTAATATGGACGAGTTTATCAATGCTATAAAACTTCCCTTATCAGGTTATATGCTACACTACATACAATGCATTCCCCAAATTCAGTAATTAATCCTTTCTTTTTAAACAAAAACAACCAAGTGCATTCTAAAAATATAAAATGTAGAGTGAAGTAGTACTTCTATAAACCAAGTCACTAAACAGAAGAAGTTTAAAAATTTTCAATTAAACATTGGGTATTTACTAAATGTAGTGTATATATGTGTGTGTGTGTGATTACCATTTGAGAACTCTGTATGTCTTGTAAGCAACTAAGCCTTCTTCCTCGAAATACACCCTATAAAACAAACAGTTTATTCCAACCTGCCAAGGACAAACAGTAATTTAAAGACGTGAATGAAATTGTGTAAGTGGATCCCTATATAACATTTGTCATTTATATGGAAGAAAATTAAGCTAAGTACAACTTGCGCTGAGAATTTTCAGGAAGAAAATTAGATGAAAAAATTAATAGATTGACTCCGTCCAAATTTCCTTTGAGAGCCATGTCATTCTTAATCATGCATTCAAGCAATCTCTTGTAGTTTCTTCCGTAGCTGCATAGAAGAATTTGGAAATATGTATTGAATGTCAGGATGAGAGGGAGCACTTTAATTCACAAAAGCAAATGCCAACACAAACCTTTCTAAGTCTTTTGCAAAAAAAGTAGAGTGCAATATTATCTTCTGTGGCATGATTTTGAGAGAACTGAGTTGGCCAAGCACTTAAATGAGGTAATTCCTCCAATATAATTTTTTGAGGAAGCTTGAGAACTACTTCAAGAACTTTGGGTGAAGCATTAGTTGATAAGTGTGCTTGCATCCCATAACAAGAACTCGGAAGTTTTTCACTTCTCTGCATTTCAAATTCCCCTCCACATGAAATGTCAGAAATTTTTGCATGAGACATTTTTATCAAGGCACAGAAGTGACTTCGAGTTTTATTTAAAAAAATAAAAAAAAAATAAAAAACCAGCATTGAACTTTCAGAAAAGAGCAAAAGACCATACTGTAAGATGCAATGAATCTGGGGAACAGCAGAAACTTGAGAAGGAATGACTGTTGTAAATGAGGTAAATTTTCTCAACTAAGGCCTTTCATTGGAAGGAAATGTGATATTTGAATTATTCGTTTTTATTGAACATGCTGCTTCTGTGGAATGCTCAATATGCCAGCTCACATCATCAAATTCACCTTGATATTTTAAGCCTTTTTGAGCAAGATGACTAAATGCATTCAATGAATTGTTTGATTGTTCATGACCCTCAACTGCCTCAATATCATGATATTTGGATCTTGATGAAAAAGTTTCACCACGTGATACAATTTCATTTCCACTCATTGATGCAGAAACACCAGAATTAGCAACTGGTGAACTAACTTTAGATTGTAACACAGATGTATACTTCCCTTGAGTTGAGTTCCATTTTGCATGGTTTAATTTCTTCAAATCCTCAACAAGAGAAAAATTGGAAGCTAGTGGTTTAACCTTTGCATCAGTAGCATTTGAGCTAAATGACATAGATTTTCTCATCATTCTGGAACATTCTATTCTCTTATCCTCAGCAGCAGTATTGCTAAAAAAAAATTTCTTTTTGACAACAATGTCTTTTGAAAGTTGACCTTTCACTTTTGAGTCCATAATATTGAACGATTTTGACTTAAAAAGAGAACCTGTGAGGTCAAAAATTTTAAATTAAGTGAACTAAATCTCAAACAAACATTATAATGAACAAGTCAACACATGATTAACTTATCCCACTGCAACCAACTTTGTTATTTTCAGGAATATAATTTGAAGATTGGTTATCTAAAGAATTAACTTGATGGTCTGGCTTCATTTTCGACTTACCCGAGTTCTTAAATGAAGAGTCACCACAAGTAGACCTCGTCTGAAGGTTCTTGATGCCCCAGATAATTTCACATTTGTTTCAAGAGTCCTTTTTGTCGCTGTTACAGCTTCTATATTACTTGCAGGTTTCTTAGCAGAGAAGAGAGAAGAAGAATTTACTTTCTTTGTTTGGTTTTCCTTGACACCTGATTTTTCTACATTCAATTTTAAACCATCCTTACATCTTAAAGTGCTAGAATTTCCAGAGCTTTCCATACTTTTATGCATGAATGATGCTTTTGATGTTCTAGCTGCTTTTTGATCTTTATGTTGATCTCCTTTTTCAATTTTCTCCTCAAGCATGTACTCTTCGTGTTGGTTTTTGGACCCCTTAAATAAAACAATTGGATTAACCTAGTTTATTTAGCCAAGTGATTAACTTAGTCAAATTATGCAAATCTAGGTTAACACAATCAAATAATCATATCAAGATATAAAGCAGCGGAAATATAAAGAACACAATGATATGATGACTCAGGAAACCACACGGTAAAAACCTAGGGAGGATTTGACCTAGCTATCCTCAAGGTAAACCTGAATCCACTATGAAAGAATCGAAGTTCATACAAAAAGACTTACAAGCTCCCCGCTTGACTTCATAATGCTACCCACGAGTAGAACTTACTGACACGACCACGTGCAAGTTCCAAATCTACGGACTCCTTCTTTCTTGGATTCTCCAATCAAGTACAAGCACCCACGCTTATTTTTCTTTAAGCTCCAATGGCAGCAACCGAATTAATCATCAAGATGTTGAAGTTATCTCTACCTTGAAAATCCTAAGCTTTGTGTAAAGGAAAGCTCCTCTAGATCTCACAAGAGATTTACACAAAACAACAATATGAGCAACAAAGACTTAGAGAGGTTTAGGTACAAAACCCTAGATACAAAAGAGGCACACTCTTCTCTCTCTTAAAAGTCTCAAAAATATTTTAAGGTTTCCCTTATATATAGAGTGTTTTACTTGAACCCCAAGACGTTTAAGTTGAGTTTGGGCTGAGCTGGAACTCTGCAGAAAACGCAATCTGGCCGACTTTCGATCGATCGAGTCTAAGCTTCGATCGATCGAGCTAGGCCGAAATGCACCATTACATCTGCAGCCTCTCGATTCCAACTTTACATCAATTACACAACTTTGAGCAAGCCTAAACAAGACTAAACATATTGTTTTGATCATGGTTTGCCAACATTACACATTAGAGTTCTAAATACATAAATCCTAAGTCTTTAGAACCTAACAAACTCCTCCTTTGGCAATCCGTGACAAAACACAAATTAAAAGCTCAAAGTTTACAAATAAAAGCCCTTTACAAATATAATGCTCATAACACAAATTCAATCCTAACTGCTATCCATCAGTTGCAAGTGTAGACAGCAGCACGACTGAATCAACCTGTATATTCCTGAAACACTCAACAAACGCATAAACGCATGTGTGACAGAAAAACAGTAAAACAAAAAACAAACAAAAAATAAATTCTTGACTTCACAAAACACAAAACAAAGATATATATCATGAATAACTCATAAATATAAATCAATGAGCAGTGAACAAGAAACAGAAATAAAAACATAAGTAAACTAACTCTCCCCCTAAGTTAGATACAACAAAAAGTTTTTATTTATATTCTCCTCTTAAAATAATTTCAACTCCCCCTAAACAAGACAAACATGATTCCCATAAATCAACAATTTCTCCCCCTTTTTGTCACGTATTGACAAAGACAACTCAACAAAGAGTAAACAGTCAACATACGCAATAAAGGATAAGAGAAAATAGAGAATCAAGGGGATACAAAACAATTCAACTCTATAACAAATAGAGACAACTCCCCCTATGAACAACAATGGTTCAAAAAGAACTTCTCCCCCTATAAAAATAGGAAACACAAAACAAGTGTTGGGAAAAAACAGTCTTGGGGAAAATTTAGGAGGGGGGGGGGGGGGGGGGAATAAAAACACACAAACCAAAGTTAAAAACTAAGTTGAGGATACACATGAAGAAAAAATATTCTCTCTTTCAATAAAATGCAAACATGACACTATGTGACCCATAAACAGTTGCATGAGTAGAGAAAATATGTGCACATTGATTATCCATCATATCTCTTAAGAAAAATATTTTATGCAGTTCACACATAAAAAATAGCATATACTAGAAAGTACATAACTCAAAAATTAATCAATTAATTTTTAATTCAAGTTGAGTACCCAATTTAGCAAAGTGTGAAAACAATGAGAGATATGACTGCAAAACTGCAAGATGGATACAAAAAACAATGCAATGCATGTAAATGATGCATGCTCTAATTCAGTAAAACTAAGTTCAATTTAAGTTTAAGTTCACAAAATTGGCTTGAGCATAGAGTTTCTAACAAAAACCCCCAAAATTGAAAAACCACTTGTTAAGATTTTGAAAACAAATTGATGAATTTAGCAGCACACAACACCACTTACAGATTATAATGCTTAATTACATCAAAACAACAAGCAAATTGCATCAATTGAACCCAATTTGAACAAATCCCTAATTCGGGTACATTCAAGCTCTAGAATATCCAATTTCTCAAACTTTAAACACATTTTGCATTAAGATCAAGGAACTTTTAATCTTGGATGGCCACAACAAGATCACACACAATAAAATGTACCAAGTTTAACAAAGAGTAACTTGTGTAGTGTGTGCAACTAGCAAAAGCTTGAGATACATGTGAGGTGATATGTGAATAGCAATCAATCACAAAGTCTACAAAATTCATCACATAGAATTTAAAAGAGACTATCACCTAAAGAGTTACATCATATAACTCCCACATCTCCTAGAACAAAAGCTTGCAATCATGTAAGTTTCTTGAATTGCCTCATATTGTACACACCAATTTTAATTTAATCAGAAACTTATTAAAAAGCCAAGATAATGTACACACCAATTTTAATTATGTGATTTGGCATCAAGCCTAATAGTACACACCAATTTTAAGCATTTAGCAATTAAACCGAGGCTACACCTTATGTTCTTTTTGTGCATGTGCTACACTTTCTCGAGCACAAAATCTTATGATATGCACTAAGGTGTTCATGATTGGCTAGTGAACAGTGGTGAGATGGTTATTTATGCCTTTCTCAAAAGGATCAAGTCTGACAGTCAAATAACATGTGACTTCAAGATTAAGACAAAGTGATAAACACCATAAACATCTTTCCCACACAACATGCACTACAAAACTTCAACTAGTAAAGTGCAATAAGTAAGCTCATCAAAGCTAAACAAAGTACATAAACTTGTTATGTAAAGATAATATGGCCAATCCTTGATTATAAATCCAAGATGTCAAAGACAAAATACAAAAATATTTTTGGTTCTAAAAACTATATGACCAAAAACAAAAAAGCACATATTATGCTAAATGAACAATGCAAAACAATGCATGAAAGTGCTTAACTAAGCTATAGATGGTACACAAACAAGAAATATCAATTTCTTAATTAACCTTTGAGTACATGTACAAACTAGTACATACTCACACAAAATCAGAAATAGTTTAGCATACTATTCAAGTTTCTCCACAATATCAAGCATGTTCTAAATCAAGAGAGATATCATAATTCATGTAATCCTCAAAACAAATAAAACAAGACACAAAATAAAATATTTTTTGTCTTTTTGAAAATTTTCAATGTTTTTGGATTTTTCTTTAAAACAAAACAATCAAAGAAAATAAAACAACCAAAAACTAAAAACAAAACATGTCCACAATTAATTGAAAGAATTAAATCAGGGACAAGTTAGCAACACTCACCTTAAAGAATCTTTTCTCACCCATATAGCACGATTCTTCGGCTTTGTAGGTGAAAATCCATATGAAGCAGAGTGTACTTGAGGGACTACACCAATCTTCTGAGAAATACTAAAATCCTGCAAATTCCTTTCATAAGTCAACAAGCTCAATTTTTCAAAAGAATATGAAACAATTTATATGGACTTATGGCAGAAGAAATATCATCACATGTCCTAGATTGAAACACAGAATGCTTAAATTTCAATTTATGACAATTTGGACGAATGTGACCAGAGACACCACAAAAGTGACAAACAAGAACAAATTTAGGAATATTAGTATTCCTAACAACAAGTCTAGTCTCAGATTTTGGTTTTTGCCTCAACAAAGAACAATTTGGTCTAATATTGTAAAGTTGTGATTTACAACTATGTGTTTTGTTGGCTTTTATTCCGTGCCAAATTTGATTGTAATTACTTTCAATTATTTATACCCTGTATTTGTTGTGGGAATTGTTGTAAGGGGTGTGTGATAGAGAGTGTGTGAAGACTCAAGCAAAGTGGAAGCTGATGGAATCTCGCGGGTATGTCGCGACTAAGCTTCCCGCGAAGTGAAGCATGTGCCTTGCACATGCTGGAATGCGAAGAGTCAGGACAGATGGAGACAGCTGTCTCTCGCGAGTATCTCGCGGGTAAGGCCTTCCCGCGAGACACCCGCGAGACATGCTGTTCTGCCAGCCTGTACTGACTGACTCACACATTCTGCACCTATCCTATATAAACCCCCATTACCCACAAATGTTGAGGAATGCTTTAGAGAGAAAACCCTAGCCAAACACATTTGCAATTAGAGATTGTCATCCCCACCTTTCTCTATACACTTGCTTGTGGTATCTCCTCAACCCTTCCCTCTCCATTTCCACACCATTGAGAGGTTGATAGCCCAAACACTTACCACACCATTTGAGAGTGTTGTGTGACGTTTTTGGTGCTGTTGGGAAGCATTGGAAGAAGCCAAGGATGGCAGATGCAACATGGAGCTTGTTGCGGGATCCGGAGAACTAGACAAGACACGGTTCCGAGAAGCCTTGTTGGAGTAGGAGCTTGGAGGGCTTAGGTGCATCGGGTAGATTAGGCTTGGAGGGTCTTTTGCTCACTCATGTATCCCAACTGATTGTCTAGTGGATCGATTTCCGCTTGGAGGGCGGCGGAGAGGTTTTTCGCCGAGTTCTTCGGTTTCCTCTTCGAAAACACGTCTTGGTGTTTTCTGTGTTTGCATCTTTCTTCCCTACTCTTTTATATTCCATTATACTGCTGTGTTGCTTAGTTTATGGATTAGAGTAGATTATTGATTATACGCTTGTGTTTACACGTTTCCGCACTTAGTATTAAGTTTGTGTAAAATCAACCAAGCCGTAATTTTAATTGGGGGTCTAAACAGCTCTTGTGTTTTTCAACACTTTTTAGAGCTTTCAATTGGTATCAGAGCGGGTACACTTGCTTGGTTTAAACACCTTAGTGTGATCCTTGACCCTATTTGAGATGGACCGGTCTCAATCGCTCAATGTTCCACCATTTTTTGATGGGAACAATTACGCATTCTGGAAAGTCAGAATGAGAGCATTTCTATGCTCTATAGAAGATACCGTTTGGGATGCGGTAGAGCTCGGCTGGACTAAGCCGGAAGCTCCTAAGGCTAATTGGGATAAGGCGGCTCTTGCAGCAGCCAATGCTAATAGTAAAGCTTTAAATGCTATATTTTGTGCTGTGTCTCCTGATGAATTCCACAGGATTTCTCACATGACGGTAGCCAAAGAAGCTTGGGAGATTTTGGAGACCACTTATGAGGGTACAAAGAAAGTTAAGGACACAAAGCTTCAGATGCTTACCACCAAATTTGAAGAGCTCAAGATGGGTGATGATGAACCGTTTGATTCATTCTATGGGAAGCTCAATGAAATTGTGATTGCTAAACTCAATCTTGGGGAGAAGATTGAAGATGCTAAGGTGGTGAGAAAAGTGTTGAGGTCCTTGCCTGAAAGTTTTAGAGCAAAAGTTACAGCCATAGAGGAAAGCAAGGATTTGG
Source organism: Quercus aquifolioides (assembly GCA_019022515.1). Lineage (NCBI taxonomy): Eukaryota > Viridiplantae > Streptophyta > Magnoliopsida > Fagales > Fagaceae > Quercus > Quercus aquifolioides. The sequence goes on from JAFHAW010000270.1 coordinate 255,592, forward strand.
ATGAGATTAAAATTCAAGAATTAGTTGGGTCTCTCCAAACATATCAGATGGGACTGCCTTCCCATAAGATGAGTAAATCACTTGCTCTTAAAACCATCACCGAAAGGATGGGTGATTCCTCCGAAGAAGATGGGGTGGAGAAGGAAGTAGCATTTCTTGCGAAAAACTTCCGAAAATTTCTGAAGATGAAGAACAGTGGGAAACCATTCAACAAAGGAAAATTTCCATCCTCCAGAGGTGATAGGAAAGAGTTTCCAAGAAAAGAAGGGAGGGAGTTTCAACCTTCTTCAGAAATTATTTGCTATGAGTGTAATGGCCATGGACATCTAAAGAAGGAGTGTCCAAATTTTCTAAGGGGAAAAGGCAAAGCTTATGCCACAACACTCAGTGATTCAGAATCCTCTGATTCTGACTCGGAAGAGAGCTGTGACGGAGAGGGAAACTACTCCGCATTCATGACCATTGCTCATGTGGAGTCATCGGATGATTTGGGTACTCTTGTGAAGGAGCTTGGTGAGCATTCAGATTCAGAGTCTATTGGGAATGTGGATGAATCAGATGCTGAAGAAGAAGAAGAGAATACAGCTAATCTTCAAGAAAATTATTCTTTACTTCTTGAGAAGTCTGGAGAGTATACCAGAATAGCCAAGGCAGCTGTGAGGAAAATGAAGAAGGCTGAGGAAGATTACAGAAGTCTCATGGTCAGATATAAAGAGGCTAAGTGCGAAATTGAGACATTAAATGGCGAGTTGTCTGAAGCATATACGAAGGTGAGGTTTCTTGAGCAAGAAGTAGTACAAGCTCATGCCAAGATAGAGAGAGTCTCCTCCCAGAAGTTAGATGATGTTATCTCATCTCAAAAACCTTCTTCAGACAAGTCCGGGTTGGGATACACCGGAGGAAGCAGTTCATCAGCCAAAGCTACCAAAGAAGTGAAGTTTGTGAAGGCCGCAGTGCCTATTGTAGAAGAAACCATCCCTGAGAATGTGAAGGTTGAGAAGAAGAATGTGAGTGAGCAACGAATGGTGAATAAGCCCCGAAATCACTCCATGGGTAGACATGAAACCAGAGGAAGGTCTCTCCCAAGATCACAACGGAATCCTAGAACGGACTATGTGTGTCATTACTGCGGAATGCAAGGACATACCAGGCCCAACTGTCAAAAGCTGAGATCCGACAACAATTCAAGCGCACCTCGGTCACGAGGAAGGAGAAATGACATGAGGTCTTGGGGTGGTGAACAACCGAGAAGTCAGAATCGTGATCCTGGCATGATGGACGTGATGAAAATGATTGGTGCCTTCACCACCTGCTTGGAGAGTTTCACCAGAAGGTTTGATAGTCCAAATTCTCGTACCCAATCCGTTAAGGATATCACCCCAAACGCACGTGACGTGTGGGTGAAAAGGGGTGCTCATGCATAAGCATTATAACATGTCCACGCATAAATTCTTTCAATATTTTGGGACATTTGCTGTTGCATTTTCTTCTTGCATTGCTCTATTTTTATATTTTTATTGTGTCCGGTTGTCTTTGTTAATTTTCTTTTGTTGTTCTGTTTTGGGTGTGTTCAAAAAAAATTCAAAATCACATAAAAAATAGAAAATCCAAAAATTTTGATCACTTTGTTGAGTTTTGTCTCAAAGCATGTTTTGCCCTGTACCTTCGTACTTATGGCTTTGTGCATTTAACGAGCTTAGCTTGTCTCTCATGCACTCATATCATTGTGGAAGAAATTCTGAAATCTATGTGACTGTTGTAAATAGATCTTCAACCTTGTCATGAATAATTAGTGAATGGTTTTGTTGATCTTGAGACATGCATAGACTCATGCCTATATATCTTCCCACTTTTATTTTTTTTGCTTAAAAGAGCTCTCTAATTGTAAATCTCCAAATGAAAAGAGATATAGAGCTGCAAAAGCCTGTCGCACAAACTAGTATTCGACTAGGAAAAAGGGAAAGCGACCAAAATAAAATGTATGATGCCCAACAAGCCAAAGGCTAACTCATAAATTGAAATATCAAAAATTTCAGGCATCTTTCTCTAAATGAGATTCTCTTTGCTCAAAATTTGCAAATGATATGTTAAAAATGGAGCCAAATGAAAAGCTTCAATGAATTATTGTCAAGTACATGTGGGAGGTCATATATGCATGTTTCTATAATTGAGATAGATCACATAATCTAGTGCTAGTTGTGTATGCCTTGATTGAATTGATCATTGAAGCTTCACATTGGACTAAGGACTATCTCATTTTTGATATTCACACACAACACACAAGTCTATGTTCAATGAATGCCCTATTCATTTGTGTGATTGTACTTGATTAAATGTGTTTTCACATGCTCAATCTTTGTTGATCAAACCCAAAAAGATTTTTGAATGTTTTATTTGTTTTTGAAAGAGATTTTATACTTTCTTGTCTTTTGTTTTCATTAAAAAGCATGTTTTTGTGTGTCTTCAAAAACTGGTTCAGGGGTTGTTTCGCGAGAAGCTCGCGACTTAGAGCTTCCCGCGAAAAGGAGTTGAGGGAATTTTTTCTTTTAACTTGTCACACAGGAACTTTCGCGACTGTGTCGCGACTGTCTCGCGACCAAAAGCTACTCGCGAAATGCTGGTTAGCTAAAAATTGGATTTTTCCAATTTCAGACAGAAGTTACCGCGACTGTCTCGCGACTGTTTCGCGACATATTGCTTCTCGCGAAAATTCTGTGCTTCAGTGGCCCCTCTCGCGACTGTTTCGCGACTGTGTCGCCACTCCCTAACCCGCGAAAATCGCGTGTTTTCTGTCTTTATCTTGCTGATGTGACAGTGTTTCAAAAACTCAAAAACTTCCCTCGCTCAACCTTTGTCGAACCTTCTTCATCCCAAAATCATTTTCTTCAAAACCCTTCTTCTTTAAACATCTTTTCTGCATTTCCATCTTCAAGGTATGTCTTCTAATGCATTTCCTTTCAAGTTTTTGTCTTATTTTTGCAGATTTTTCGTTAGGGTTCCAAAAAATTTGGGGTTTTTCGAAAATTTGATTTTTTTAAAAAATTGGGTGAATGTTTGTCAAATTTTTTGCTTGGACGGTGTCCCTTTGGTTATTTCTGCTTCTGTGTTGGCCCCTAGTGGCATTTTATCTTGTATTGAGGGCATATTTTTTCCTTGTTCATGCATTGCTCATGTCTTAGTTGTTGTTGTGCACACTAAGTGTTTGTCAAAATGTCCAAGTGACATTTCTGTACTATTCTGAAATCAAGTGATTTCAATGTATAGACTTTCACTTGTTTGACCTTATTTCACTCTATTTGGTCATTGATCGTGTGTCACTTGCATCCTGCACTTGCTCTCACATCCATACTCATGCACATTTGCTGAAATCCATGCATTGTGTCTATACATTCAGCAGTGTTAATTCTGTTTTGTCCTCACTTGACTCTAATTAAGTTCTGTGCTCTGCGGTCTATGGGTTGTGCTCCTGTCTCCTGTTTGTTTTGTGGTGCTCAGATGTCTCCATTCAAGACTTCCGCTGTGAAAGGAGGCCGCGACAAAGGGAAAGAACCGATCATTGACGTTGATGCTGATTCACCTAGACCAAAGCGAACTCGTGGCTCAACAGGAACTTTTGATCCTAACTTGTTCAAGTCTCATGCTGCTTTTGAATCCTTCAAGAACCACTTTCAGGGTGCTCCTTTGATAGTTGAGAGGGGGGTTGACCAGCAATCACTCAAAGACACACAAATACCTATTTGGTTTGCCACGAAAGATTGGAACTATCTGTTGTCAACTTTCGAGGATACCTATGAGAACATGGTTAAGGAATTCTATGCCAATGCCAGTGTCGTCGGCGATGAGATTAAATGCTGGGTTCGGGGAAAGACCTTTTCTGTCACACCAATGTACTTGGCAGAAATTCTACACATCAACCGGCCAATTCTCCCCATTCCGCCGGTTTATGATGAGCTGAACCCCGATGAAGAATATCTACGACAGTCTTTAGGAGCTGAATTGGAATTCTCATCCACAAGAAAGTCAATCAATGTGGCATCTCTTTCTTCCGAGCTACGACTTCTATCAATGATCATGTGTAGCAATCTTTATCCCCTATCCAGCACTGGATATATGAACCTTGGACGAGCTTTGTTTTTGAACGATCTGATCACGGATGTCGAGATTGATGTGTGCTCTCACATCTTTCACATTTTGGCCAAAACAGTTGACCGGACAGCTTCAAGGAATTGTCTTCCTTTCTCTCGCCTTATTTCAAAGATTTTGAAGCTCAAAGGTGTCCGCCCATTGGATGATGAACGTCCATATCCAAGGCCAAGTCCAATCAACATTCGGTCTCTCCATGCTAGTATGAGCCATGCCAAGAAGAACCCCAAGCAAGAAGCCCATGCACCATCGGGTTCCTCGAGTTATGCAGCTCGTATCAATGATGAACAGATCAACAATATCTTTACTGCTCTTCAAGAGTTGAGTACGAAGATGTCCGGATTTGGGACTATCATGTACACTCACCACCGACGTCTTGATGCACAACTCACAGCTCTCCAAACTCAGATGGATGAAATTCAACGGAAGCTAGAAGGGGATGACTAGCTATTCCTTGACAAAAAGGGGGAGATGATGTTTGTGATAGGGGGAGTATGGTGAAAGGGGGAGTATGGAGATAGGGGGAGATGAAGTCAACTGTTCCTGTGTTTATTTTGTTCTTTAAAAGCTTTGATACTACTCTTTACTTAAGTATTATTTCAGAAGTTTTCTTTTGTGTTAGTCTATTTGCTTTGTAGCATACTTTGCATGTACCCATGTTGCTTTTGTAAGCTTTAAGGGTTGTTTTGTTTCTTTGCATGTTTGTAGGCTTTTATGGTTTGTGCCATGTATTTGCAATACTTTGCTTATGCAGCCTTTATGCTTGTGCTATTGAAGTCTAATGTCATACATTTACTTCAGTACATCACTCTTGTGCCCTAGTAGGATTGTTCCTAGATGCATATACGTTCTATGCATTGGTTGAGTGATGAACACTCTTGTGCCCTTGTAGGATTGTTCCTAGATGCAAATACTTTGAGTATTTTGCATTGGTTGAGTGTTGGATTTGCAAATGGTACTCTTCATATGAGCTTATCATCTTGCATATCCGGATGTTCATTCCTTGTGTGAATGAGCATAGTAATTGCTTGTGTATAGTGATTACTTGTTTGATCTTGCCATGATCTAGTGTTTTCTATTTCATCTTGCTTGATCATGCTATTGATGCTCCATATGCTTTTCAAGTTTTCTGCATACAATGATAATATTTTGTTGTTGTGTTTCAGGAGTTACTTGTTCATATGTTTCAAGAGCGTATCAGAATCTAGAATTAAGTGTGAGTGAGTTTTGCCTGTGTTCCCAAACTCACGGTTAAGTCTAGAGTCTGTTTTAGGGTTTTGTCACGGAATAGCCAAAGGGGGAGATTGTAAAGTTGTGATTTACAACTATGTGTTTTGTTGGCTTTTATTCCGTGCCAAATTTGATTGTAATTACTTTCAATTATTTATACCCTGTATTTGTTGTGGGAATTGTTGTAAGGGGTGTGTGATAGAGAGTGTGTGAAGACTCAAGCAAAGTGGAAGCTGATGGAATCTCGCGGGTATGTCGCGACTAAGCTTCCCGCGAAGTGAAGCATGTGCCTTGCACATGCTGGAATGCGAAGAGTCAGGACAGATGGAGACAGCTGTCTCTCGCGAGTATCTCGCGGGTAAGGCCTTCCCGCGAGACACCCGCGAGACATGCTGTTCTGCCAGCCTGTACTAACTGACTCACACATTCTGCACCTATCCTATATAAACCCCCATTACCCACAAATGTTGAGGAATGCTTCAGAGAGAAAACCCTAGCCAAACACATTTGCAATTAGAGATTGTCATCCCCACCTTTCTCTATACACTTGCTTGTGGTATCTCCTCAACCCTTCCCTCTCCATTTCCACACCATTGAGAGGTTGATAGCCCAAACACTTACCACACCATTTGAGAGTGTTGAGTGACGTTTTTGGTGCTGCTGGGAAGCATTGGAAGAAGCCAAGGATGGCAGATGCAACATGGAGCTTGTTGCGGGATCCGGAGAACTAGACAAGACACGGTTTCGAGAAGCCTTGTTGGAGTAGGAGCTTGGAGGGCTTAGGTGCATCGGGTAGATTAGGCTTGGAGGGTCTTTTGCTCACTCATGTATCCCAACTGATTGTCTAGTGGATCGATTTCCGCTTGGAGGGCGGCGGAGAGGTTTTTCGCCGAGTTCTTCGGTTTCCTCTTCGAAAACACGTCTTGGTGTTTTCTGTGTTTGCATCTTTCTTCCCTACTCTTTTATATTCCATTATACTGCTGTGTTGCTTAGTTTATGGATTAGAGTAGATTATTGATTATACGCTTGTGTTTACACGTTTCCGCACTTAGTATTAAGTTTGTGTAAAATCAACCAAGCCGTAATTTTAATTGGGGGTCTAAACAGCTCTTGTGTTTTTCAACACATTTTTAGAGCTTTCAAATATGACCAACAACATCACAAAGGTGACAAGTAGGCACAAAAACAGATTTATTATGCTCTCTAACAGTAGGTTTAGACTTAGGTGTAGAAACTTCAGTGTCTACATCAGAACTTTTACGTACCTTTGTCTAACCTAGCAAAATAAGCCTTTTCTTTATTATTCCTCTTAAAATGAGGGATATAAACTTTCTCAGTTTTAGGCTTAAGAGAAACAGAAACATTTCTGTTATCAACAGCAGGCTTGACACTAGTCAAATTTTCAAGTTTAGTTTTAGATTCAACTAACTCTTGTTCCAAGCTTTTCATCTTCTCATCTTGAGAGGAAATTTGATTTCTCAAAAATTCATTCTTTTTATTAGACTTATCTAATCTCACAATCAAATCCTCTTTTTCAAGATTAGCCAATTTTAACTCTTCCTTGAATTTCTTAGCAATTTTCAAAGATTTAGATAATTTCTTACGAATAGTTTCAAAAGCATCAAAAAAATCAACAGAAACAATAGTGTCATTTTTATTCAAAACATCACAGGCATCAATAAAATCAGCAGAAGCATGAGCAGAAACATGATCAGAAAGACACTTCAAATTATCCATGACAACAGGGGTCAAGGATCAGCTCTTAGATCAAAAGATCTAAAACAGAAGAGCTACCCACTTTGATACCACTTGTTGGTTTTTGGACCCTTTAAATAAAACAATTAGATTAACCTAGTTTATTTAGCCAAGTGATTAACTTACTCAAATTATGCAAATCTAGGTTAACACAATCAATTAATCATATCAAGAAATATAGCAGCGAAAATATAAATAACACAATGATATGATCACCCAGGAAATCACACGGTAAAAACTTGGGGAGGATTTGACCTAGTTATCCTCAAGGTAAACTTGAATCCACTATATGAAATAATTGAAGTTCATACAAAAGGACTTACAAGCTCCCCGCTTGACTTCCTAATGCTAACCACCAGTAGAACTTACTGACACGATCACGTGCAAGCTCCGAATCCACGGACTCCTTCTTTCTTGGATTCTCCACAAGATACAAGCACCCCCGCTTGTTTTTCTTTAAGCTCCAATGGCAGCAACCAAGTTGATTATCAAGATGTTGAAGTTATCTCTACCTTAAAAACCCTAAGCTTTGTGTAAAGGAAAGCTCCTCTAGATCTCACAAGAGATTTACACAAAACAGCAATATGAGCAACAAAGACCTTAGAGAGGTTTGGGTACAAAACCCTAGATACAAAAGAGGCATTCTCTTCTTTCTGTGAAAAGTCTCAAAAACGTTTTAGGGTTTCCCTTATATATAGGAGTGTTTTACTTGAACCCCAAAACGTTTAAGTAGAGTTTGGGCTGAGCTGGAACTCTGCAGAAAACGCAATTTGGCCGACTTTCAATCGATCGGGTCTAAGCTTCGATCGATCGAGCCAGGCCGAAATGCACCAATACATCTGCAGCCTCTCGATTCCAACTTTACATCAATTACACAACTTTGAGCAAGCCTAAACAAGTCTAAACATATTGTTTTGATCATGGTTTTCCAACATTACACATTAGAGTTCTAAATACATAAAATCCTAAGTCTTTAGAACCTAACACTTCGCACAACCAATTGCCTTCAGGAACTTTATCCAGCACAACACACATGCAATAGCTGTTTGAAAGAAACCAGAAAAACACAAAAGGTCAATTTTGTCACCTTCCCAAGGGCAAACAATGATGGAACACTCATGCTGGAAGTTTTCTTTTAAAATTTATTAAAAATATGAGAGAGAGAGAGAGAGAGAGAGAGAGAGAGTCAAAGATTCAGAAGATTTTAGTCATTTACATGTGCTCTGCCCCATCACTGCATTTGCTACAAATAGCAAGCAACTCCTCACGTCTTGCATCTCCACAGATATCACAAACTCTCATCTGTTCAATTGCAAAAGGAAATTAGTCTGTCAATGTTTTTCTTATAGAAAATATATAAAAGAACTACAGAGATCCTACATCCATGAAGAAGAAAAATGACGATGGACAAATAAGCAGACAGACATATAGATTTACATGCAAAGGCGCACGTATGACTTAAGTCAAAACTATAGCTTGGCTTCATCCAGAAGCAAGTAAAAATATAATATTTTAAAATTTTAATTTTATTCATGCAAATATGTGTAAAAGTTTTGAATATATATAATGGTGCAGTAACAGAAGTCATAATTTTGTTAATGATGGTTTTATCAAATTCTGTAAGTAACAAAGAATATCCAACTTTCACTATCAAATTTGGTGTCATACCAACATGTTGGATATGTCCAATAAGTTCACATGTATCAATATAAGTCTACTATATATACACTAATTTTATTAGTGTCAGATCTTGGTGCGATAGCAAGTGCTCTCCTCCAACGTGATGTGTTGCAGGCGAGTTCAGCAATCAACCTTTCCAAAATTTGTAGGTAAAGTTGCTTACCAATCAAATCTCCTAGACCAAAAAAAGTAATTAATATATAGCCTTGTGAGCTTCATGTAACCTAATTTCATTTGGCCAGCATAGCAGTTAATAGCAGTGGTGGAAACAGTGATGACTGTATAACCTATTTAAAATTAGTTAAAGTATTTCAAAATAGGAGGAGGAACAAAAGGCATGTTCATCAGTGGTTGGAAGGGTTATAATTGCAGAGAATGGACAGGAGGCTGTCGCTCTAGATGGAATTTAATGAGAAGAATGCTCATGGAAGATGGCCTGTTCTAGACCTATGGCCTCGGTGAAAGCATTGAAAGCGCTAAATAACCTAAATTTCATCAATGAAGAAGTCTTTTGAATTTGTGAATTGGTATGAAAATGATCTTAAATACATTTCCAACTTAAGCTATTCATTCCAAAGAGCACCTAGAAATTCGTTTGTTGAAACATAATACTAGATTGTAAAACAACAGTAAACCTCCCATCAAACAATAAAAAACAATCAATCAATTTTTAGGTGAGGTATAACTTAGATACAATATCTTAGGTGTAATATATTAAGTTCCCCAATTACATTCAAACACATAATTGCATTATTATTATTTTTTTAAAGAAAGAGAAATGCATTGAATGTAATTGTCCTTGAAAATGATACTACTATTTGTGTTTTATTGGTCAACGCATGCAATAAGGCTTTTGAATATAATTGGGGAACCTAATTTAGTGCACCTAAGTTAGTGTACCACTATGCCTAAGCTATTAAGATACTATACCTAAGTTTTGTCCTATTAAGTGATATAAAAAATACAATAGTAATAATTTAATGCATTTTATAACTCCAAAAAAAGAAATTAAAACCAATATTCTACAACTGCTTATATGATTAAGTCGAATTAACTCAATGCAACCTTATGGCCATACTCATTAGATTAGCAACACAATTTCACCTTTGCAAATCAACTCTATATTGGAAAATATTTTCTCCTAAATCATCGGTAATAAAGATCCTCCTACCTCAAATTTTACTCTTATTTACTAGTGCATTACTTGATTTTCTTAACCTATGAAAAGGCTGTCTTAGATGACTTCCCCAGTGCCTAGTCTAACTCCTAAAAATGCATACCTTTGTGATTCTGCTTTCCATCTATTACCATCAATCATAAAGTAATCTCAAAAAATAAATAAATAAGTAAATAAATAAAGTAATCTCAAAAAGAGCATAATGATAACAAAGTTAACATGTTGAACAATATATTTGTCAGTAGCAAATTTAACTGAATAAAGATACAGTTTTCAGAAAGCAACAGTATATAGCTGAATAAAGATACAGTTTTCAGGTTCATGGAAACTTCTTTTTAATCGTTTGAGTTTTTAACAGCCAAATAGAAACTTAATAAACAATTCGAATTAGATTTCATGATATCTCAATTAGGTAGATAAGCAGTCCACTCAATTAGGTAAAACTATACCAAGAAAGAAAAATTACATACTTCATACTCCAATGTAATTGGTTTATCATTATAGCCAGCAAGCTGGGATTGCGAAGGATGCTCCCGTTTATGGGATTCCTCAACCAACACACTAGAATTCCCAACCTGGATCTTTTGATCTGAACATGATCCAGCTTCAATTACTGGGTTTCCACTATTCATTTCGGCATCATCTTTCACAGATCTAGCATGGATATTCACATCCTACAATTGACCACCAACCCTGAATGTTGTCACTTTTTTTAATGATGATTCCGCCTGTTCCTCAGAGCAATCAGAAGGCTCTCCTTGAAAATAAACACATAAATTTCAAATCCATTATCCTGAAAAAATTGATTCGCCAACTAATGAAGAATCTAAAAGATACACCTTCAGCGAGCTGGCACTGCCAAAGAAATTTCTGATTGATATGATCTGCTTGAAAAATTCGCTACTACCTGTGAAGATTCTCTGTTTGGCCTCTAAGGATGATTAGTGGTCACTTTGTCAAAATGACTACTACCCCGATAATGAAAAGAAAATTGATCATTAATAGCCTTTCTATCTGCAGGAGAACCATCAATAAGAGCTGAAGTACATGATAAATTCTTCATGTCACTAGCACTAGTTTTTGTGTCGTCTGATCTACTGATACACGATATGTTATCCCCAAGGCCCTCTAATTCTTTCTGCTTCTGTAGATGATTTGAGTATGTTTGAGGATAAACTATTTGTGGTCTAGGAAAACCATATATGTGGTTTACAAGCATCTCAATGTTTTCTGAAACGTCCATACCTTAAAGCACCTTTACTTTCTATGTTTTCAGAGAATGAATCAAGACTCGAACATGCTCTAAAAACGTTACTCATCTCACTGCTCGCGTGCTGTCCACAGTGCATCCACAACTTGATGAAGGAGATAAGAGTTCAGCACCACTAATATAGCTCCCAAGCGCTACCTTTTCCTTACATGTGGTTTCATCTGAAAACTCATTGGCCTTTGTGTCCATTAGTGATGCCACTTGTTCAAGATGCATACAGGTTGAGCATGGGGCAGCGGACACGTTGCATTTACTGCATCCTTCCCCCTTTTGAAATCTACTTTTTGGGTAGTTGCATGTCCTGGATTCTTCTCCCATTTGAAATGTACAGCTTGAGAAATGTCTATCAAATTGTTTTCCATTGATGGATGATCCCTGATATGAATGCTACAGAAAATTAAAACCATAAAAGGAAAATCTGTATATATATACAAAATTGTTTACTTATGGCTGATGCCCAATGCTGTATTTATATGAGCGTAAGGGTTATCTGATACGAATGCATGGTGCCATATTTTGCAATTTTGGACATATATATAAGGCAGGAGAACAATGCAGTATTTTAATAAAGCAGTATAATCAAAGAAAACATCTAAAAATTAAATAATTTAGTAGACTATATAAGGTATATCTTAACCATGTATTATTAATTAATCAGGTCATCTACACAGGTAAATATCTTTGCAAGCTTAATTATGTAATGTTATTTTCTTGAAACCTTAAATAGGTTCAAAGTAATGAACTCAATCACTCAACAGAAGTGTACTAATGGACTCACTCCACCCAATTCATCTCTCTTATCATGCGTGGTGATGGGGGTTTGGTGGCTTTAATGGCCAATTATAGTCAATAGTAGTTGACGGGTGAAGCTTCAGGTGGGTTTGGAGCAGCCATTAATTGGCAGCATTATAAGGCTCGATTGGGTGGTTAATGTCGGTGACTAACGGTATCATAGACTCCTTGGTGTAGGTTGACAGGCGGAGTTTGATAAGGGCAGGGTTGGCATGGGGAATTATACCCAATTTGTGCGTTGGGGCAAGATCAAGGCACCCATGCCCCGGCCCACTCTTGCCCCATTTCCATCCTTATAAGCTATGTTGCACGGACACGGACACGGATACGAGGATACGGCAATTTTTGAAAAATAAGGACATGACACGGCGGGGACAGCAGTTAAATAATTAATTATATTTTATATTTAAGCATATTTTTTAATATTTTTAAACATAAAATATATTTATGTCTAGAATTTAAATTATGTAAGAACTATAAATAAATAAATTAACACCCAAATTAATATAATAATACACATAAAATGTTTAGAGTACAAACCAAAAGTTTAAATAGGGTATGTTCAAATACTAATAATAATACTAAAAATAATAGTCAAAATAAAAATAAAAATTTTATTTTTTAGACTAATGGCATATTAATGACATCATGGCATTGACATTTGGTGCTCAAAAGTTGAAATTTGAAAGTTACTTTCACGTGGGTTGGCAGAAGACACACAAAACAAAGAGTTAATATAAAAAAGTATTATAAAAGTTAAAATGAACAGAAGACAGAAGGCATTAGGCATCTGGGTGACTGGGTCTGCGAAGAAAAAGAAAACGAAAAAGAAGCAGAAGAAGAAGAAGAAGAAGGAGAGAGGAGGAGCTCGCCGATCGGAAGGGACAGGGCACGCCGGCACAGCGTCGACGTCTATGGAGTTCGCCGATCGGCCCGATCTAGCTCCGGCGAGGGACAGAGGGCAGCGGCAGCGGGCAGAGGTCAGAGAAAGGGTGGAATCTGTGATTTTTTTTTTTTTCACTGCTGGCAAGTCGGACGCGTCGGATCTGCGTCGGCGCCGTGTCGGAGCCGTGTCGGAGAAGCGAAAAAAAAAAAAAAGGGACACCGCCGGACACCGGAATCTGGCGCGTCGTACCCGTTCCGGTGTCCGATACGTGTCGGACACCGACACGACGCCAAAAATGGCGTGTCCGTGCAACCTAGCTTATAAGAGGACAGTCTAAAAAACTATTGAAAATATGCAAAAATTAGGCTCAATTCCCTTGATTTCAAGTTGTCCTTTCCCAAATTAATGCCTCCGACTCTGTTACAAATCTTTGACAAAATTGATATCACTTTGATTAAAAGTATACTAGGATGATGCATATGAGGTGGGAGAGGGAAATCGTAATTGTTTTTGGTATGATCCTTGGAGTGGACACCTTCCTCTAAGGGAACTTTACCCTGATCTATATGCTTGTTTTGTTTCTAAAGAAGCTATGGTATGTGTTGGTTTCTTCTCAAGATGGGAGAGTAGGAGCTGGAATTTATGAGCTTTTTAGGATTGGGAGTTGGAGGATGTGTATTCTTTCTTTAAGTTTCTTTATTCCAAATTGCCTAGTGGGGAGGGAGATGATAGATTGAGTTGGTGGCTGAGCTTGTGATGTACATTCCTGTTATAACTCTATTTCTAGTTTCCTCACTGTTTGTTTCCCATGGAAGAGCATCTGTTGTGTAAAGACTTATAACAGGGTGTTGTTTTTTTTCATATGTAGCAGCTTAGGGTTAGATTCTTACCATTTATAACTTTGTTAATAGCGTACTCCCCCTAGTTAATTGGTGCTGCATATGTCGATGTTATAGGGAAACTATGGTTCATCTTTCACTTCACTATGAGCTTCCTCATGCGTTGTGTAGTGAAGTTTTCTTGATCTTTGGGATTCAATGGGTGATGCTGGAGAAGGTAGCATCTCTTTTGTTTGGGTGGAGGCACTAGTGGTGGAAACATTCTTCAGATATTTGGAATTTGGTACTAGTGTGTTTGATGTGGATAGTTTGGGGGCAACATAATAGCCGCACTTTTGAAGATGTTCCGACACCATAGATCAGTTGATTTGATTGGTCTCGGGTTTGGGGTTTTATGCAATGTGCTTCTATTTTTTATTTCCAACACTTTGTTAGAATTTCTATTTGATTAGCTTGTAATTGTTTCAAGTACCATGTGCTCATCATCGTCTATATCAATAATATTTTTATTACTTATCATAAAAAGAAAAGGTCTACTGGTATGTCCAAAAAAACATTCACCTAGATATACTATTATTGCAAGAGAAATATCTGCAAAAATGTAATAAATAACACCACAAGAATACCATAAAAAAAAACTTCATAATAAATAACTATGCCCCAAAATAATAGAGTTCATCATGTTTAAGCAAACAATACAGTCCATTTCACCCAAAGGCCCTCCCTCCTATATGAAATCCTCTTTCAAAACTGGTGTGATCTAAAAAGTAAGTCAAATGTCAATGTTAATTATTGATTGTGTCTCAATACCAATGCTATTAGCTTTTATTTTTTTTTAAAAAGGTGCCAATGCTATTAGAGTAGTACTAGAAATGCAACATTTTCCACAATTTTTTTATTTTTTTATTTGCAATTGTTGACATGACCGGTTGTGATTGGAACATCACTTTCACATGGCTCCACCGCTAACATCACTTTTATTATGCAGCAATCACAACAAACCATATCAACAATTATGAAAAAAAAAAGCTATTAATAATATTGTGTCCCTATACTTATTGATACTATTACTATAATAGTAAAGTGATTACTGCAAACGCCTACAAATTTACAATGGCACTTAAGCAGTCCTTTTGATTTAGAACTTGGTTGTTATTTCTTGTGTTTGGTTACCACTACCTATAAATTGTAAGGGGGAAAAAATAAATAAAAATGTTTGTACAAACTATTCATTTAGAATTGATACGCCACAAAATTACTTCAAGCAAGATCAAACACCTAAACAGTACAACATTATGATGACACATTGATGTTTTCAAATCTTTTGCTTGATATCCCAAGTAGCAAAGAACAACTAAATGAATTGATCAACACGCATTATTGAACTAGACTATAAACATTCATATCATCCCACAAAATCATCATAGAACTGTAAATTAATCTCAATCAAAATCTCAAACCACTCAAATCAACTACAAACTATAAAAATACAATTTTTGCACTCACAAAAAAAAAAAGAAAAAAAGAAAAAAGAAAAGTAAAGTAAAGAGAATACCTTTTCCATTAATATGAAAGAAACCTATAAAACCCAACAAAAATAACAAACCAAAAACATAAAACCTACATCAAATGTTCACAATCAAACCATAAATTTCATCAAAATCACAACTTGGAATCCAAAACCATGACCAATTGAATCCAAACAAGAACCAAACACGGAATAAACCATAGAAACAATAAGAATTCAGAAAGAAACACAGAGAGAAGCAGCAAAAGTACATGCCTTTGTTGGTCCCTCAAACTCCTCCTTAGTACCACCATACAACTCTTTCATAGTCCTAACAACAATTCATCAACATGACCACCAATACTTATGTACACACACACACTGTAAGAACAAGAACCCACTATTTATAGACTTCCTTAAAATCCAATATCACACACAAAATTGTGAGTCTTGAAATGAAAGATGTGTGTGTATGTTGTTCTTGCCATAAATACCATATTGCTTAAAAATGACAAGCATTTTTTTATTATATATATATATATATATATTTTCTTTATTGGGTTGCTTTCTTTTGAGGGGTTGGTTTTTTCTTTTTATTTTTATTTGTGTGTGTGTGTGTGTTATATAATCTAGTGCTTTGCATGTAAGGAAAATAGCAAATAAAAAAGCACCATGTAATAGACCTGTACGGACAATTGAAATATTTGCCAAATGACAGAAAATGAATAAAGGAGCATAGTATTAGGAAATCATCAAAGCAGTTTGCAAGATATTAGAGACCAGTTAGAATATGACACGTTTATGACGTGTGTAAGCTAATACTATGTAGTTGCTATAACTGATTCACAAACTGTAAAGACCTGGCGTGTGTGTGATGTGTCGTGGACTATTTTATCTTTGTATACATGGCAAGCAAGGACGGTGGTAGTACACATATGGAATGTTTCATAAGCTTCTTCTTCTTCTTCTTCTTCTTCTTCTTCTTTTTTTTCTTTTTTCTTTTTTAAATTTTGCATCTATAATATTTTCACAACACTTACATAATAAATCCTAGATGTAAATTGTTACTAGTTCTAATTTGAACCAAACTGAAACTATATGTAAAAATTTTATATCCACAACATTTTCACAACACTTTCACACTAAATTCTAAATGATAGATTGTTATTGGCTTGTGGGTAAAAAAATCATTTTAATTTTGAATTCAAATTATAAACTTGTAAGCAGTAACAGCTTATTACCTAGGATTTATTGTGTAAGTGTTATAAAAATGTTGTGGACGTAACACTTCTTTTATTTTTTTTGCCCACTAGTAACAATCTGATACTTTAAATTTGTTATGAAAATATTGTAGACATACATTTTCTCTTTTTTATATAAAGCTACGGAAAAAACATTTTCACAAGTTGTGTTGCAACTTATGTCAATCTCTCATAGATAAAAAAGAAAAGAAAAGAAAATAATAAAATATTAGACTTTGGAACCCACCCCAACTAAAAACAATGGTATTGTAAAAAATGATATAGCATTTTGTTGTATCTTTAGACTTCCTCTATTTTTACAATATTTGCATAATAAAGTATTGGTGTTAAGTTGTTCGTAGATAAAAAAAAAAAAAAAAAGTGGCCCAAACAAGGATCAATAACAACTTATCATCTAAGTTTTATTATTTTAAAATTATTATGAAACTACCGTGACTTGAGCACTACTCATTGTTGTGTTATCACTCTCATGAAATAGTGTTATAGAAGTATGTGTCACAAACCTCCAGTTTTTTTTTTGGGTCATGCTAACGAGTACTCTTAGGGCAATGATTAACAATCCATTTTAGGAAAATTTTGACACCACTTTTATGGGAAATGAAAAAAATTATCATAACATTAATTGTTTTTTTTTTTTTTTCCCTTTTCCCATAAAAATTTTCTTGGCGAAAACACCATTTTGGTCCCTATATTTTAGGGTTACGGTCAATTTGGTCCCTACATTTTGACAGCAGTCAATTTAGTCTCTGTTATTTTCAACTTGCAATTAATTTGGTCCTTACCGTTAATTCACTAATGAAAAATGCATATGTGGCAAACCGTTTATATTGTTAGCATGATTAATGTTAAAATATTAAATAAGATGCTAACATGTTAAAATTTTAGTGGCCACATCAGCACTTAGATGTAAAAAAAAAAAAAGCCACATCAACTTTAAAAAAAAAAAAATCTTTTCTTTACCAAAGAAATTATTTTCTTTATTATTTTTTTTTTACAATTTCTTTAACCAATTAGAATTTTACTGTTCTTCCTTAAACCCAAATTCAACAGTTTAACATCATCTCTACCCCACAAAAGTCCCACACTTCACAGTCACAATGAAACCCAGGAATATCACTCAGAGAAACCCAGTCTCAATTTTCTAGTACCCTTGTTTGAATATTCAAGCACCTCCTCCAGCATCATATTTGCCTCATTTGGCAGTAGATTAGAATACACCTTTGATATCTTCACATTCCCAACATGAGATCCACCTTCACTCCTTAACAAAGTCACAATCACTGATGGTCAATAGTCACTTCCCTTCCTCCCCCTCCTCTCTCTTTTCCAAAAAATCCATCATCCAAACCTGACTTTCGCAAAAATCAGATCATGATCAGCCCTTGAAGAAGAAGACAACCTCATACGTTTTCAATTCCCTTTGTTGGGTTTAAACTTAAAGTCATATTTTCGTTTAAACTTCGCCATCCCATCAACTTCTTGTTGTTAAAAGTGATGAATCTGAATCCTCTAAATCTACAGGTTTCACAGCCGTTGATGATCTAAACAACCAGATCTAACGCCTTCATAAAGATAGCAATGGGTCTAGGAATGGTTTTGGATAGATAAGCAAGATTGTTGCTTTTAGTTTTTGAGCTCACTTTGATCCCTTGATGTCGTTTAGAATTTTGAAATTTGGTTTAGATTCAGTTAAACTGCTGAATCTGGGTTTGGGGAAGAAGAACGGTGAATGAGTATTAAAATGAAATTCTAATTGATTAAAGAAATTGTATGAAAATTAAAAGGAAAATAAATAAGGGAAGAAAATAATTTTGGTAGAGAAAATAATTTTTTTTCTTTTTAAAACTAACGTGGTTTTTAGCCATCTAAGCACTAAGGTAGCCACTAAAATTTTGACATGACAGCATCTCATTTAATATTTTAACATTAATTATGTCAACAATGCAAACTGTTTGCCACATAGGCATTTTCCGTTAGTGAGTTAACAGTAGAGACCAAATTGATTGCAAGTTGAAAATAACAGGGACCAAATTAATTGTTGCTAAAATATAAGAACCAAATTAACCGTGACCCCAAAATGTAGGGACCAAAATAGTGTTTCACCAACTTTCTTTAAATGGATTATTAACCAATGCCCTAAGGGCATCCGTTAGCATTTCCCTTTATTTTCCCCTGGATTTTTTAGAGTCAAATGTGGTTATTAGCTTCCACTTAACTAATTAAAATGTGGTTGCTTTTCTAGCACTTGTAGTGTGAGGGTTTTTGGAATATCATGGCATTCTAAATGAGGGAAATTTGAGGTAGTATTTTCAATAGGTTTTTCCGAGGCATTAATAAATTTAATGTTATAGAGTGAGGGTCTCAATATGTTCGGTTTTCAAGGTGGTGGCTTTGTTCAAGTCATTCTATATGTGTAATGATTAAAGAATCGAGACAAATAATTTAATCTATACTTATGAGACTTTGTTAAGGAGTGGCTAATAACACTAGCATATTGCATGTTAAAATATTCAAAATGCTATTTTAGCACACCTAAAAGTAAAAAATGGCTTGCATTAAATGTGTCAAATGCTAAATTTTTAGCATTATATTGCTACTCTCTCTCTCTCTCTCTCTCTCTCTCTCTCATGTTGGTGGCTGTGGGGTTGGTGGTCATCAATCTCACTATTTGGTTTGACTTAGGGGTTGTGGCTAAGGCTCGCAGTTGATGGGTTGTGGATGTGGCTTGCCATTAATGGTCAATTTTGGATTGTGGTTGTGCCGTACAATTTTGGATGATTATTTGTGGGTCGTTGTGGTGCTGGTTGGGTTGATTTTGGTTAATGGTTACAATAGTCGGTAGTGGTTGGACTGATTTTGAGTGATGGTGGATTACATTCTAATTTATTTTATGCCAAATGTCATTTTTTGATTTAAATTATACATGCTCTAAATTTGTTGTAAGTGTTCATCCAATTTAAAATTACTCCTTAGCCATTATACTTCAAGCTCATTCTACACAACTTTCTAACCCATTTGAAACAAATTCAATTTTTATTACCAAAACTTATTTCTTAATTAAAGTATGAACTTCAATGAAAATTTTATCATGTTCAAAAAGGCTATTCCTTTTCAATATTTTTTCCACAGTGACTAATTTTTAATAAATTATTTGAAAAATATAAAAATTAAATAGCATTCCATCACAAAAACAAAAATTACATTTTAAGTATATAAATAGATTAACAAACTAACTTCTCTTTGTTTTTACTTCATAAAATAGAGTAGTCAAAAATGAAAAACTACACACTCTACTAAAATGATATCTCACAAGGTTTTTTCAACAACAAAACCTTTAGTCTCGGCCAAATTTTTAGTCCAGCTATGGATCCTTAATAGATTAGTTAAGGTTGATCACGTGCATTCTTTTCTTTCATTCTATTATATTTGAAGTTGTCCTTTATGTTACTTTTCTAATTGATGTGTCCTTTTTAATAATCATTTTACTAATTATATATATATATATATATATATTTGTTTTACTCTTATCTTTTTTTGTTCCCTCAACCTAGATCAATTCATTCCTTTTTATGGGTACATTAATCGCTCTTGTTTGAACATATGGCCAAATCATCTCAAGCAACTCTCTCTTATGTTTTACTTTAATATATAAGAAGATCTATTACCAAAATAATGAGAAATTATTAATTTCTAAGGTAGTTTATTTTAGGTAAAATTACAATGATCATTTATTTAAACTATTTTGATTATTTTCATAGTTATGTGATGCCATATTATATATTGTGATCCTAAATTTATAAAATTCTAACTTGTTATCATAATTTATTTGGAATGTCATGTCTAAATAAATATAGAATAAGCTTTCACTTTTGGAAAAAAAAAGAAAAAAGAAAAAAAAGAAGAAGAAGGAAGTTTTTGTTTACGTTTTGGTTTTAGTTGTAAAAAGTACACTATAGGCGGACTAGACATTACATAAAAGAAGCTGGAAAAGAAACAAAAACCCTAAGATTTCTCTCTAACTAAAAGTTTTTCCTTGTCCGTTTTTTTATTTTTTTTGAGAATCAAGACATCAACTTTTTATTAAGCAGACAAGGCTGTTAAATCAGCCAGCACAAATTGGAGAATATCTAGTGGTACATCTTTCATCCAAACATTTAAATTTGGGCTCAAAATTGCCCTCATAGCCAAACTATGAGCAACAATGTTTCCTTGACGACAGACATGGGAAAAACTAATGCTTATGAAAGAGAGAGCTAGATCCTGTGCATCCCGAATCAAGAGTCCATGAAGGGCTAAAGAAGGACTCGGGTTTAAGAGATCTTTGCAAATAGATTCTAAATCTCCCTCTATAATTGCTCGAGTAATGCCTAGCTCCTGTGCAAATTCCATAGCTCTTCGCGCAGCCAAAGCTTCAACTTGAGCAACCGTGGTTGGCAGAGGAATTTGCTATGAGAGGGACACCATGACTTCACCGGCTAAGTTGCGTATAACCACACCTAAACCTACACGTCCCTGTTCTTGAAAGATTGCACCATCATAGTTCACCTTGAGGTTGTCTTCTGCTAGAGGTTTCCATCTCGTGTGCTTTCTGTGCTGCTGCTTCAGGTTACTTGGGTGAAGGAGTTGAAACTCAGCTTTCCGTTCCTTGGAGATATTCAAAATCTGGTTCAGTGGACATGCTCTTTGGCCGACCCGAGTCTGGTTTCTTCTGTTCCATATTGCCCAGCTCGTGAAAGCCAATAGAGTAGCATCCTTTTCTTCTTCCAGAGCATGCTTAAAGATCTCTCTTGCCGTATGTCCAAGCATTGCTAACAACCACTGCCATTGTGGATCCGAAGCCCAAACCACTTGCACATTAGAACAAAAAAATAAAGCATATGAGCTGTCTTCACTGTGCCTCTTGCACCTTTCGCACATCCCATCAAGAACTATTTTTCGTCTGCTCAGATTAGCTTTGGTTGGGAGAGCTTTTCTACAAGTGCGCCACACAAAGTGTTTCACCTTGTGAGGGATCTCCATTTTCCACAACTTTTTCCACCAGCCCACAGACTGAGATGAGAGAGGGCTTTGGATTGACTGTGCGCTATTGCCTTCAAAGAGGAATCTATACCCTAACTTAACAAAGTATTGACCCGTGGGAGTGAGAGGCCAAATGAGTTTGTCTGGCTGGGATGTTGAGCTTAAAGGAATGCTCTTGATCACCTTTGCCTCGGCCAAGCTAAAATAGTGGTCAATAACCTCACTTCTCCACCTACGTGTTGATTGATGAATCAAAACCTCCACTAAAGAACCTTGTTGTCCAAATATCATTGGGGAAGTGACCTTTGGCTGGAATTTTGTTGGTAGCCAATTGTCACCCCAAATTTTAATTTGTTTACCATCTTCCACCCTCCACAAAGCCCCTTCTAAAATTACATCCCTCCCAATAAGAATGCTTCTCCATGCATATGAGGTAGAGGCAGATTCTTTGGCGTCCAAAATAGTACCATTTGGAAAAAACCTCGCTTTGAAAACTCTAAAGAACAAGGAATTGTCATCATGAAGAAGCCGCCATGAGAGCTTGGCCAACATTGCTTCATTAAACACGGTGAGGTCCTTAAACCCCATTCCTCCTTGATCTTTATGATTACACAACTCATCCCATCTAACCCAATGTACTTTCCTCTGGTCACCCCGTTGATCCCACCAAAACTTCCGAACAAGAGTTTCGATCTCATGACATAAGGTGGTTGGTAATTTAAAACAACTCATCGCATATGTCGGGATTGCTTGAATGACTGATTTGATTAGGACTTCTCTTCCTGCTTGTGATAATAATTTTCCTTCCCATCCTTGTAATCTTTTCCACACTTTTTGTTTTACTTGATCAAAGATGGCTCTCTTATTTCTTCCCACCAAAGCCGATATACCCAAATAAGCCTCGTATTGTTTCAATTCCGATACTCCCAGCTCTTCCATAATCTCAGATTGCATTTCCAAAGGGGTGGACTTGCTAAAGAACAAAGCTGTTTTCTCCTTGTTTAACTTTTGGCCTGAGACCCTCTCATAGATAGAGAGTATTTCAAGTACCTTTTGGCATTTTGGCATTCAAGTCTGGTAGCCCTACAGAAAAGGAGACTATCATCTGCAAAGAATAAGTGTGTTAGCTTTGGACCATTTTGACATATTGAGACACCCTTAATATCCCCATTATTGGCTACAGCTTGAATAAGCCTGTGAAGACCCTCTGAGCACAAAAGAAAGAGATATGGGTGATAGGCCACAAACGTATTGACCCCTTGTGATTAAATCAATTGATCAATTAGCCAAGTTATTAAAAAATTCAATTAATCATGCAAACGCGTGGTAGCACAAACAAATCACCAATAAACTAATTATGCAGCGGAAAATAAATAACACAGTGATTTGTTCACGAATGGGGAAAACCCTAACGGCAAAAACCCCACCGGGTGATTTTCAGGTCACCACTCCCGAAACTCCACTATTATCACAACAAGCGGTTACAAGTAAAGGAATCCCAAGTACCTTACCAACCTACAGTTGAACCCTTACCCCAATACCCAATTGGACTTGTTCTGTAGTGACAGTTCTCCCTTTTGATGCACGACTCCCAAGTACGTGACTAACCAGATTGTGCGGATCCCAGTACGCGACTTCAATCACCAACTAGAAAGAATGGTTGGCTGCAAAGTTCTTCAGTTCATAAACAAGATGAAGATCAAGAAAATGCTCGGTCACAAAACCCAAAGGTGCACATACACAACAACTTCTTCAGAAGAGATGAACTAGGGCAGAACTTTGTCTCTGATCACAATTTTCTTGAACAGAGTTTGCTCAATGCTTGTGCAACTTGTGTACTCTTAGACGGCCCTTAAAAAAATCCTTTTATATGTCTAGGGTTAGGAGAAAAAAAGGCCCAAAGACACATCCACAGATCCTAAGAAATCAGATCAGAAATTCTAATTTTTATAAACCTCGACAGATAGAAGCTATCGAGAAGCTGTCGAGCAGGTGTCGAGCCACGAGCTTGAACAGCTTTACTAAAGCTCGATAGATGCAGCTGTCGAGACAGCTGTCGAGCTTTAATGAATTTGCACTTTCAGCTTGATTTCTTGAACAGACTTCAAGGCTTCAATACTTGATCTTGAAACACGGTTTCTTGAAGTATTTCAACATATCCTAAATCTACCCAAATACAAGTAAAGTGCGTTTTGTCAAAAGATTAGCCAATTACATAAAAGTATGACATATGTTCTTAACAAGTGAACAACATATGTCCTAACAGTCTCCCCCTTTGGCAATCCGTGACAAAACCACAGAAAACAAATGAACATATGAGAGAAGTCATAAATCACTCAACTCATACTCACTTGTTACATACAGTAAAATCTATCATAACACAAACTCTTGAAAAACTTTGCAAGAAGAGAGTTTATGGCAAGTAGACTTTGACAACCTGTATTTCTGAAACATTTTAAATAAAACTCATCACGGCATCTTAGTGTGAAACAGAAATAATAGATTGCATACAATTAAAGAAACATGCGTATAAAGAGAGAAAAGAAACAACATATGAAGAGGTAGGTGAAAGAAACATACATCCACATATAGAAAGAACTAAGTACAATGTATGTGAAAAAATGATCACAAGATCTAATGTACATGAACAATGTATCTAAAAAGAAAGAAAAGAAAAGATACATCATATCCTCACATACATCCCTTAAGTATCAACACTCCTCCTATCAAAAATGTCCTATGTGAGGATATGATGTATCTTTTCTTTTCTCTCTTATATAGATACATTGTTCTTGTACTTTGGATCTTGTGATCACTTTTACATACATTGTACTTAGTTCTTAATTATATGTGGATGTATGTTTTTCTTTCACCTACCTCTTATATGTGTTGTTTCTTTTCTCTCTTTATACACATGTTTCTTTACTTGTATGTAATCTATTATTTCTGTTTCACACTAAGATGCCTTGATGAGTTTTGTTTAAAGTGTTTCAGAAATACAGGTTGTTAAAGTCTACTTACCATAAATTCTCTTCTTGCAAAGTTTTTCAAGAGTTTGTGTTAGGATAGATTTTATTGTATTAAACAAGTGAATATGAGTTGAGTGATTTATAACTTCTCTCATATGTTCATTTGTTAGTTGTGGTTTTGTCACGGATTGCCAAAGGAGGAGATTATTAGGACATATGTGGTTCACATGTTAAGAACATATGTCATACTTTTATGTAATTGGCTAATCCTTTGACAAAACGCATTTTACTTGTATTTGGGTAGATTTAGGATGTGTTGAAATACTTCAAGAAACCATGTTTCAAGATCTAGTATTGAAGCCTTCAAGTCTGTTCAAGAAAACAAGCTGAAAGTGCAAGTTCATTAAAGCTCGATAGTTGCATCTATCGAGTTTCAGTAAAGCTGTTCAAGCCCGTGGCTCGACATCTGCTCGACAGCTTCTCAATAGCTTCTATCTGTCGAGGTTTATAAAAATCAGAATTTCTAATCTGATTTCTTGGGATCCGTGGATGTGTCTTTGGGCCTTCTTTTCTCCTAACCCTAGACATATAAAAGGATTATTTTAAGGGCCGTCTAAGAGTACACAAGTTGCACAAGCATTGAGAAAACTCTGTTCAAGCAAATTGTGACTGGAGACAAAGTTCTGCCCTAGTTCATCTCTTTTGAAGGAGTTGCTGTGTATGTGCACCTTTGGGTTTTGTGACTGAGCATCTTCTTGATTTTCATCATGTGTATGAACAGAAGAACTTTGCTGCGAACCTTTCTTTCTAGTTGGTGATTGAAGTCGCGTAATGGGATCCGCGCAAACTGGTTAGTCACGTACTTGGGAGCCGTGCATCAAAAGTGGGAACTGTCACTACAGAGCAAGTCCAATTGGGTATTGGGGTAAGGGTTCAACTGTAGGTTGGTAAGGTACTTGGGATTCCTTTACTTGTAACCGCTTGTTGTGATAATAGTGGAGTTTCGGGAGTGGTGACCTTAAAATCACCTGGTGGGGTTTTTGCCGTTAGGGTTTTCCCCATTCGTGAACAAATCACCATGTTATTTATTTTTCGCTGCATATTTAGTTTATTGGTGATTTTTTTTGTGCTGCCACGCGTTTGCATGATTAATTGGATTAATTAATAACTTGGCTAATTAATCAATTGATTTAATCACAAGAGGTCAATACGTGTTTGGCCTATCAAGTGGTATCAGAGTAGGCACACTCTGATTAGGATAATCTTTGCTGTGTTTGATCCATTGACCCCTGTTTGTCATGGATAGAGGACAATCGTTAATTATACCTCATTTATTTGATGGGACTAACTATGCCTACTGGAAAGTACGTATGAGAGCTTTTTTGCAGTCTTTAGATGAGAAGGTGTGGCAAGTTGTAGAGATTGGCTGGACTAAGCCAAAGGAAGCGCCGGCAGATTGGGATGATGCCAAGATCAAGGCGGCAAACTTCAACAGCAGGGCATTGAATGTGTTGTTCAGTGCAGTCACCAATGAGGAGTTCAAGAAGATATCCTCAACTGAAACTACTAAGGAGGCTTGGACCATCCTCCAGACAACCTATGAAGGAACCAAGGCTATTAAAGATTCGAAGCTTCAGAGGCTCATTACAAGCTTTGAAGAAATAAAGATGGAGGAGGATGAGTCATTCGATGAGTTCTATGCCAAGCTCAAGGACATAGTGAACTCAGCCTTCAATCTTGGGGAAACCATTTCTGAACCCAAGATTGTAAGGAAAGTGCTCAGATCTCTACCCGAGAGATTCCATGCCAAGATTACGGCGATTGAGGAATCAAAGGATATTGACAAGACCTACGAGCTAGGGTTATCTAGGATTGGCAAGTCAAGCAAAGGCAAGAGCATGGCCTTGAAGGCAAAGAGCAGTGACACAGATGAGTCTTCAGATGATGAAGATTCCAAAATGAAGTCCTATATCACCAGGCAGTTCAAGAAATTTATGAAGAATGCCAATGGAAAGGGCTTTGACAAGGATCGTAGGCAATCCAGTTCTTTTCAATTAAAGGGTCAAGACAAAGGGAAGAAGGATGCTAAGGATGGCGGTCAGTACACTGTTCCCGCAGGACCTAAGTGCTTTGGGTGTCATGGGTTCGGACACATGAAACATGAATGTCCTACATATCTCAAGAGCATTGGGAAGAGCAAAGCACTTGCTGCAACCTTGAGTGACACTGAGCCTGAAGATGATTCCGATAGTGAGGATGACGAAATCTTAAATGCCTTTACTGCCATAGTCAATCATACTGAAAGGATTGTTGATGAAGTGGAAGAAGAAGAAGAATTGGTGGATTCTAAGTGTGAGAAGATGGATGATCAAGATGATATCCATTCAGCCTATGAGAAACTATACAAGCTATCTGAGAAACACGAGAAACTCTATAGGCTGACCACCAAGAAACTTAGTGATGTGGAACTTGACCATGAAGAGTTGTCCACAAAGTTTGATGAGGCAAATCAGACTATTGGAGCGCTGAGATTTGAGAACAATTTCTTGGTTGAGAAGACCAAGAAGCTTGAAGCGGAGCTGTTTCAAGTCAGAGCTCAATTGGAGAGGACTTCAAGTGCTAAACTTGATGAGATGCTGAACATTCAGAAATCTGCTTCGGATCGAACAGGTTTGGGGTATGGTCTTTCTTCCTCTAATATTGCTTCTACTAGTCCTACTGTTTTTGTTCCTCCTACTAATATTGTCAAAATTGAGAACAATGATGTTAAAAACTGAATTAGCCAGTGAGAACTTAGACAAGGGTAAATCTATCTTAGGAGCACCCCCTAAGCAAGATAAGAAAGATGTTAGAAACCCTAGGGCTAAGAAGGAAAACTCTTAAAAACCTAAATAGAAGAAGCAGCATTTTTGTCATCATTGTAGAGCTGCCGGTCATACTCGACCAAATTGCTATAAGTGGTTAGCCACTCAACAGAGCAACGGCATGATAGCATCTCGAAGCCAAAATCAGCTTCAATCCTCTCTTGCTCCTCTTAGAGATCTTCTGAAAGCCCTCATGTTCCTTTCGAACTTGAACGGTTTCAATTCTTCCCCCTCATCGCCGGTTCAAGAATTCAATCAAAGGAAAGGTTCTTCCAAGGTGTGGAAGAAAAAGGACTCTAAGTGATTATGTCACTTTCTTCTATCTTCTTGTTTTTGTTTGTTGCATTACTTGTGTGTTTTGCTTTTCATTTTGAGTCAGTCTAGTTTTATGCTTTACTTTGATAACATGTTTTTGTTTGTTTATTTTTAGTTTTGTTTATTTTTGTTTTGATATAAAAATAAAAATAAAAATGAAAAATCAGAAAAATACAAAAACAGTGTGTGTTTTGTGTACATTGGTACTTGTGTACCTTGAATGGCCATTGAAACAAAGTTTTCTAAACTTTGTATCTTTTGTAGCTTAGATGAGCATCTCTATGCACAACTAAGCAAGTGAGCTTTGTGGCTCTTGTTTGTGATGAGTAAGATTAAGTTATCTCTTAGACTTAACACTCATATCACTATTTTTGACGGGTAAAACTAGAAAGTCTTAAAAGAAAGACATAAATAACCATCTCACCATTGTTGCCTACCAATCATGAATGACACCTGTATGCTTCGATATAGTAAAAGTGCAGTGTCAATGGCAAAATTGGAATGTCAAATATCAATTGGTATTTCTTTTCTCTCTCTTATATGCCTATACATGATATGCTAAATAAAAGAAAATATGCAAATAAAAATAAAAAGCAAAAAGATTAAAAATGCTTTAAATTTGATTGTAAGCGTGTATTCTAGGAGATGTGGGAGTTACAAGATGTACCTCAAAGGTAATAGTCCTCATCAAACAGTTATGATTGTAGGTGAGTTAAAGTGATTTTCACATATCTCAAATCGTCATAACATGTATACACTTATGCAATCTTACGATGTTTTTCACACACAACACGCAATATTATTTGCTACTCTTAATACATGTGCAGGTACAATGTAATTTGACCATCACAAGGTTTTACATGTGTCAATGTATGCTCACTAAACTGTCTTGACTTGTTTTTGAAATATAAAATTGGTTAGACTTGTTTAGTGTGTGTGTGTGTTTTTGGAGATCCTTGTGCTTAAAATTCCTGTTAAGAGATGATCTTGAGAGATTAATATGTTGATTGGATCATTAGTTGAGTTGCATGTTGGATTGCATTCATGTCTATGTTTTTCTCTTCTCGAAAAACTATTTTTAAAAGCAAGCTCAACACCTCCTCGATACCTAGCTATCTGTCAAACTTCTCAAGCTTTTTCTAATCGCAATCCCGACACCTCCTCGACACCTTGTGGATCAATCGAGAAATCTCCCGTCTCCTCGATAGTTTCTCGATACCTGGCCGATCGATTGAGCTTATGTTCTTGATTCTGGTGTTCTATTCCTCGATACCTTCTCGACACCTGAATCTGTCGACGACCATTTTTCTCGACACCTTTCTCGATAGCTGTCTTGACACCTATCTCGACAGATGTCTTGACACCTCTTGACACCTATATCTATCGAGATTTATTGAAGAGCTATATAAGCCCCTCGTGCGATTCAGTTCTCATTTTCTTGATCTCTCTCGATCTGTCCGTACCTGTTCACCTCCCAAACTCATTTTTCTCACTCAAAACCTTCAACCCACGTGATTTTCGGCCCTTCCTTGCTTCAAATCACTTTGTATGATCTCTTTTCTCTTCATACTACAAGCATTTCATGCTTTTGAATCTTAGGTTTTGGGGTTTTTGAAAATTTTGGGGTTTTTCAAAATTTATGAGTTTTTCTGGTAATTTTGGGATGGGTTTTCATTTAAAGGTGTTCAAAATCTCATGCACTGCATCACATTTGCATTGTAATGATATTTTCATGCATTTAGATGTGTGCAATATGTTTGTGTGCTGGTAGGATTGAATTGGGCTGAGCCCATGGTGAAATTTCTTTTGCATGTCACACGTTCATGCATTTCCCATGCATACGTACTCTCTTTTCACTATATTGATATATTTGAAATGCTTTGGGACTCTTCTGATTGTCTCTTTCTCACTCTCTCTCATTCTGTTTACGTTAGTAGTGTCTAAGGCACCTAAACGTAAGTCTGCTCCGTCTCGGAACCCTCTTCGTTTCGGGGCATCATCTTCTTCTGATCCTACTCCTTATAACATTCGGTTCCATGATGAGGATGCCCTAAAAGTATACTTGGCGAACTTTTCTAGACGAGGTGTTCATTCGGAACGCCGAGTCATTTTGGCAGACTTCGCCGACACTGACCTTCCCGATGTCATTCACAGTCGGGGATGTGAGTCACTGTGTGACGTCCCGGTCACTTGTCCTCTCGTGCTTATTCAGGAGTTTTACTCCAACATGCACGGGATTGATTCTTCAGTACCTCTCTTTCACACTTGCGTTTGAGGTACGTGATTTGCTGTCACACCGTAGCTTGTTGCAGATGTGCTTCGAGTTCCAAGGGTAGAGCATCCTGACTACCCCGGATGTGAGCTTCTGAGGATTGTGTCCAAAGACGAGATGATGTTTGCTTTCTGTGAGCGCCCATCTGTTTGGGGTGAGCGTCAGTTTACACCATGTCGACCTTTTGCTAAAGGTCCTAGATTCATGAACATGGTGATGACTTTTGTGTTGCACCCATTCTCTCACTATAACTCTATCACAGAGCCTCGTGCTTGATTTTTGCTTTCTTTATTGGAGCACCTCACTATAGATTTTCCTTCACATTTCATTTTCTCCATCATAGATGTGTTTAGGGATACGGCTACCTGTGATAAGCTCATCTTTCCTTCTGCTATCACGGGGATCCTATGCCATTTTTATGTTCCTTTTCCCTCCTCTGATCACTTCTCTGTCATGTGTGCCATAGATGTCGCTACCGTAAAACGTAGTGAGGTGCAGTTTAGGTCGCAACAGTCGGATTCCACTCCTCCCTCCCGTTCAGCTCCATCTCGGTCTACTCCATCTACATCTACTCCCTCCTCTTCTTTAGGCGATGTATCTCTTGGAGCCATCATGGCGCAGCTGCAGCGCATGGATGCTCGCCTTGATACACTCTCCACTGAGTTGTATCAGGTGAATATTCGTGTTGGTCGTATTGCATGACGACAGGCGACCATGGGTGGTTTTGCTCCTGAGGCTACTCCTTCACCACCTCCTCCAGTGGCTTCTGATTCTGATGCTGAGGATGATGATGATGATGATGATGATGATGGTGATGATGATGACGCTTCGGATGATGATGATGGAGATGCTAACTCTACTGATGAGATGTCTAGCTGACACTCTTACCCTTTGTCACTCGTGACAAAAAGGGGGAGTTATTTTGGGATATGAGAGTAGTCATCTTAGGGGGAGAGTTAGTATAGGACATTTTTTATAGGGGGAGTGTTGATACTTAAGGGATGTACGTGACTAACCAGATTGCGTGGATCCCAGTACGCGACTTCAATCACCAACTAGATAGAAAGGTTGGCTGCAAAGTTCTTCAGTTCATACACATGATGAAGATCAAGAAGATGCTTGGTCACAAAACCCAAAGGTGAACATACATAGCAACTTCTTCAGAAGAGATGAACTAGGTTAAGAACTTCGTCTCCGGTCACAATTTGCTTGAACAGAGTTTGCTTAATGCTTGTGCAACTTGTGAACTCTTAGACGGCTCTTAAAACAATCATTTTATATGTCTAAGGTTAGGAGAAAAGAAGGCTTAAAGACACATTTACGGATCCCAAGAAATCATATCAGAAATTCTGATTTTTACAAACCTCGACAGATAAAAGCTATCAAGAAGGTGTCGAGCCACGGGCTTGAACATTTTTACTGAAGCTCGATAGATGCAGCTGTCGAGCTTTAATGAATTTGGACTTTCAGCTTGTTTTCTTGAACAGACTTGAAGGCTTCAATACTTGATCTTGAAACATGGTTTCTTGAAATATTTTAACATATCCTAAATCTACCAAAATACAAGTAAAGTGCGTTTTGTCAAAGGATTAGCCAATTACATAAAAGTATGACATGTTCTTAACATGTGAACCACATATGTCCTAACAATGGGGAAAGGGGGTCTCCTTGACGAATACCTCTAGTGGGAGTAATATATCCGTGTGGTTCACCATTCACAAGCAAAGAGTAAGAAACAAATGTAATACACTCCATCACAAGGGCCATCCATTTATCATTGAAACCCATTTTAACCATGACATCTTTCAAGAAAGACCATTCCACCCAGTCATAAGCTTTGCTCATGTCTAACTTAAGAGCCATGAAACCTGTATTTCCAGAGTTATGATTTTTCATGTAATGTAAAGTCTCAAAAGCAACCAAAATATTATCCGTAATCAATCTACCCTTCAAGAAGGCACTCTGATGCTCAGATATAATAAGAGGCAAAACTCTTTTTAATCTATTAGCTAAGACTTTCAAAAAAATCTTATAGAGCACATTACAGAGACTTATGGGTTGGAATTCTATTACTCTTTCTAGATTTTTTACTTTTGGGATCAAAGTAACAAATGTGTGATTGTGAGGTAGAGAGCCCGAATTTAAAAAATTAAGGATAGTGTTTGTAATATCACCTTTTACCAAGTCCTAATAATTCTGGAAGAACAAAAGGGGCATACCATCCAGTCTCGATGCCTTTAGGGGAGCCATTTGTTTTAGAGCACATTCAACCTCCCAAGCCTAAAAGTTTTCTGTCAAAGTGGAGTTCATGTCGTCCGTCAGCAATTGAGGAATGGAGCTAAGGGCAGTAGGCACACTTTCGAGGTTGGCTGAGGTGAATAACTCCTTATAATACTCTTCAAAAGCACTAGCAATCTGTTCTACCTGAGTACACCACTGGTCTGACCGGTCTTTAATACCTGAAATAGTATTTTGCCTCTTGCAAATAGTAGCTCGACTATGAAAAAATCGAGTATTTCTGTCTCCATCTTTCAAGTATAAAGTCCTGGACCTCAGCCTCCACATGTGCTCTTCCTTGTCCATTAGGGAATTGATTTCTTTTTGAATGGAAAGCAAACGGGTTGCATTGCCTCCTTGTAGCACCAACCTTTCATATCGAGCTAGTTCCTTCCTTTTTCGGTCAAGTTCTTTTCGGATTGAGCCAAAGTGTTTTTGACTCTAGTTTGTAAGTTCCTTACCACGCGAGTTAATCTTTCTCAGCACTTGTGTATTCTCGGCCCCACCAATATTTAATAGCCACACACCTTCAACTACCTCCCCACACCCTTTGTCTGCAAGCCACATCCCTTCAAATCTAAACAATTTTGTCCTCCTCTGAAAATCCAGGTCAGCTATTTCAATCCACAAAAATTTATGGTCAGATGTAGTGCTGTCAATATGATGTACCTTAATACCAGGGAAAAACGTGAACCACTCTTGAGAAGTTATGGCTCTGTCTAGTCTCTCCCACAAAGAAAAGCCATTCTGACAGTGCTTGCTTCATGTAAAAGGAAATCCTATAAAGCCTAGGTCCATGAAACCACATTCATCAAGTGTTTCTCTAAATTGCTGCATTTGGTTGGAAGGTCTTAGTCTACCACCGGACTTCTCTGATTGCTTAGTTATCTCATTAAAATCCCCGGTACACAGCCAAGGAAGAGAACTTTGACAGTGAAGATGACGGAGGAGGTCCCAAGATTCAAACCTCATCTGAGTTTCGGGTTCACCATAGAATCCGGTAAATCTCCAAGGCTTGTCTGAACTTTTGTTGATTGTGGCATCAATGTGATTCAGCGAAGAAGTTTCAACATCTACTTCAATTCCATCTCTCCAAAACAGCGCTAAACCTCCACCCTTATTGATTCTTTCCACAAAAAACTTTTGATCAAAACAAATGCGATCTTTAACGTAATTTAGCCTAGCTTCGTCCGCCCATGTTTTGGCCAAGAACACGAGTAAAGGAGCTTTTGCCTACACTAAATCCACAAGCTCTTGAACTGCACGTTGGTTCCCAAACCCCCGGCAGTTCCAAATTATGCAACTCACTACGACTGGCGGGATTGGAAACCAGTCTCCGCTAATACAGGGTAGTTCTCCTTATCACTGCTTGAAACCACTAATTTCTTGCATGGTAACTCGTAATGATCAATAACCAGGTCAACTGGGCGCTTGCAGCCAATACAATCATCTGGTGTGACTTGTGAGCTGACTTAGAGGCATGCCAAGCATTTCCACGTTGGGTATGGAGGTTTATCTGCAACATCAGATGGGTTAGAAATATTTGAAATATTTTTTAGAGGTGAAGTGAGGCATGTGGTCCTTTTAGTGATGCACGTGGGCTTGCATGTGCTGCATTAGTAGTGGGGTTGTTGCATACAACAGTATATGTGGCTGATAATAAGGGATTTTCATTGTAACCAATCTCCTTGTCAATATCCCTGATTTGTTGGGAGAAAAAATCTCCAGCGATCTCGTTATCGCGTATGCTCTACTCCCTTTCCTTATTTGAAACCGTGGACCTTACTGCATTAATGTCAGATAATCCCGTAACTTCAGCTTCCATATTTTTACTTTCCTTTTCTGATTGAGACCCCAACTCCGGTGTGACAACAGGTATTGGTTTTTGGTTCTCCGCTACGTAGAGAGATTTTCCTCTCGACCCTCATAGAATCCCGATACTCGGATCACTTTGTTGTTTGAGGAATCACTTGGTACTTCCCAAAGCCACAAGCCAAACTGTTGGGAAGCAAGTTGCAAGGACCCCTTGCTTTGGATCCAAAGATCACAATCCTTATCACTATGGTCGAAACATCCGCACCAATAACATATATTCGGCAATCGCTCATATTTGAAATTTACCCATACCTTGCCGCCTTCCTCGAGTTTTATAACACGACCTCTACATAGAGGCTAGTAGACGTTGAGAGTAACTCTAACTCTCATGAAACTTCCAACCCCCCACCCCCCCCCCCCCCCTTCGAGTTCTCGTCTGAGCGATGGACCCTACCTATGGATTCACAAATGTCTTCAGCCACCGATTTGGTTCTGTACCTGATGGGAATATTATGGACTTGCACCCAAAAATCTGTTTTATCAAAACTAAGCTCTTCAATGGGTGAGTTTCTGTCATATCTTTGCAGAACCACTAGAGATTTATCAAAACTCCATGGTTCATTGGCTAAAATTCTATCAACATCTTCTTGATTGTCAAAGATGAAGAGAAGTTTGTGAACGATTTTAGACCCCTTAACACACAACCAGATTGAGTAGCCTAGTTAATTAGCCAAGTTGTTACTTAGTCAAATTAAGCAATTCTAGGTTAAAACAATCAAACAATCATATCATGAAAATATATAGCAGCGGAATAATAAATAACACACGATATGATCACCCAGGAAAACCAAACCGGTAAAAAACCTGGGGAGGATTTTACCCACCGATCCTCAAGGCAAAACTAAATTCACTATGAAAGAATTGAAGTTCATACAAAAGGACTTACAAGCTCCCCGCTCGACTTCCTAATGCTACCTACCAGTAGAACTTACTGACACGACCCCGTGCAAGCTCCGAATCCACGGACTCCTTCTTTCTTGAATTCTTCAATCAGCTACAAGCACCCACGCTTGATATTCTTTAAGTTTCAAAGGCAGCAACCAAGTTGATCATCAAGATGTTGAAGTAATCTCCATCTAGAAAACCGTAAGCTTTGTGTAAAGGAAGCTCCTCTAGATCTCACAAGAGATTTACACAAAACAGCAATGTATGAGCAACAATACAACTGGAGCAACTCTAAAAACGTGGCTAGGGTTTTGCCTTATATACCTAGGGCAAAAACATAAAACCCAAAACGTTTTAAAGAGTTAGGGCTGAGTTGGAAAACTGCAGAAAAACGCAATCTAATCGATTTTCGATCGATCGAATCTATTCTTCAATCGATCGAGCCAGACCGAAATGCCTCAATGCATCTACAGTCTCTCGATTCCAACTTTACAATAATTAATCAACTTTGAGCATACTTTAACAAGTCTAAACATATTGTTTTGATCATGGTTTGCCAATATTACAAATTAGAGTTCTAAATACATAAATTCCTAAACCTTTAGAACCTAACAAACTCCTCCTTTGGCAATCCGTGACAAAACCCTAATTAAAAGCTTAAAGTTTACGAGTAAAAAGCCCTTTACAAAAATAATGCTCATAAACTCAAATTCAAACCAAACTACTATCCATCAGTTGCAAGTGTAGACAGCAGCTTTGTTGAATCAACCTATATATTCCTGAAATACTCAACAAACGCATAAACGCATGTGTGACAGAAAAGAGTAAAACAACAGGTATAACATTCTTGTAAGATTCACACAACACAAAATAAAGACATATATGAATGAACAACTCATAAATATAAATCAATAAGCAGTGAATCACAAAGCAACAAGAATCAATGAATATAACATGTATATCAATCAATGTTACTCCCCCTAACATGAATATCCCCAAAAAATGATATACAAAGTGAAGCACCTAGATACAATCTAAAAACTCCACAAGCTCCTCAACAACAAAAAGTAACAAAAATTCTCCCCCTGACTACAAAATCTCCTCTACAAGTTAAAAACTCCACTCCCCCTTTTTGTGACGGAATGCCAAAGGGCAATCAAAGTCGCCATCAAAAGGAGGTGGTGAGGGTGAATGAAGACGCGCAAAGTAGACTCACAGAGCACGAAACTCATCTAGCAAGTCCACCAAAATCTGACCATGAGCCTCCTGAACGGTCATGACAGTCTCCAGGGTACGACGAACATCAAAGTCGGTCGAAGGAGGTGGAGGAACATCAGTAGCAGCAGCATCATCACCAACTGGATCAGGAACATCCTCACCAGCAAGACTTGTAGAAGAAGAAGGAGGAGGTACGCTACTAGACGGCTCAGACCTAGGGTGTTTAGAACCAGTTCGAAAATGAGCGGCCCTTTGTCTAAGAAAAGACGCACCTATGAGAGCAATCACATGAACGGGCTCAGAGGAAGGGAAGCCACCAAGATCAAGATAAAGGAGAATCCTATGAATGAAAATAGGATGTACAAGAGCATGAGCAGAAGATGAACTCCTATAGACATCGTTCAAAGAACGAAGAAAAAGATGGGGAAAACTAATAGGAGCATCGATAACCAGAGCGTACAAAAATACACACCTCTCGAGAGGAATGGTGTGAACATGAGATATGGGCCAGATAGAATGACAAGCTATCCTAAAAAACAAATAGTGCAACCCGGAGAGCTCAGCAGAAGTGATCCGAGGATCAGAACCCCACTAGACAGAAGTCCCAGTGATGTAAGACAAGACATCACTCAACTCGGGAGACTCATCATAAGGATAGACAGGATTCTGGACCAAAGGTACCCCTAGAGCATCAACCACTATCTTGGGAGTAATGGTGTACTCTACGCCTCGTATCCAACTCTTGACTAAAGTGT
The DNA here is from genome assembly GCA_019022515.1 of Quercus aquifolioides. Classification (NCBI taxonomy): domain Eukaryota; kingdom Viridiplantae; phylum Streptophyta; class Magnoliopsida; order Fagales; family Fagaceae; genus Quercus; species Quercus aquifolioides. Next base: position 292,582 of record JAFHAW010000270.1, read on the forward strand.
TGGAATCATAGATGCGGATAGAGATGTTCGAAAAGAACTCTCTAATCAAGGTAGAAGGTGGAGGAGGATCAGAAATATCCACCAAGGGTAATCAGCCCCTACGCTCAAAGTTTGCCCTAATGGCAGGATCAAGTTCATCTAAGAGAACAGAACGCTTAGCCCAAATCTTTCTCCTGATGTTAAGCTTCTCATAAATCTCTTGGTTTTTCTCACTCGAAAACTTCTCATGGTCAAAGGAGGGAGGGGGTGAAGGAGAAGGTGAGGAAACATTCCTGCGGGCTCTAGTCTTCCTAGGCATAGTGCTAAGGAAAGGACAGAGACACAAAGTGAAAACCAAAAGAACAAGAGAACAAAACCAAGGGCAGACTGCAAGTTAGCACAATAAAAATATAGAACAAAAATCTATATGATGCATGAACAATAACAATGTTGTGATGCATGAACTAATGCAGTAAACACAGTTCAAATTAAGTTCAATTACACAAAATTGGCTCGAACATAGAGTTTCTAACAAAAACCCTAAAAATTTGAAAACCACATGAAACATTTTGCAACAAATTGATGAATTGATCATTACACAAGGTTGAAAACAGATTAGAATAACCAATTTCATCAATTAAACCTTAATTGAACAAAATCCCCAATTCGGATCAATTAGAAACCCTAGAATTTGAAATTTTTCACAAAACCCAAAATTGATCAAATTAAACCATTAAGAACATGTTTATAGTGTGTCCCCACAAAAACCCATTGATCAATTACACAAAATTGGGTCGAAATTAACAACAAATCCAAAATGAAAAGGGTCCGAAATTTTGAGCATAAATGCATGAAAAATGCATGAAATACGTAATTAAACTCAAAAAGGAGGGGTAAGATAGACATACCGGCTTGAGGAAAGAGATTTCTTGCAAAAAATCCAGAGGAAAACGACAAAAAATTAGAATAGTTAAGCTTGCCAAGTCGGAGAGAGAGAAAAGACTTTGAAAAACTTTTGAAAAAGTATTTGAAAAAGTCAAGAACAATGTTTTTAAAAACCTGATTCGCGACTTTCGATTGATCAAAAATCAAATTCGATCGATCGAAAATCACATTCGATCGATCGAAACAAACAGTCATTTTGAGACAAAATAGAGCACTTTTTCGATTGATCGAAAATCAGACTGGATTGATCGAAATGGGCAGAGGCTCACAAAATTTTTAAGAAAAATCACAGTTTTGAAAAACACAAATCCCATTTTGAAAACTAACTCCTCAAAGCATTAAATTCTGAAAACAAAATGCATGAGTATGAGATGGAATGATTTTTCAAAAACCCAATTTGAATCCCAGTTTCTCCAAAGAAAATTTCAGCCATTCTCTTTTTAAGTTCTCAAGCAAAAAAAATGTGTTGCATAATTCTCAAAGTATTTTCAAACTTGGTTGGTCAGACCAAAAACACACACAATAACATGTACAAAGTTTAGCAAAGAGTAACTTGTGTAGTGTGTGCAACTAGCAAAAACTTTGAGAAACATGTGAGGTGATATGTGAATAGCAATCAATCACAAAGTCTACAAAATCCATCACATAGAATTTAAAAGAGACTATCACCTAAAGAGTTACATCCTATAACTCCCACATCTCCTAGAACAAAAGCTTGCAATCATGTAAGTTTCTTGTATTTTGCCCCATTATAATGTGAAATATATTATGTGAAATGGCATCAAGCCTAATGGTACACACCAATTGTAATTATGTGAGATGGCATCAAGCCTAATAATACCACCAATTTTAAGCATTAAGCAATTAATAGAGGCTACACCTTATGTTCTTTTTGTGCATGTGCTACACTTTCTCGAGCACAAAATCTTATGATATGCACTAAGGTGTTCATGATTGACTAGTGAACAGTGGTGAGATGGTTATTTATGCCTTTCTCAAAAGGATCAAGTCCGACAGTCAAATAACATGTGACATCAAGATTAAGACAAAGTGATAAACACCATAAACATCTTTCCCACACAACATGCACTACAAAGTTTCAACTAGTCAAGTGCAATATATAAGCTTATCAAAGCTAAACAAGGTACATAGGACATGTTATGTGTAAATAAATTGACTAGCCTTGTTTTCAAAAACCAAGAAAAACAATGTCAAACACATTTTTGCTTTCTCCTTTTTTATTTTTTTTATTTAAGAGAAAACAAATAAATCCTAGAATGAAATGCATGAATGTAATGCAATGCAAATCCTAGAAACAAAACAAAAGAAACACAAAAAACCAAAGAACAATAGTCACAGAGGAATGGGCAATGAAGCATAAGGAACAAGAAAGCCAAAAACAACTTAGGGACACCGAAGAACACCAATCACTTGACGAAGTGTCTCAAACTTACTTCCATCAAGAGGTTTGGTAAAGATGTCAGCATTTTGACGATCAGTAGGGATATACTCAAGAACAACAATTTTCTTTTCAACCAAATTCCTAATGAAGTGATATCTAAGTTCAATGTGTTTGGTCTTAGAGTGCTGAACAGGATTTTTAGATATATCTATAGCACTAGAATTATCACAATAGACAACCATGGTGTCTTGAGGAATCCCATAATCACTCAAAAGCTTTTTCATCCAAAGGAGTTGAGAACAGCAACTCCCAGCAGCAATATATTCTGCCTCAGCAGTGGATAAAGAAACAGAATTTTGTTTCTTACTCATCCAAGCCACAAGATTGTCTCCAACATAAAAACACCCCCCAGTGGTGCTTTTTCTATCATCAGCATTCCCAGCCCAATCAGAATCAGAAAAACCAGCAAGAGACAAATTTGACTCTTTGCTATAAAACAATCCATAATCACAGGTTCCACTCACATATTTAATAATTCTCTTAATAGCATTTAAATGAGAAACCTTAAGATTAGACTGAAATCTAGAACAAACACCAACACTAAAAGAGATATCAGGCCGACTAGCAGTTAAATACAAAAGACATCCAATCATGCTTCTATACAAAGTAATATCAACAGACTCACCTGATGGATCTAGTGTTAATTTTGCATTTGCAGCCATTGGTGTTCTAGCATGAGCAGCTTTGTCCAGTCCAAATCTTTTGACTAAATTCCTTGCATATTTAGCTTGATTGATGTAGATTCCGGACTCTGTTTGCTTTACCTGCAATCCCAAAAAGTAAGTCAGTTCACCAACCATACTCATTTCAAACATCGCCTTCATTTCATCTGCAAAAGAATGAGCAAGAGAATCATTAGTAGCACCAAAAACAATGTCATCAACATAAATTTGAGCTACAACAAAACCAATCTTATCCTTTCTTATGAAGAGAGTTGTATCTGCAGATCCCCTTTTGAATCCATGCTCAGTGAGATATGCAGTCAATCTATCATACCAAGCCCTAGGAGCTTGTTTCAAACCATAGAGGGCTCTCTTCAACTTGTATACATCATCCGGTCTGTGAGGATCCACAAATCCCTTAGGTTGCTCAACATACACCTCTTCTTGTAACATCCCATTTAAGAAAGCACTTTTGACATCCATTTGATACAACTTGAAGTTTAGATGACTTGCAATGGCCAACAGTATCCGAATGGATTCCAATCTTGCAACTGGTGCAAAGGTCTCATCAAAGTCAATTCCTTCCACTTGTGTGTACCCTTGTGCAACAAGTCTTGATTTGTTTCTAATCACGGTGCTATGTTCATCTGACTTGTTCTTAAAGATCCATTTAGTTCCAATCACATTTACATTTTCCGACCTGGAAACTAATTCCCACACATCATTCCGAACGAATTGATGAAGTTCTTCATGCATGGAATTTACCTAATCAGCATCTTGAAGTGCTTCATCTACCTTTTTCGGTTCAAATTGGGACAAATAACATGAGTGAGTGATCACATTCAAGGCTTTTGATCTCAATCTCATGTTATCATTCAGACTACCCAATATATTTGTGGAAGGATGATTCAATCTCACTCTAGAGGATGGACGTTTAACAAGAGATGTTGTGGTACATTTCTGTTCAAATGGAGGACTGAGCTCACTTTGCACCTGTCGAGTGTCATGAACCGGAGTGGATGGTTCTGAACTTGATGGTACTGAGACTGTATCATTCAACACCAGCAGCTCTTCCTCACTATGTTTCCCAACATACTCAGTAAGAGGAGAATCATTAACTTCTAAAGACTTATCTTGAGCAGGAGCAGTGCTTTCTGAAGATGCTTCTGAACACACTTCATCATTGATCACAACATTTGAAGATTCCATGACTGTTTTGGTTCTCAGATTGTACATTCTATAAGCTCTACTGGTGGAAGAGTATCCTAGAAAGTATCCTTTGTCACTCTTTGCATCAAACTTTTCTAGGTTCTCTCTATCACGTAGAATGTAACAGTCACTGCCAAATATCCTGAAATACTTGACAACAGGTTTCTTCCCTCTCCAGAGTTCATAGGGAGTTTTCTTGGAGTCAGGTCTAAAATACACCCGGTTGAGTGTATGGCAAGCAGTGTTGACTGCTTCTCCCCAGAAGGACTTTGGCAACTATTTGTTGTGTAGCATGACTCGTGTCATCTCCTGAACAACCCTGTTTTTCCTCTCCACAATCCCATTCTGTTGAGGTGTCTTGGGTGATGAGAACTCTTGGTGAGTGCCTTGATCATTGCAGAAAGTAGCCAACTTGGTATTCTCAAATTCTCTTCCATGATCACTTCTGATTCTGGCTATTACAGTATCTTTCTCAACTTGCAATTTCTTGCATAGATGTATCATCTTCTCAGGAGCCTTAGCTTTATCCTTCAAAAGCACAACCCAAGTATATCTAGTGAAGTCATCCACAACAACTAGAATATACTTCTTTCCACCCAAACTTTGAACTCTGGCAGGACCCATGAGATCAATGTGTAATAACTCTAAAGGTCTTGAAGTTTGAACACTAGTCACAGACGAATGCTTGGATTTTACTTGTTTACCTATCTGACATGGTCCACAAATGCACTTATCAATCTTCTCAAATTTAGGTAAACCCATAACTGCCTCACACTTGGAAATCTTCTCTAACTGCTTATGACTGGCATGCCCCAACCGTTGATGCCACAAATCAACTTGATCAATCTTTGCACTAAAGCACTTGTTGTTTACACTTGGTGTTATGCCATAACAGTTGTCAGTTGTCCTTACACCAACACACATACAGTCACCTCCTCCATCAAGTATCTCACATTCATACTTGGTGAAAAGAACATTTAATCCATTGTCGCAAATCTGACTTATGCTGAGTAAATTGGCCTTCAATCCATCAACATACCAAACATCTTCAAACACTGGCAATCCTGGAATGTCCACAGTACCAATGCCTCTGATCACAGATTTACTTCCATCTCCAAAAGTGACTGTCCCAATCTTTCCTTCAAAGAGTGTTTTGAATAAACCTTTATTTCCTGTCATGTGCCTGGAACAACCACTATCCAAATACCAAAGACAAGAATCACGTGCCTTTAAGGCGGTTAAAGCAGTATAACATACATAATTCTTATCACATGTGATTATGCCAAGATACTTAAAGAAAGATTTAACAGGAACAACAAAAGGCAAAGACAACAAATAGATAAGTTGACAAATAAGCAAAAAGATTTTCCAAGAATCCATGACAACAGGGGTCAAGGATCAGCTCAGAGATCAAAAATCTCAGACAAAAAGAGCTACCCGCTCTGATACCACTTGAACGGTTTTAGACCCCTTAACACACAACCAGATTGAGTAGCCTAGTTAATTAGCCAAGTTGTTACTTAGTCAAATTAAGCAATTCTAGGTTAAAACAATCAAACAATCATATCATGAAAATATATAGCAGCGGAATAATAAATAACACACGATATGATCACCCAGGAAAACCAAACCGATAAAAAACCTGGGGAGGATTTTACCCACCGATCCTCAAGGCAAAACTGAATTCACTATGAAAGAATTGAAGTTCATACAAAAGGACTTACAAGCTCCCCGCTCGACTTCCTAATGCTACCTACCAGTAGAACTTACTGACACGACCCCGTGCAAGCTCCGAATCCACGGACTCCTTTTTTCTTGAATTTTTCAATCAGCTACAAGCACCCACGCTTGATATTCTTTAAGCTTCAAAGGCAGTAACCAAGTTGATCATCAAGATGTTGAAGTAATCTCCATTTAGAAAACCCTAAGCTTTGTGTAAAGGAAAGGTCCTCTAGATCTCACAAGAGATTTACACAAAACAGCAATGTATGAGCAACAATACAACTGGAGCAACTCTAAAAACGTGGCTAGGGTTTTGCCTTATATACCTTGGGCAAAAACATAAAACCCTAAACATTTTAATGAGTTAGGGCTGAGTTTGAAAACTGCAGAAAAACGCAATCTGATCGATTTTCGATCGATCGAATCTATTCTTCGATTGATCGAGCCAGACCAAAATGCCCCAATGCATCTACAGTCTCTCGATTCCAACTTTACAATAATTAATCAACTTTGAGCATACTTTAACAAGTCTAAACATATTGTTTTGATCATGGTTTGCCAATATTACAAATTAGAGTTCTAAATACACAAATTCCTAAACCTTTAGAACCTAACAGTTTGTGGCCTTCTTCTCTCTGAATTTGGAAACCCTTCTCGGCCCACCAAAGTGGCTTGAAGGTCCTAGCCATTGCTTCCGTGTTAAACCCTCGCCGTGTAAGAAACAATGTTTTCTATAATGTGTTCTTGAGAGCGAAGATCTTTTTTAATACAAAGGTCATCGCCTTCCCTTTCTGAAAGGGAAAGGCAGTTCCAGTGTTTTATGAGATCGTCCATGGTGAGAAAAGAGGTTTAGATCAGGGAAGAAAACACAAGAGAAAAAGAAAACAAAAGGAAAAGCGTATAGGGTGAAGACAACGGTCAGAAGAAAAAACCGTGGAAAGGTACTGTTTCCAAGACCCCAAAAGAAAAAGAAACCACTAGCCCTACACGTAACATTGTTACCGAGGGAAGAAAAGCCTTACGAGAAGGAACAAACAATTCTACTGCCTATGAACAAGCCTTGTTCGTTTAGGTTTTGAAATTTACTTGGTAAAATTGAACGGTCCAAAAAGCGCCACGCCATATAGAAAAACTGTAATATCTCTCTCCTTAACCCCTCACAAACTGACAACTAGGGAAGACTATAAATACGCCTAACTCCTCACTCCCACTCCTCACACACACTCTCTCTGTAAAAGCTCAAGCTTTCTCTCCAAGAATCCAAAACAAAAGCTCTCTCTCTCTCTCTCTCTCTCTCTGACTCATAAATCAAACCTCACTCAACGCAAGAAAGAAAGACTACAAGTTTACAATCATTGCCGTTGGGGTTTCACTATTCTACGACTAAGAGAGGTTCGTTAATTTTTTGAAAAAAATTCTACTCTTTTTCTTTTGTTTTTTTTTTTTAAATTTCTTTTGTTCTATATTTTATTTTTGGGTTTTCTTTATATTTCTTGTTTGAATTTTTTTTGGGGCTTGTTGCAAAAAGGTTTTGTGATTTTTCCAGTTTGGGAAATTCAAATATTGTTAAGGGTTTCAGGGGTTTTGTTGAATCGCTGAAAGGTTGGGTTATTTTTAAACAATTTCTGATTTTTTAAATTTCCTTTTTCTATTTTGGATTTTCTTGATTTTTTTTTTCCTGGGGGTTTGTTGCAAAAGGGTTTATGTGATTTTTCTCTTTGGGAAATCCAACATTGTTATCTGAATCTCTCTGTTTTTCGTTGAACAAAGCAATCATTGGAGTTTGCTGGCAAAGTCTCATATGGGTTATCTTGATCAAGGTGTGCCCATGGAATCTTCAAAGAAGAGGAAGACTAGAGGTGATGGATTGTCTGTGGCTGAGACATTGGCCAAGTGGAGAGACTATAATGCCCAGCTTGAGTCTTATGGTGATGATGCGAAACGTGCTGGTAAATTTTCCTCCAAAGGGCCAAAGAAAGGGTGCATGAAACAAAAAGGAGGGGCTGAGAATTTACAGTGTTATTACAGGGGGGGTTAGGCAAAGGACCTGGGCAAATGGGTTGCAGAGATTTGCGAACCAAATAAGGGGAAGAAGCTCTGGCTTGGACATTTGATACTGCTGACGATGCCGCCCCTATATATGATGAAGCAGCAAGAGCAATGTATGCTGCCTCGACTAGACTCAACTTTCTAGAGTCTGTTTCCACTATGTCGGGTCCTACTCCTGCGGGATTTGAGTTATTTGATGTGGCAGAACTTATGGCACTATTAGAAGATAATCTTGACTTCACAGATTCAGTACTGGATTTTGGTTTTGATGTGAATCAACTTGGATTCCCTGACACTGAAGCTGACTTGCCAAGTTTGGTGGAAATTGAAGGAAGGGATGAGCCTATGTGACAAACTACACTCTGGATAACGGACTTTCCTGTATATGAATATTTTGATGTGGGATGACTTGCGATAGGGAATTTAGTTTGTTGACTTCAAGTAAACGAAAAGAAAGTTTTAATCATTTTTTTTTTTTTGATAGGAAAGCACACACATAATATTAATCAAATAACAATAGAGTTTACATCATGAAGAATTGCTAATTCTAAGAAACTAGGACAACTCTCCATCCACATACATTGATGAACTATGCCCTTGGCATACTTTGCTAGTAAATGAGCAGGGGTATTTACAGAACGTTTCACATGTGAAAAAAAACACATTATGGAACTCCAAGACAGCTGATCTAATACCCGTAATCATCGCATCAATTGAGGCCGGAACTAAGGAGGAATATTGATTCAACGCCCTAAAGACAATTAACGCATCACCCTCGATTGTTAAGTTTGAAACACCCAACTGCCTTACGAACTACAATCCCACTTCAACCGCCTTCAATTCCGCTTCAAGAGGTCCCAGTGGTGCTTGAATTGTCCTGCACATTGCAGCTACAGAATAACCATTCCAGTCTCGTGCTATGATTCCAACTCCAATAGCTTGTAGCTCTGCAAACACAACAGCATCAACATTGAACTTGAGGCACAGTGCAGATGGTGGAATCCATGTCTGAACATGCTGGATAGACATCTAAGGTACCGAGAAGAGATCAACAGCAGCCCGATATTCATCTAAGTATTGCATTGCCCACCGAAACAGCGTTCTTCCATCTTTTCGCATTCCACCATGTCGAACTTCATTTATGTTATTCAACATCGCCCACACACAGGTTAGTAACAGTTCAATATTTTCCGATGAACTCTTTTCATCCATCATTAAACACCATAACATCTCCTTAACGGAGCAAAGCTGGTCCATCACGTTAGGAAACACCAGTTTCGTTGAAGACCAAAATTCTTTAGCTCGGGTACATTTCCAGAAAAAATGAATCGCATCCTCTACCTCCGTGTTGCATCCTTCGCATGTATCAACCTGCAAAACATTTCTTTTAACAAGGTTAGTTTTTACCGGTAGGATGTCTTTACAAGCCCTCCAAGCGAAGTGCCTAATTTTATGAGGCACATTGATCCACCATATGCATTTCCAAAAGCTTTTTTCTTGGCTATCATCAGAGCTTGAACTTGAGGCAACCTCTAGGGACATTCAAGACGCAACCCAGTAGGCATTTTTTATAGGAAAAAACTCCATTATTACTCCAAGCCCAAATCAGTTTGTCATCTGGCAGATTAGAGCTTATAGGGATTGCCTTTATAACCTCTGCAACATGCGGCAAAAACAGAGCATTAATAGCCTCCACCTTCCATGAAGCTTTTTCCTTATTTATCAGTTCTCCAACCTTCATATCTTGCGGCATAAACAATCTAGGAGATGAAACCATGAAAGTTGAAGGCTTGGGCAGCCATCTATCACCCCAAATCCAGATTTTCTCACCATTACCAAGTCTCCACCTTAAACCATATTTAACAAGAGGTTGAGCAAACATAATACTCCGCCAAGTAAATGAAGGATTATTACCCAAAACAGCCTGTGAGAAATCACATGTGAGAAAATATTTGGCCTTCAAAACCTTGTACACCAATGAATCATGACCCTGTTGAAGTCTCCACCCTTGCTTTGCCAATAAAGACATATTGAACTCCTTAAGCTTTTTAAAACCCATCCCATCACAACTCTTCGGAGCACACAATTTTTCCCAACTCATCCAAGCTATCTTTCTCTCATCATTTCTTTGCCCCCACCAAAAATTACGAATCATATTGGTCAAATCCTCACAAAGAGAGTCGGGCAATTTGAAAACACTCATAGTATAGGTTAGAATCGCTTGTGCCACAGCTTTGATCAACACTTCTTTCCCTGCCTTAGACAATAACTTCTCTTTCCAACCAGCAAGCTTTTTCCTTAATTTGTCCTTAATATTAATGAAAGTGTTCTTCTTATTCCTTCCCACCAATGATGGCAAACCAAGATATTTTAGAAAGTTTTAATCATTATTTGTATTACTTATTGAAAAGTTTTGGTAGGGTATTTCCTAAACCCTAAACCCTAAACCCTTAAACCCCAAAACCCTTAACCCTAAACCCATAACCCACAACCCCTAAACCCTAGAACCTAAACCCCCAGACCCTAAACCCTAGACCCTAAACCTTAAACCCTTAACCTAAAACCGCAAACCCTAAACCCTTAAACCCTAGACCCTAAACCTTAAACCCTAGACCCTAAACCCTAAACCTTTAAACACTTCAACCCTAAAACCCTTAAACACTTAAACCCTGTGAGAGTGCTTTTTTTTCTTAGCACACAGGCCCAAGAAGAGATAAGGATCCCGGGCCCAAATACTTGTTATTTTGGTGGACTGGGCTTGGTTCACCGTAGCTAAATGGGGCTGATTACGAACCAAGTTGTGCGCAAGTCATATAAAGCTCCTCAAGATGAAAAATGCAATTCCTCTTAGTACCCTGGGGCGTACTGTCGTGGGATCTCGAGCATACTGTCGTGGGATCCCGGGCATACTGTCGTGGGATCTCGAGGCGTATTAGGCCTGTAAAAACCCAGAATCTCTGGTTCTCTGAACTATATGATCTTTTCCATGTTTATTATGTAATAGAGCTTTGTTCTTTCCCTTTATCTCTATGGGTGCTACATAAAAAAAACAAAACACACTACACATATCTTCAAATAATTGTTAGTTTCTTAGATTAGGATATACATTTTAATACATAAACATATATGTAAATGAGTTTCATGAAAATGATTCTGCCACGAGGATCCTGACCCTAATTCTTACAGACTTGGTGTTTTTGCACAAGACTTGTGGGATTTGGAACTCAAGTCCGAGTGGCTTTGCTTGAGCTTTGCCTTCCAAGATAGTTAAATGAGAAGGATTTTAGCAAGAAACATTAAAGGAAGACAATGCAATAAAGAAATGCACGAAATAATTGTTAGAGATCCTCAAATCAATATGAGGTATTTCATTATTTTCTTGATTGTGGATTACAATATGCTCACTAAGACGTGATACAAGGTTCAACTAAGTTCAAAAATTACAGACTTTGATAGCTATTCAAGCTTCCAAGACTTGCAAAGTTTGAATTTGTTGAATCCGAGTATGTGCTATAGTGGCTGTCTCTGGGATACCGGGAGTAGTTCCTCTGTTTTCTTTTGATTTTACAGAGCTTTTCCTATAGTTCTATATTCACATGATATAAGGTTCAACTAAGTTCAAAAGTTACAGACTTTGATAGCTATTCAAGCTTCCAAGACTTGCAAAGTTTGAATTTGTTGAATCCAAGCATATGCTATAGTGGCTGTCTCTGGGATACCGGGAGCGGTTCCTCTGTTTTCTTTTGATTTTACAGAGCTTTTCCAATGGCTTTGCTGTGATATCTTTTCTCAGATCAAAATGGTGATGAATGAATGTCCCTCAGCATGGGTTTTCTCTTCCTTTTATAGTGCGACTCTAGGGCTTTAAGGCACGAGCGATTTCTCTCTTTTGCCCCTTGTGAGCTTGTACTGTGTCAGTTACCCAGAGGCTTGTCCTTTCCTTTTTTCCTCATAATTTCTTCCTTTTGGTCCGACTAAGCTGAAAGCCCCTAGCTGGTTTTCCATTTCAAGGTTCCCTCTATTTGCTGATTCTTCAGCTATTTGGCCATTTCTTCCACTTTTCCAGTTTTTTGGTTGCACTCCATCCTTGTCATTTTCCTCAAATAGTTGGAACATTTTACTGCTGGGTTGAAAGCTCCTTCCGGTTACCTCTCTTTTTTTATGGTCTTCTCATTGTTGGTTCCTTGAGGCACAGCTCTTGCGTTTTGCTTCGTACTTTCTGATCCCACTGTATGTCTGGGTGCATGAGACCCGCATGCTCTTTGTCTTTTATCCCTCTTTTAAACTTGCTTCAATCCACTTTAGCTGTGCTGCACGTCCGAGGATCCCGAGCCTCTGGCAGCCTCTGGGGATCCCGGCCCAGCTCTTTCACTGGAATTTGCTGGACTTTTTAATGGCCTTTTTTGCTGGAAATCTGAACATATATAAGGCCTTGATGTTGATTCTTCTTGCTGCACGAATTGGGCCTTCTTTATTTTTTTATGGAATGGGCTTTGTTGTGAAATTTTGGACCTCAACATTAGCCCCCCGAGCTCGTGGGTTACCTGTAGCCCACGCGCGAGAAAATAAATTGTTTTTGGACACTTTCATGCTTTGTAGAACCAATGTGTAAATCAAATAATTCTTGAGGGAAACTCCAAATGAATTGCTACACTTCCTTCATGGAATGAACTAACATGTTGCCAAAGATTAGAATTCACCTTCATGTTAGTATTAAGCTGTAGATTGGTATTCAATTTTCCATAAAACAAACCAATTTTGTCAGGCTGACAATGAAGTATTCATATATAGCCAAAATTATATTGGTATTGCATTTGATGCCAAGAGTATATTTTTAGCACTAGTGTTTTTGCTAGCAATTCTAGGATATGCCTTTTTTGAAAGTAGCATACAAAAATCATATTGAATGCATATTAAGTCTTAATATAAGATAGCATAGCTTTGTCAACAAGATTTTGTTTGTTTTATAAAATAGGTTGAGTGAGGGAAGCCCCCATGAACTTTGCCAAAGATATTCTATGCATTGTAGTACATGCTTGCTATGGCTAAGGTGAATAACACCCAGATATTTGCCACATGAGATTTTAGTCCATGAATAGTGACTCACCAATGAGACCATGATATCATAAGTCTTTGAATCATATAAACATGCTAATTTAAAGTCAAATCAAGGCTAGCTATTCTTTCTCAAAATGTATTAAGAGACATAAACTTCCCTGAGAACATGGCTTAGAATGCTTAAGAACATCTCCATGCCTTGCTTTTAGCTAAAGACCTTGCTCTTCTTGTGGATGCTCTTGATCTTTGCCTTATTCTTTTTCCAAATTGTGAGAGATTATATAATATTTCAAATTGCAGCAAATTATTCACATATCATGCCACCAATTATATTGCTATATACCATATAGTTCATAAGCCAAAGAAAATAACAGTGGTTGAACTTAGTATAGTAAAGTTTGCACTAGGCTTCTCAATTTTCATCAAGTGAAAGATATATCTAAGGAAAATTTTTAATCTTATCTTAGCCCCCAGTGTATGCACTGGAAAAGCCAATTGCCAAATAAGACATAGCAATAAAATTATTTCATGTATATGAAATCATGTGAGGATTTCAATCACACAAGAATTCCAAATTTTGATTTTTGATAATTGGTCAAGTAAGAAGACCAAAATATTAGAATTTTCACTTTAATATACATGAATAAAGTATTAGTGCATGAGTGATACCTCTTGCACAACTTTTTGCAGTGTTTTGATATATTCAAACATGATATTAATGAGTGGGCTCATCGAAAGGGTACCTTTCTTTTGTTGAATTGAAGTACCTCCAAGCCTTTGGTGAGTTTACACCTTGTAAGAGGAGGGAAATGTTGCTAGCTGGTTTGCAATGTCATTGACTAATCTCTTTGTATAGAGATTTGCTTTTACGGCTTCGAGTGATGTACTCTTAGAATTTTTTTAAGTTACGCCTTCCTTGCTTCCTTAGGCTCTCTTAAACCAATTCCTTTCAAGGAGGTCAATCTTGTGCAGTTTATACACCCATTTTTGGGTTTTTCATACCCACTCGAGGCTCTTTCTCTTTGTACCCCTCGTTGGGTCTTACTTACAATTTGCACCCTTTACTGGGATGTGCTACGGCTTGTACCTATTTCTGGTACATGCTACAGTTTATACCCATTGCTGGTACATGCTACAAGTTATAGCCATGACTGGGATATACTTACAATCTGCACTTTTACCTATTGTTGGTACGTGCTACAGCTTGTACCCATAAACTTTTGCTTTTGACCATTTTCTTGGTCGTACTTGGAAACTTTTCCTCTTGGCCAATTTCTGGGCCATGTATTTAGAAAATTTGTTCTAGGCCAAGTCTTGCGCCAGGTACATGGAAAGTTTGCTCTTCCCAAGTCCTAGGCCATGCCACTTGGAAAATTTGTTTTTTTTTTATCAAGTCCTGGGCTAGGTACATGGGAAATTTGCCCTTTCCCAAGTCCTAGGCCGTGCCACTTGGAAAATTTCTGTTCTAATCAAGTCCTGGGCTAGGTACATGGAAAATTTTCCCTTTTCCAAGTCCTAGGCCATGCCACTTGGAAAATTTGTTTTTTGATCAAGTCCTGGGCTAGGTACATGGGAAATTTGCCCTTTCCCAAGTCCTAGGCCATGCCACTTGGAAAATTTCTGTTCTAATCAAGTCCTGGGCTAGGTACATGGGAAATTTGCCCTTTCCCAAGTCCTAGGCCATGCCACTTGGAAAATTCTGTTTTGGTCAAGTCCTGTACCAGGTACATGGAAAGTTTGCCCTTTCTCAAGTCCTAGGCCATGTCACTTGGAAGAATTTGTATTATGACCAAGTCCTGGGCTAGGTACATGGAAAATTTTCCCTTTCCCAAGTCCTAGGCCATGCCACTTGGAAAATTCTGTTTTGGTCAAGTCCTGGGCTAGGTACATGGAAAATTTTCCCTTTCCCAAGTCCTAGGCCATGTTACTTGGAAAATTTTGTATTATGATCATTGAATTTTTCAATTTTCAGAGAAAGTTCCTTCGTAGCCCCTCGTTCTCAAGTGGACTCACTGAACTGATTTCTTTTCTTTTCTTTAAAGGGTCGAGGATTTGTTTCCTTCTCCGAGGATCTTCTAAAATATCCTCTCTCGGCTGTGAACAAATCTTTTATGAAAATAAACTTCTTTTATGAGTCATCTAAGGTTGCTCTCACTGGTGAATTGGTGGCCAGGAGCTCCACCAAGATGATTCTGTCATGGTGTTTTCTTCAAGTGGGTGATCCTCTTACGGGGATCCTGGAAGAGGAAGGCTTCCTCTAGGCATGCTCGTTGAAGGCTGTCTTCACAAACCTCATAGTCTGTTTCTATATAAGGATCTCTACCGCTACTGCTTTTTTAGAGATCTTCTCACTCGATAGGTACTCCTCTTCTTCAGGGAACTAGACCAGTAAGTTTGCTACAGCTTAGCTCTTGACAGCTCTGGGGATCCTTCGGACCTATGTTGTATTGGAAAATTAATATTAGCCACTGGGCCACTCTTCAAGATCGCAAGGGCTGATGGAGGAGGGCTTATCACCAATAGGATTTGGTGGTAAAAAGTAATGATTCAGTTGTTGAGATGCATGACCGCCAAATGCGCTCTTTCTATGTTGGGATACCTCATTTCGGTTTCCTTTAATGCTCTGTATGCTTGGGATCGGGATCCCAGGTACAACAATAATGATTTTGCCATGGACTAGTACCCATAAGGTAGGAAAATGACTCATGTTGAAGTTTTATGATTGGATGCTCAGCTCCCCATATGAGAACATTCTCCTTTTTCAACAGTTTGGATAGTCCACTAGTGACCAAGGCTGGTCTTGGTGTGAACTCCCTAATGTAAGAAACTCTTTCCAAGAAGCTCTTAAGTTCCTTGACCATGGTATGCCTCTTTATGGTTGATATTGTTGTTGCCTTGGCTGGATCTATGAGGAGATCGATGTTAGGCAAAGGAAATTTATCCTTTGGAAGTGCCTTATTTAATTTGAAGGAGTCTACGCCAATAAATCTTCATATTTTTCCATAGCTCCACCAGTTGCTCTTTTTTTTTTGTACTAATAACTAATTGCTGATTAGGATAGGCCCCAGGTTCCTTGGGTCAGCCCCCAAGTTCACCTTTTCTAGTTTTTCCTTTGGTAGGATTTATGCCTTCCTTTCCATATCCATAAGTTTCTCCGGGATCTTCAAAAGCAGTATATTGGCCTTCCTTCTTCTGTCTTTTTTTTCTGTCTGAGGGATCCTTCAAACCATGGGTATTGTTTCCTTCTTCTGGGATGGGAGCCCCCCGGGATCCTCGAGATGGGAGCCCCCAGGATCCTAACAATAGGATATTCTTCAGCTGGAGCCAATTCATCATAAAGTATATTTTTCACAAAGTTTACTTTGTGCTGGATGAAAGGACTAGGATTGGCAGTGACTTTTGTGGACTTCCCATTCAATCCCTCTTTCATGTACTAGTGGTACATTGAGGGGATTAGGCAATACTTGTGATGTCATGGTTGGCCTTCAGAGCTAGTTGTAGGTGTCCTTCAATGGTCTCTGTATCCCCTCCAAATCTTGTTATTTCTGTGGGTGGGCCCAATTGTTGAGCTATAAGAAATGATAGATGTACTGTATAGTTGTTGAGCTTTCAATAATGTTGATTTTGCTGCTGACTTGCAATGTAGTGTTTCTATTGATTTTCTTCAAAATGTATTCAAGGTCCGCTGCACAATAGGCTTTAGCCCCCAGGACATGAGGCAGTTGTTGAACCATGCTTGATTCACTTTCTCTTGATGCTATTGTGGAACTTTTATCAATTTTTCTGATGCCTCCATTTTTTTTTTTTTTTTTAACCATTTTGCTTTGCTGGATCCATGGGAGTACTTCAATTTTGTTGGAACCAGGGAACTATTCCACTTTGCTAGAACCAGAAAACTATTCCATCAAGGAACAACTCGAATTTTTTATGGAACCAAGGAAAAAACTCTATTTTGCTAGAACCATGGCTGGAACCAAGGAACTACTCAGCTTCTTTGAAATCAAGGAGCTACTCTTTTTTTGTTGGATTCGTGTCTAGAACCAGGGAACCACTTAGTTTTTTTTTTTTTTTTTTTTTTTTTTTTACTGGAATCTAGGATCTCCTAAACTTTACATTCCTGGAGTCAAGGATCTCCTCAGCTTTGTTGGGATCAAGGATCTCCCAGGCTTTACTTCCTGGAGTCAAGGAACTCCTAGGCTTTGTTGGAATCGCGGGTGTACTCAGCCTCGCTGGAATAAAGGATCTCCTCAATTTTGTTGGGATCAAGGATCTCCTCAGCTTTGTTGGGATCAAGGATCTCCCAGGCTTTGCTTCCTGGAGTCAAGGATCTCCTAGGCTTTGCTGGAATCGCGGGTGTACTCAGCCTTGCTGGAATAAAGGATCTCCTCAGCTTTGTTGGGATCAAGGATCTCCCAGGCTTTGCTTCATGGAGTCAAGGATCTCCTAGGCTTTGCTGGAATCGCGGGTGTACTCAGCCTTGCTGGAATAAAGGATCTCCTCAGCTTTGTTGGGATCAAGGATCTCCCAGGCTTTGCTTCCTGGAGTCAAGGATCTCCTAGGCTTTGCTGGAATCGCGGGTGTACTCAGCCTTGCTGGAATAAAGGATCTCCTCAGCTTTGTTGGGATCAAGGATCTCCCAGGCTTTGCTTCCTGGAGTCAAGGATCTCCTAGGCTTTGCTGGAATCGCGGGTGTACTCAGCCTTGCTGGAATAAAGGATCTCCTCAGCTTTGTTGGGATCAAGGATCTCCCAGGCTTTGCTTCCTGGAGTCAAGGATCTCCTAGGCTTTGCTGGAATTGCGGGTGTACTCAGCCTTGCTGGAATAAAGGATCTCCTCAGCTTTGTTGCTTCCTGGAGTCAAGGATCTCCTAGGCTTTGCTGGAATCGCGGGTGTACTCAGCCTTGCTGGAATAAAGGATCTCCTCAGCTTTGTTGGGATCAAGGATCTCCCAGGCTTTGCTTCCTGGAGTCAAGGATCTCCTAGGCTTTGCTGGAATCGCAGGTGTACTCAGCCTTGCTGGAATAAAGGATCTCCTCAGCTTTGTTGCTTCCTGGAGTCAAGGATTTCCTAGGCTTTGCTGGAATTGCGGGTGTACTCAGCCTTGCTGGAATAAAGGATCTCCTCAGCTTTGTTGGGATCAAGGATCTCCCAGGCTTTGCTTCCTGGAGTCAAGGATCTCCTAGGCTTTGCTGGAATCGCGGGTGTACTCAGCCTTGCTGGAATAAAGGATCTCCTCAGCTTTGTTGGGATCAAGGATCTCCCAGGCTTTGCTTCCTGGAGTCAAGGATCTCCTAGGCTTTGCTGGAATCGCGGGTGTACTCAGCCTTGCTGGAATAAAGGATCTCCTCAGCTTTGTTGGGATCAAGGATCTCCCAGGCTTTGCTTCCTGGAGTCAAGGATCTCCTAGGCTTTGCTGGAATCGCGGGTGTACTCAGCCTTGCTGGAATAAAGGATCTCCTCAGCTTTGTTGGGATCAAGGATCTCCCAGGCTTTGCTTCCTGGAGTCAAGGATCTTCTAGGCTTTGCTGGAATCGCGGGTGTACTCAGCCTTGCTGGAATAAAGGATCTCCTCAGCTTTGTTGGGATCAAGGATCTCTCAGGCTTTACTTCCTGGAGTCAAGGATCTCCTAGGCTTTGCTGGAATCGCGGGTGTACTCAGCCTTGCTGGAATAAAGGATCTCCTCAGCTTTGTTGGGATCAAGGATCTCCCAGGCTTTGCTTCCTGGAGTCAAGGATCTTCTAGGCTTTGCTGGAATCGCGGGTGTACTCAGCCTTGCTGGAATAAAGGATCTCCTCAGCTTTGTTGGGATCAAGGATCTCCAGGGCTTTGCTGCCTGGAGTCAAGGATCTCCTAGGCGTTGCTGGAATCGCGGGTGTACTCAGCCTTGCTGGAATAAAGGATCTCCTCAGCTTTGTTGGGATCAAGGATCTCCCAGGCTTTGCTTCATGGAGTCAAGGATCTCCTAGGCTTTGCTGGAATCGCGGGTGTACTCAGCCTTGCTGGAATAAAGGATCTCCTCAGCTTTGTTGGGATCAAGGATCTCCCAGGCTTTGCTTCCTGGAGTCAAGGATCTCCTAGGCTTTGCTGGAATCGCGGGTGTACTCAGCCTTGCTGGAATAAAGGATCTCCTCAGCTTTGTTAGGATCAAGGATCTCCCAGGCTTTGCTTCCTGGAGTCAAGGATCTCCTAGGCTTTGCTGGAATCGCGGGTGTACTCAGCCTTGCTGGAATAAAGGATCTCCTCAGCTTTGTTGGGATCAAGGATCTCCCAGGCTTTGCTTCCTGGAGTCAAGGATCTTCTAGGCTTTGCTGGAATCGCGGGTGTACTCAGCCTTGCTGGAATAAAGGATCTCCTCAGCTTTGTTGGGATCAAGGATCTCTCAGGCTTTACTTCCTGGAGTCAAGGATCTCCTAGGCTTTGCTGGAATCGCGGGTGTACTCAGCCTTGCTGGAATAAAGGATCTCCTCAGCTTTGTTGGGATCAAGGATCTCCCAGGCTTTGCTTCATGGAGTCAAGGATCTCCTAGGCTTTGCTGGAATCGCGGGTGTACTCAGCCTTGCTGGAATAAAGGATCTCCTCAGCTTTGTTGGGATCAAGGATCTCCCAGGCTTTGCTTCCTGGAGTCAAGGATCTCCTAGGCTTTGCTGGAATCGCGGGTGTACTCAGCCTTGCTGGAATAAAGGATCTCCTCAGCTTTGTTGGGATCATGGAACTACTCCATTTTGCCAAATCCATGGGTGGAGCCAAGGAACTTGTCCATTTTGTTAACCTGCGCCATATGATGTTATTATCAAGTTGCTGCAAAATTATTTAGCCTCACAACGTGAGGAAATTGCTTTGCTATGTAATTTACATCTCATCAAGCCTCTTTGATTCGCTTACTTCTCTTTCTTTCTTTTTTTTTTTTTTTTTTTAAAACAGATGAAACAATATCATAAAATTTTTTTTTTTCTTGTTTAAAGAAAATACATCAGCCCCCAAATGTAGGGCCATTGCCTTATTATGTAGCTCATACAATCTTTATTTCATTGATTTTTTTTTATTTGCTCACTTCTCCAATTTTTTTTTAGCAATGAGACAACGTTTTGATTGTTAAAATATTATTACTTGACCCCTCTTACCCCCTTTTTATAAAGAGTAGAATCCTCATGAGAAACAAGATTTTGTTTCTTCTAGCTGAGTTCAACATTTATTTTTCAACTTTTTGGTTGTACTATATAGGTTGGTTGTATTCTCAAAACACCTTTAGTATTAGTTAAGTTTTTATGAGACCAGTGAGTTGCCTTTGGAGACCAATGGTACAAAGTAGTTTCACACCACCAATATCTCATTTAACAAGCATCTTCAAGTTTTGGACTTCAAAGTTTAGGACTAAACTAACTGCATAAATGCTAATCAAAGTTTAGGACCTCATTTTATATATTTAATATTTTTCAAAACTAATTGATTCAGCTGGGCAGTTGTCTTTTATGAACATCTTTAAATGAGGTCCATTTAATTGGAGGATGAGTATGACAACTAAACTTATTTATGATTCTATATTGTGTAGAACAAGTGTCTACATCTATTATTAAACAATACAATGCTTTTGCTTTCATGCAACACAGTGATAGCCATCCATTTGAAAACCATAAACTTCAGTCCATTATGTTCAAAATATAAAATGGAGAAAATAATGATGCATAAAACTTATCTTGTGTTGGGAAGTTCCCCAAAATTCCATATAGAGTCCCTTGGTAGAACATTCGTTGGAGGAACCCGCACTTTTGGGATCTTGATGTTGAATGCACTAAGAGGAACTTTCCTTCCTCTAGGTGTTTCCTAGCTTTGGAGCCATGCTTGCGAAGGGAGTGCTTTTTCCCTCTCCTTTTTCCCAGTCCCCAGTGGAGTCGCCAAAATGTGAGAGTGCTTTTTTTTTCTTAGCACATAGGCCCAAGTAGAGACAAGGATCCCGGGCCCAAATACTTGTTGTTTTGGTGGACTGGGCTTGATTCACCGCAGCTAAATGGTGCTGATTACGAACCAAGTTGTGCACAAGTTATATAAAGCTTCTCAAGATGAAAAATGCAATTCCTCTTAGTACCCTGGGGCGTACTGACGTGGGATCCCGGGCATACTGTCGTGGGATCCCGGGACGTACTAGGCCTGTAAGAACCCAGAATCTCTGGTTCTCTGAACTATATGGTCTTTTCCATGTTTATTATGCAATAGAGCTTTGTCCTCTCCCTTTACCTCTATGGGTGCTACATAAAAAACACACTATACAATACACATATCTCCAAATAATTGTTAGTTTCTTAGATTAGGATATACATTTTAATATATATACATATATATAAATGAGTTTCATGAAAATGATTCTGCCACGAGGATCCTGGCCCTAATTCTCACAGACTTGGTGCTTTTGCACAAGACTTGTGGGATTTGGAACTCAAGTCCGAGTGGCTTTGCTTGAGCTTTGCCTTCCAAGATAGTTAGATGAGAAGGATTTTAGCAAGAAACAGTAAAGGAAGACAATGCAATAAAGAAATGCACGAAATAATTGTTAGAGATCCTCAAATCAATATGAGGTATTTCATTATTTTCTTGATTGTGGATTACAATATGCTCACTAAGACGTGATACAAGGTTCAACTAAGTTCAAAAGTTATAGACTTTGATAGCTATTCAAGCTTCCAAGACTTGCAAAGTTTGAATTTGTTGAATCCAAGCATATGCTATAGTGGCTGTCTCTGGGATACCGGGAGCGGTTCCTCTGTTTTCTTTTGATTTTACAGAGCTTTTCCTATAGTTCTATATTCACATGATACAAGGTTCAACTAAGTTCAAAAGTTACAGACTTTGATAGCTATTCAAGCTTCCAAGACTTGCAAAGTTTGAATTTGTTGAATCCAAGCATATGCTATAGTGG
The DNA here is from genome assembly GCA_019022515.1 of Quercus aquifolioides. Taxonomy (NCBI): domain Eukaryota; kingdom Viridiplantae; phylum Streptophyta; class Magnoliopsida; order Fagales; family Fagaceae; genus Quercus; species Quercus aquifolioides. The sequence continues at coordinate 314,580 of JAFHAW010000270.1, forward strand.
CTGTCTCTGGGATACCGGGAGCGGTTCCTCTGTTTTCTTTTGATTTTACAGAGCTTTTCCAATGGCTTTGCTGTGATATCTTTTCTCAGATCAAAATGGTGATGAATGAATGTCCCTCAGCATGGGTTTTCTCTTCCTTTTATAGTGCGACTCTAGGGCTTTAAGGCACGAGCGATTTCTCTCTTTTGCCCCTTGTGAGCTTGTACTGTGTCAGTTACCCAGAGGCTTGTCCTTTCCTTTTTTCCTCATAATTTCTTCCTTTTGGTCCGACTAAGCTGAAAGCCCCTAGCTGGTTTTCCATTTCAAGGTTCCCTCTGTTTGCTGATTCTTCAGCTATTTGGCCATTTCTTCCACTTTTCCAGTTTTTTGGTTGCACTCCATCCTTGTCATTTTCCTCAAATAGTTGGAACATTTTACTGCTGGGTTGAAAGCTCCTTCCGGTTACCTCTCTTTTTTTATGGTCTTCTCATTGTTGGTTCCTTGAGGCACAGCTCTTGCGTTTTGCTTCGTACTTTCTGATCCCACTGTATGTCTGGGTGCATGAGACCCGCATGCTCTTTGTCTTTTATCCCTCTTTTAAACTTGCTTCAATCCACTTTAGCTGTGCTGCACGTCCGAGGATCCCGAGCCTCTGGCAGCCTCTGGGGATCCCGGCCCAGCTCTTTCACTGGAATTTGCTGGACTTTTTAATGGCCTTTTTTGCTGGAAATCTGAACATATATAAGGCCTTGATGTTGATTCTTCTTGCTGCACGAATTGGGCCTTCTTTATTTTTTTATGGAATGGGCTTTGTTGTGAAATTTTGGACCTCAACAAACCCAAAGCCCTTAAACCCTGAACCCCGAACCCTAAACCCTAAACCCTTAAACACTTAAACCCTAAACCCTTAAACCCTGAACCCTAAACCCTAAACCCTACACCCTTAAACCCTGAACCCCAAAACCCCAGACCGTTAAACACTTAAACCCTAAACCCGAACCCTTAAACCCTAAAACCCCAGACCCTTAAACACTTAAACCCCAAACCCTAAACCCTAAAACCATAAACCCAAGACCCTTAAACCCTTAAACCCTAAACCCCGAACCCTAAACCCTAAACACTAAACCCTTAACCCTTAAACACTTAAACCCTAAACCCTAAACCCTAAACCCCAAACCCTTAAACCCCAAACCCCAAACCCCAAACCCTTAACCCTTAACCTTTAACCCTAAACCCTAAACGCTGTACCTAGTGAAGTCGTCAATGACAACCATGATGTATCTCTTTCCACCAAGAGACTCGGTTATGGTTGGACCCATAAGATCCAGATGTAGTAGCTCCAATGGCCTGGATGTAGCAGATGTCTGAGTGCTCGGATGTTTAGCTTTTGTTTGTTTCCCAAGCTGACATGGTCCACACACCACATTGCTCACTCTATTGAGCTTTGGTATCCCCAACACTGACTCATGCTTAGATACAATTGAAAGATGTTTGTAACTATCATGTCCCATCCTTTGGTGCCATAGATCTTCATTTGGTAGACGAATGCTATTGCACACAATATCAACATCAGGAACCAAGCCATAACAATTGTCTAGAGTGCGAACACCACTTATAAGCTTCTTTCCAGACTCATCCATGACAAGGCATTTTTCCTTTGAGAATAGTACCATGAAGTCTTGATCACATATCTGACTTATGTTTAATAAGTTCACTCTCAAGCCTAGAACATTTGCAATGTCTGGCAGTCCAGGTAGAGAGATGATTCCTTTTCCTTTAATTTGTGATTTACTCCCATCACCAAAAGTGACATTACCACCCTTTTTAGACTCGAAAACCTTGAAGAGAGATCGGTCTCCAGTCATGTGTCTTAAGCAGCCGCTGTCAAGGTACCACAAGCACGTGTCCATAACCTTAAATGCGGACTTCATCATGAAGCACACTTCGTGCTTAGATGACAGATCAGTAGGAATGGTGTTTTCTCTCATCTGCCTTTTATGAGCTAAACTTTCACTCTTCTTAGACGAACTCCTTTGCACATTTTTATTCTGAGACAGTCTAATTTCTTCTTCGTCAAGCTGAGATCTTTTCCAATAGTCATCATAATAGAATTCAAATAACTTTTAGACTTGCATTTTCTGATACACTTAAACAAGTAGAGGTTAGAAAAACAAGATGTATTTGAAAGCAAAGATCTCTTCAAGCTGGTTGCAGCCATGACAACAGGGGTCAATAGATCACACAACAAATATTAAAACCTAATCAGAATGTGCCTACTCTGATACCACTTGATAGGCCAAGAATGTATTGACCCCTAGTGATTTATTAATTGATTAATTAGCCAAGTTTATTAATTAATCAAATTAACATGCAAAGCTCGTGGTAGCACAAACAAATCATCAACTAAACCAAGTATGCAGCAGAAAATAAATTGACACAGTGATTTGTTTATGAATGGGGAAAACCTACACGGCAAAAACCCTACCAAGTGATTTTAAGGTCACCACTCCCGAGAATCCATTATTATCAAAACAAGCGGTTACAAGTAAAGGAATCTCAGTACCTTATACCAACCTACAGTTGAACCCTTACCCCAATACCCAATTGGACTTGTTCCGTAGTAACAATCTCTCCTTTTCAATGCACAGCCTCCAGTATGTGACTAACTAATTGCGCGGATCCTAGCATGCGACTTGATCACCAACTTGAGAAGGATGTTGGCTGCAAAGTTCTTCAATTCATCACACGATGAAGATCATGAAGTTGCTTGGTCACAAAACCCTACAGTGTACAAAACACAGCAACTTCTTCAAGAACTAGGGCAAACTAGGTTTCCAGTTACACTTTTCTTCACACTTGTGGAATTGTGCTCTTGTGCAACTGTGCGTAACCTTTTACGGCCCTTAAAATAATCCTTATATATGTTTAGGGTTGTGAGAAAAGAAAGCCCAAACATACATTCACGGATTGGATGAAAATCAGTTCTGAAAAACTGAACTTCATAAATCTCGACAAATACCCTAGCTGTTGAGCCTCGGGCTGAAACAACTCTTCTTAATCCCCGATAGATACTAGCTGTCGAGCTTTAATGATCAACACTTCCTCACTTGATTCTTGGATAGACTTGCATGGTTTTAACACTTGAACTTGAAACCTTGTTTCTTGAAGTATTAAACACATCCTAGATCTACCCAATTACAAGTAAAGTGCGTTTTGTCAAAGGATTAGTCAATTACATAAAATGTTGACATATGTTCCTAACATGAATCACATATGTCCTAAAAATCTTCCCCTTTGGCAATCCGTGACAAAACCACGACAAACAAATGAACATATGAGAGAAGTCATAAATCACTCAACTCATATGTGACTTCTATCATATGTTCATTTATTTGTTGTGGTTTTGTCACGGATTGCCAAAAGGGAAGATTGTTAGGACATATGTGATTCATGTTAGGAACATATGTCAACATTTTATGTATTTTAGCTAATCCTTTGACAAAACGCACTTTACTTGTAATTTGGTAGATCTAGGATGTGTTTAATGCTTCAAGAAACAAGGTTTCAAGTTCAAGTGTTAAAGCCATGCAAGTTTGTCCAAGAATCAAGAGAAGAAGTGTTGTTCATTAAAGCTCAACAACTAGCTCGATAGCTAGTATCTATCGGGGCTTAAGAAGAGCTGTTTCAGCCCGAGGCACGACAGCTGCTCGACAGATAGGGTATCTGTCGAGATTTATGAAGTTTAGTTTTTCAAGCTGATTTTCATCCAATCCGTGAATGTATGTTTAGGCTTTCTTTTCTCACAACCATAAACATATTTAAGGATTATTTTAAGGGCCTAAAAGGTGACACACAGTTGCACAAGAGTACAATTCCACAAGTGTGAAGAAAAGTGTAATCGGAAATCTAGTTTGCCCTAGTTCTTGAAAAAGTTGCTGTGTTTTGTACACCGTAGGGTTTTGTGACCAAGCAACTTCATGATCTTCATCGTGTGATGAATTGAAGAACTTTGCAGCCAACATCCTTCTCAAGTTGGTGATCAAGTCGCATACTGGGATCCGTGCAATTAGTTAGTCACGTACTAGGAGTTGTGCATTGAAAATGAGAGATTGTCACTACAGAACAAGTCCAATTAGGTATTAGGGTAAGGGTTCAACTGTAGCTTGGTATAAGGTATTGGGATTCTTTTACTTATAACTGCTTGTTTTGATAATAGTGGATTCTCGGGAGTGGTGACCTTAAAATCACCCAGTGGGGTTTTTGCCGTGTAGGTTTTCCCCATTCGTAAACAAATAATCACCATGTCAATTTATTTTCTATTGCATACTTAGTTTAATTGGTGATTTGTTTGTGCTTCCACACATCTTGCATGTTAATTTGATTAATTAATAAACTTGGCTAATTAATCAATTAATTCATCACAAGGGGTCAAACCATTCTTGGCCTATCAGATGGCATTGGCCGATGCCAACACAAGATCTTTGGAGGAGAGGATCAGACATCTTGAACTTTAGAACCAGCAGCAAGAATCCTGATTTTATTCAAGCCAGGAAGGAGACATTGAGGGTGGCTCCTCTAGAGGCATGTCAAGGAGATCTTCTCGCAGTCAAACTCGGAGTCCCAATGATGCTTGACTTGTATTTTAATTTTCCTGCAAGAATAAGAAAAAGTGTTTCTTAGACAAATTTGCATTAATCTCAGCTTTTAGCTCTTTGTCCTTTGAATTGTTTCTGATCTTGTTAAAGCTTTAGATGAGACAAGTTTAGAATTCACATGATGAAGTCTTGTAGCAACAATTTAAACTTATCTGCCCAATTCTGATGGGATTTGCACTTGCTTAAATGAGGCATGGCCAAATGCCCCTAGTTTGGAAACTTTTATGCTTGATAACCCTTCATTTTTTTTTTAAAGAATTTTTTTCTCTCTTTTTTTTTTTTTTTTTGAAAAGGAATGAGTGATTTTTTTTTTTTTTTTTTTTTTTGGTCCCAGAAAGAAGGGATAAGGCATAGCCGAATGCCCCTATTTTTAGAGATGAATCCATGATTTTTTTAAAAAAAAAATTTGAAAGCAATGATGCAGGTGACTTTTTTTTGAAACAAATGGAAAAGGCCTACTGAATGCCCCAATTTAACAAAAGAAATCATTTTTGAGTGAAAATAGAGTCAAAACGGATCTAAAATGTTCCCGAAAACATAAAATAGGGTAAGTGGGACTTGGTGGAGCTGAGTGCCAACAGGCACATCCAATTGTGGGCCAACTCCTCGCGCTTTCTTGACGTGTTTTTTTTTTTTTTTTTTTTTTTTTTGTGTTTTTGAGTTTTTTGAAAAACATTTGTGACCATAAAACACTTTCCTCGTTAGCTATAAACTCTTGAAACTTATTTAAACCTAATTAAGGACCGAGGTAGCTTATTTTGGCATCTTTCCTACAAACAAATTTTTGCATCAAAATTACCAAGAAACAATAATCACAAGCAAGAGTTATCCATGGCTAACAATCAAAATTTTTCTCATTCAACCATTCATGATATTAATAGATGGGTTCATAGCTTTAATTTTAGCACCGAGATCAATTTCACAGCTTACAAACTAGAGGGAATCAAAGCCTTGAGGAATGTCAGGATCAAGTGGGATTTCCTCCGTGCTGCTATGAAGTTCTATGATCCTAAAGATCATGTATTCCGGTTTAAAATTGCTGAACTTTGTCCCATAGTTGATGAATTTTCAGCTATTCTGGGTTATGATCCTAGCAAGAAATCCGGAGCAGTTTCTTGTGATCCCAAACATAGGAGATTTTACCTGACGCTCTAGAACTTCCTACTTCAATTATCGATAGCATGATTGAGGGACACATGGTGAATCTCCATGCAATTTTTTCAAGGCTAATTAACAAACGCACTTATGGAGTGACTGACAACATGCAGAACAATTTTGGCTTGGCTCTCTGTTTTGTAGGGGAACTTTTGCTTTGCTCTAGAAGGCCTAGTTTTGTGAATGATTGTGAGTCAAATTAAGGATGGTGATAATCCTGCTTCTCTGATCTCGGCAGAAACGTTTTTAGGATTGGACCCTGTTTTTCATGATGAAGAGTCACAAAACTTTCTTAGGAGTCCCTTGACTTTGCAAATATAGTTGATGGAAAGACTGGACATGATTGCCAGGCCTACTGTTGCTAATTATGGTCCTGGCAGTTTCCTTAGTAGGATTGTCCTCAAAACTAAGTGTCAAACTGAATGTGATTGGGTGAAATTTCTAAATAAGAAATCCAGTGCCTCAATTCGATAGAATTGTTATTGGTAGAAGTGTCCACTCCCTCTACTGCAATCTCCAGGGTTAAATCACATCTTCATAGTTGGATTAAGGAAAGCAACTTTCTATAAGGCAGATAGACTCTTAAGGTAATTTCAATATGAGCAAGGAATGCCCAGTGAGAAAGGGAGAAAATCTTTCACTCCTGTGGACACAAATCCTACTTCTATAAAGAACATGTTATTGAGCTTGGAGATGGCTGACTGAGTGGATCAATATTTTGCGAAGGTTCACAAAATTACAGAATATTCTAACTGGTTGGTGCACAAAATTATGGACAAGGAAGCTGACATGGTTGCTATGAGAAAACAATTTCTTAGAGATAATCGAGAAAGACATGAGTGTTAGGACATATATGTTTTAACTTGTTTAAGAACATATGTCACTTAGTTATGTAAATTGGCTAATCCTTTGACAAAACGCACTCTGCTTGTAATTGGGTAGATCTAGGTGTTTTTAATACTTCAAGAAACAATGTTTCAAGGTCAAGTGTTGAAGTCATCAAGTCTGTCCAAGAAAAAGCAAGCTGAAGTGCAAAGTTTTTAAAGCTCGACACCTCTCGATAGCTACCTCAACACCTGCTATCTGTCGAGATTTAAAAAGTCAGAATTCCAAATCTGATTTTCTTGGGATCCGTGAATAGGTTTTTGGGACTTCTTTTCTTCTAACCCTAAACATATAAAAAGATTATTTTAAGAGCCGTTTTGGGTGACACAAGTTGCATTATCATTGAGCAATCTCTGTTAAAGCAAATTATGATCAACAGACGAAGTTCTTGACCTAGTTCATCCTTCATCAAGAAGTTGCTGTGTATTTGCACCATAGGGTTTTGTAACCAAGCATCTTCCTGCTATTCATCAAGTGGATGAACTGAAGAACTTTGCAGCCAACCATTCTTCCTCAGTTGGTGTTCTGAAGTCGCGTACTTGGATCCGCGCATTGGTTAGTCACGTACTTGGGAGCCGTGCATCAAAGGTGGAGACTGTCACTACAGATCAAGTCCAATTGGGTATTGGGGTAAGGGTTCAACTGTAGGTTGGTAAGGTACTTGGGATTCCTTTACTTGTAACCGCTTGATTTGATAATAGTGGAGTTTCGGGAGTGGTGACCTGAAAATCACCCGGTGGGGTTTTTGCCGTTAGGGTTTTCCCCATTCGTAAACAAATCACCGTGTTATTTATTTTCCGCTGCATATTTAGTATTTGGTGATTTGGTTGTGCTTCCATAAAATTGCATGATTAATTGATTAATTAATTACTTGGCTAAATTAATTAATTAGGGTTAATCACAAGGGGTCATTCAGATTGTGACCTAACAATGAGGCTAACAATTATGAGTTTAAAAGGAGGGACAAAGATGACAAAGTACCTAGTACAGATGGAATCAACGAACAACCAAAAAAGAAAAGACTGAAGAAAAAATGATCTTCTTATTTTTTTTTTTTTTTTTTGGCTTTGAACATGTTTATTTTAAAAGTTGATGTGAAACTCTTAAACTTAGGAATTAGTTAGGACTTTCAAGTTAAGGGTTTTGTTTAGGGTTTGGATTTTTTTTTTTCATGGCTTGGTTTAGGGTTTGGTTTTTTTATGGCTTGGTTTAGGGTTTGGATTTTTATTTTTGTGTAATGGAATGACTTAATGGAATGGTTGAATTTTGAAAATAGATTTTTTTTACTTAATGGGTAAATGGTGGGTTTAGGGCAGTTGTGATCGGACCAATGTATGGTTGCCTACATACCTCCTTGGTAGAAGGATTAGGTCATCATGTAGTTCATTTTTTATTTGCCTAGGATGCCCTTTCGGGTTTTTAACCTAGCAAGCTCTCTTAGTCTCTCTCTTTTTTTTTACTCTCCTTTTGCGTAGATCACCCTTTCGGGTTTTCAACCTACCTTTATTTATTTATTTTTTTGACAAACCTAAGAAGGGAAATAACGTAATTTACAACCACTTTTAGATGTGGTGTTTTCAAACTACCACCTCAGACATGGTATTTCTTCAATTGATCCATGTTGGTTGGCTTAGTGAAAGGATTTGCATCTAAGTCTATCAAACTTAATGTTCCCCCAGAGTATATCTGTTTAATAATATATGGACCTGTCCAATTTTGCTTGAACTTCCCGTTTGTATCTTAAACCGGGGCTCGGATCTCTTTCAACACTAAATCTCCCACCTTCAAATCTCTAGCTCTTACTTTCTTGTCAAAAGCTTTCCTAAGCCTCCTTTGACAACCTTGAATGTGATACAAGGCCTTGAGTATTTTTTCATCCATCATGCATAATTGGTCATATCTACTTTACGGGTTTGAAGTATCTCACCCCATTTGTGGATGTCGAGTAATTTGTGGTTTCAATTACATCTTCACTCCATATGTCATACCCTGTGGCGGATGTCATACCCATCAATTCTTCCCATGTCATCATAAAGCATTCGGGTATGTCATAAGTCAATTCAGACGAGTCCCCTTCAGTTTGCTCTTCATTCATTAAGCAATTAAATCCTTGGTCCTCTTCCAAAATTGTGGTTGGGCAAGGGATTATTAGTGATGCTAGGCCTTGTTGGTGATGCAATCACCTTGTTGTCTATTGGATCTTGAATTGCATGACGAAGGCCAAAACATTTGTCAGTATCATGGCCAGGGCTTTGGTGGTAGGCACATCTCTTACTCACATCAAATCTTGCAGGCAATGGATTTGGGATTGGTCTTGAGTCTAAGGGTTTTAGCAACCCCCTTGATTTTAGTTTTTGAAACACTTGACTCACAGGCATATATAACTCATGAAATTCCCTTCTAGGCCTTGGAGGCGACCCTTGTGATATTGGCACGGAGGCAATGGGAGTAATAAGTTGATAAAGATCATTTTTGTATATATTAGAAACTTCTATAGTTTTAGAACTTCCTAAATTCTATTTAAACCTTGGTGGGTCCTCATTCTTTATAGTGCCATTATTTATTGCATCCTCAATTTGGGTTCTAGCAACAATCAAAGCTTTAAAATTAGGAAAATATTGGGCAAACAAGTACTTAAGGTATACAGGTAATAAGCTTTTTACAACCATGGTTAACTACTTTTCTTCACTTGGCCTATTCATCATCTGTGCAGCTTTGGACCTCTACTTGGTAATGAAGGTAGAGAAAGATTCTTTTGGCTCTTGCTTCGTGGTCTCGAGATCTCTCCTTTTTGTATCCACTTCTATGTTGTATTTATATTGGTTGTGAAACTCACAGCAGATGTCCTCCCAACTCCTTGCTCTAGCATCATCTAGGTTGAGGAACCACCTAAAAGCGGCTCCAGTTAGGGTGTTTTGGAACATCTGAGCAAGTAGTTCTTCGGTTGCTCCTAGGGGTTGCATGGCCCTCATATACATTTTCAAATGGGACTTTGGGCAACCAGTCCTGTCGAACTTGTCCAAGGTTGGCATCTTGAACTTGGGAGGCAATCTTACATCGGGGAAAAGTGAGAGTGATTGGTAGTCCATGAGGTCCTCCATCTTGCGAGCTTTCTTGATCATCTCTTCCATCTTTTTTATTCTCTCGTCGATCTTCTTCTCACTCTCCATGGTTGGAGGATTATGGTCAGCCTTGTTCTTTTCTTGGTTGCTCTTCAGGTTCTAAAACTGTTGCACCATAATGTTCATGTCCTCCCTCAACTTGATTTGACTAGCTACCATGGTGTTGAGTAGCTCTTGAGTGTTCATAGGTTCTTCAGTGTTCGGATGTTCTCCCTCTTTCGCCATAGTGTTAGGAGTTTCAGACTTCTTGTGACTTGAACTGTCTTGTAGGTCAAATATGGGATTGTGATGTTGCAGTAGCGAAGTGTCTTCTATGCTCATGGACTTCAGTATCATGATGGGAGTGATGGGCTTGGAACTAGAACTGCTAGCTTAAGTACCAGTCTTGGTTCTCTTTGGAGTCTTTCCTCTGATCTTGACCAAATTCTTCCTAAGAACAGGCTTGGTCGGGTTAATCAAAGCTAGGTCCCTATCAACATCAATCAACCAACCAAACAAACACAAGCAACATGCAGTGCAATTTAATCATGAACCGGCCTAAGGGTAGGTTCTAAGTCATTACATTGTAGGGTGGGTTTGTTGTTTTATTGTTTCTCATATCTAGGACATTACACCTCCCAACTTGTAATGTAATGAACATTGAGTTGGTCCAAACGACATGGACTATCATTTATAGTCAACAAGAAGTGATCCAATGACTTTAGGTTATGAGTTGTTGAGTTCACCATTGGGTACTCGAATTTAATGAAGACCGGTGATCCATGATTACTATCACCATATTGTTGAGAAGGGTGCATACATTTTTGTTGTTTTGATGGCACACACTATGACAGTTTGGGAAAGCTCTTAACAAACAATCATGACAACAAACAAAAATATCATACAAACATCTCAAGACATAAATAAACAAACAAACAACAATATCATGCAAATGACAAGGGTATATATGGTCACTTAAGTCTAACACGAACCTTAGCCATCGACATCCCCAGTGGAGTCGCCACCGTGAGAGACTGTACTTCTTGAGAGGGTGCTCTAAAAAAGAGATTTGAGTGCTTTTAAGGGCACCTCTCTTTTTGGATAAGTGGTGTGGAGTTGCCACTTATTTTTTATGCAAAAAAATAAGAAAAAAACTAACTACAAAATACATATTCAGAATACTTTGAATGTTATTTGTAGGGACACGTTTTGTAGCCCAAGCCCAAGATGTATGGGATCTTGGCACAGTGAGCTCAGTACAATAAATTTGTAGAGAGTGGGTTGGAGAACTTGGTCCTAATGAATTTGACAACGGCTAATATGGATTTAAAAGATGATCAAGCAAGAACAAGGAATATAAAGCTGAATCTATTCACTATCCGAGGAGATATCTTTATATAAATCAATAACAATGGGTTACAAATACAATTTTGATTGCTACAGTACTCTCTCTTTATTTTTCCGATCCCCCTCTTATGGAGGGTCTCTCACATTATATAGCTCCCTTTGAACTATCTTGATCTTACACTTGTTGATCATCTGAGCCCTTACCTAAGTGCCTGTCCCATCAGACACCCTTTCTGGCTTTCTATGAGTCGTGGTAGCCAAGACAGCACTGTTCAGGGGTCTTCTCCACATAAATGCGGCTAGAAAAGTAGCTGTAGTGCATTTAATGCAGTGTAGCAGCTTTTCCTTAGATATTTCTGAGTTTCCATCACTCTTATATGTGTATGATGCACGTCCTTATCGCTGGAACCTCCTGGAAGGTCACCTTGATTGTTGGAATACAGATTTGAGCTGCATTCATCATATCCGAGGAGGAGTTCCTCCTCAGACCACCCTTCATTTGTTCCTTGCTTATGAGACTTTAAAATTGGAACCCCTCATAACTATTTGTCCATCCTCAGACCATTTAATGTCTTCGGACTAAGCCCAATGCCCAATATATGATTCTGGGCCCTTATCCCTACATTATCGATTAAATAAAGAACAGTACAATTTTGGTAAATTAAACCTTACAACGCTTTGGGTCCTAGTTACAATCTACACAAAAGAATACAAAACTTTTGGTCCTAGTTATAATCTACCAAAAATTGAAAAGACAAAAGACTAATCTCTACCTATCCAAAAATCCTAAGCTCAGGGGCTAGGATACGAAATAGGAAGGTGTTAGGCACTCATTCTGCCCAGACAAAGTTTGGTCTTCTAAACTCTAATGACCAATATACCCTTTTTTGCATGATGTGAATGATATGTTGAACATACATGACAGACACATGACTAAAATTAATTCAAATAAATTTACCCTGTGAATGTGTCCTCTTTTTCTAAGAAAATTTACATCTGTTTTGTGTATAAAAGAAAATTTTATTTGTAAAGAAAAATCAGATCTGTTTTTTATGTAAAAGAAAGAATAAGATTTTTGTTAAAGAGAATCAAATCTATTTTTGTTTAAAATTAAACAAGAGTGATATTATCAAGAAAAATCAGATCAGTTTTTTATGAATAAGAAATAAAATAAAAACTTTTTGAAAGTGGATCCACATTCAAACAATGAATTTATTACGCATGCATCACATTCATAAAAATAAATAAACAAATACAACCTAATTTTCAGTCCTTTCATTAAATTTCAAAATCAGCAAATTTGTAACAAAGAAAACTTTTTCTTAAAAAAATCATATCTGAAAAATACAGGTCAGTTTTTGGTAAAGAAAATCAAATCTAAAAGATCAGATCAGTTTTTTTTTGTTTGTTTAGAAAAATCAGATATGAAAGATCATATCAGTTTTTAGTTTAGAAAAATCAGATCTGAAAGATCATATCAATTTTTGGTTTAGAGAAATCAGATCTAAAAGATCAGACTTGTTTTTGGTTTAGAAAAATCAGATCTGAAAGATCAAACCAGTTTTTGGGTTTAGAAAAATCAGATCTGAAAGATAAGATCAGCTTTTGGGTTTAAAAAAATCAAATCTGAAAGATCAGATCAGTTTTTGGGTTTTTAAAGAAATCTTTGATAGAATACCTCTTGCATGAGCGTGCTCTTCTAGTTAAAAGAATATTTTAGGATTCAAAGAAATTTATTCAACTCTTTGAAGCCTAAAATACTTTACTTACAAAAAAGAAATTCCTAAGGCAAGAGCCTCAAGAACATCTTTAACAAAAGGGGATTTGAAAAATCAAAAGAGAAAAGGCAGAAAGAGGGGGGTTAGAAAGTTTTAAAAAGTGTGCTAAATTTTGAAAGGCATCCTCTACTTATAGAGGTTGGAATGCTTCAAAAAACTAGTTGAATGATCAAATACGAATTGGGACGCGTCTTCAACTCTGAAAAATCGAAAAGGGTAGGGCTTATCTCAATCCAGGAGTCCTTAGGCCGGGCCTTGAGTTTGTGCCAATCGGCACTTGGGAAGTGCCAATCAGCACTTTCATGTGCCAATCAGCACTGCAAGAGTGTCGAATGGCCCTCTTGGGTGCCAAACTCGCATTTGAATTTTGGTCCAATTTGGACTCCTTTTTTGAGGTTTTTTGAGCCAGGAATTGCACTTAGATGCATTTTTAATCCGTATTCTAAAAATTAATCCCATTTTCTGGATATTCAGGTCTTTAAAGTGGTAATTATCTTTTAGATAAACACTCTAAAAAAAAAGTCTTGATTTGTTACAATTTCTTTGTTATCTGATTATCCACTTTGTTCCCATGCAAGCAAGTCTATTTTTGACACTAAATCACAACCAATCACAAAATTATTTAATTAATTTTAATTTTCCAACCAATCAGAATTAATTTAAATTAATCATGCGTGGTTGGTTCCACCCAAACAAAATGCATGTAGACCGTGCAAACTTGATCATGCGATATCTTTCAATCCGGCAGTCCGATTTGGAAATCAGACATACCATCATGATTGTTAGAACCTCAAGATCATTTTTATGATGTGACATGAATGAATTAATGCGTGTAATGCAACTCTAAATTTTGGGTATATGAATGGTCACTCTAGTCATCTTTCTAGATTAAATTGTGGGTGCAAAATCGAGTGTCTACAATATCCTCAAAGCAACAGTCAAGCCGAGGCCACCAATAAGACTATTGCCAATGGGTTGAAAAAGAGGTTGGGAAACACTAAAGGGAGATGGCCGAGGAACTTCCTAACGTACTATGGGCCGACCGAACTACTCGTAGAAGATCCGTAGGTGAAACCATTTTTTCACGTCGTATGGGACAGAAGCAGTGATACCGAGAGAGATCAATTTTCCAAGTATGAGAACCACAAGCTTCTCTTCGAGTGAAAATGAACTACTTATGGCTGAGCAACTGGATCTTATAAAAGAAAATAGGGAGATAGCATCCATCCGATTGGTTAACTATCAACAAAAGCTATCTAAGGGTTATAACCAAAATTTAAAGCCGCAGGAGTTTGCCACCAGAGATTTGGTCTTGTGACGAGTGTTGGGGAGCATGAAAGAACCAATTTTGGGAAAAATGGCCCCGAATTGGGAGGGCCCGTACCGTATAACCGCCAGGGCCAAATCAGGGCTTATTACTTGGAAGATATGGAAGAAAGACCACTTCCTCGATCGTGGAATGTAAGCAACCTTAAGAAGTTTTTCTACTAGCATCAAGATAATCATGATGTACTTATCTGTTTATGTAAATTTCTTAAGGTTTGAATATTCATGTTCTAACTTAAATTAGCATATTGTTAGTAGGCCAAAAGATATGAGATGAGTTCCATATATAAAGAAAAATAATAATAAAATATCACTAAGGACCAAAGCCTAGCCTCGACCTGACTTTTGTCACTGACTAGGTGGAAACCTAACTAAGGCTGGAAGCCTAACCTCAGCCTAGCCTTGGCCACCGACTAGTTGAAAACCTAGCTGAGGATGGAAGCCTAGCCTTGGCCTGACCTCGACCACTGACTAGATGAAAACCTAAGTTAAAAAAAAAATGGGCTGAAATGGTCGTGTAAACATTCAAGGGCCGAGCATTGTGTTAACATCCTTCATTTTCTTTTTATCAACAATTAAGTGTCATATCTTCGGGGGTAAAAAGCAAGTAAACAATTCAATGCACCAAACAGAAATTCAACCACATAAAATTAAATGACACATAAATAAATCAAGGGGTAAATTGTTCTACTAAATAGTCTGAGGAGTACAAAAAAGATAATAATGACAATAAAAATGAAAAATACAATTTGTAATCAACCCTACTTAGCTTAAGCATTGGGGCTCTGCTTAGTGACAAGAGGAGCAGGATTAGGGGCGATTTTGGCGACTACCAACCCAACTGGAGCCATAGGAGCCTAACGGTTCCTAGAGGGCTCGGATTGTCCCCGTCAATGACATCTGCACTGGAAGTATGAGCCTTAATCTTCTCCAGGATTTCACGAAAACTAGGGTTGTCTTCTTCCGCCCTGACCTACCCTTCTTAAGACTCCTTTTCAACCGGTGGGTCCTCAGGTAGGGGAACCTGGGACAAGTCCATGTATAGGGAGCTCAGAGGGAGGTTGAAATATTGAGAACAGCCTCTCATCCCTCCAAGTACCCCTACCCGCCGAGCCTCCCTTATAACCCTATCGGTGGAGCGCTTGGTATCATCAAAGCCAAGGTCGTAGTTGTCCTGCTTAGCCTGCTCCAAACCCCTCTTCACGGCCACAATCTCTTCATTTTTGGCTGTGTTAATGCTCAAGACTTAAGTGAGTTTGGTGTCGGACTCCTCAACCGTCCCTTGCAAAACCTCCACCTTTTGGTCTGCGAAAGCCCGTGCCCTCTCGGCGGCGGCCAGCTTTTTCTAGACTTGGACGACCTCCCAGTTCTTCTCTTGGAAGTTAGACACCAAGACTTGTCCTAAGGCCTTCTTGCCGTCTACTTCTTCACTGGCCTTTTTCAGTCAATCTTCGAGCAAATGCACCCCTACGTGGCTTGCAATCTAAGAGAGAACATGTTAGTGCCAGGGTTGTAAGACACAAAAATATATCGAGTTATTGAAAAGTGGCCAAATAAAACCCTTACTGCAATGGAGTGCCACTTAAGTGTGAGGACAATGTCCTCATCTGTAACTTCCTCCCATAAGTGCACGTCCTCGGGCATCAATAATGCCTTTTCGAGGCTATTGGCCATACACCCCCCTTTTCCCTTCCTCCACGTCCGCACAAATGCTGTGGCGGGAAAGGACCCTTCACCAAGCATGAAGGAATGGTGATAGCTCGGAGGTGGGGGATTGGAGGACAAAGCCCCCTCTACCATAACAGACAGTGGGGGGTTAGTCGACCCTTGAGTAGGCAATCTCAACTAGGAGGTTGGTGAATCAACTACAATAGGCATGGCTAGAGGATCATGTTCCATGGCTGGAACAATGGTCTGGCCCTTAGGGCTGTTAGCAACCCTCGGCCTTTTCTGCTTGCGGGTAGAAGCAACCCTTATGGGCCGAAGGGGAGGTGTTTGTCCCATGGGAACTTGGGCCCTAGGGAAGTAGTTTGACAACTGAATATCTCGGTGTTTAACCACTGCGTCAATGGCTTGTACCCCCTCTAGCTCGTTCACAGGATATGCCAGGCTTTTGCTCGGAAAACTAGTTCCCCCGAACCGTCGTTAAATGGCTCCAGGGAGTCTGCCCTTCATTTTCAAAAATGTTCAGTAGAAACCCCTTAACCTAACGTCAATGTAAGATAGCAGGGGATGCTTCACTCAGAGTGTGTTTCTGTGGGCGTAAGCGCCTTCGACGTGGTGTCATCCTCGAGATGGGTGAATACGCCTTAGCCTAGGGTGGACCATGGTGGAGAAATGGAGTTGGCACCTAGATTAGGTCTAGGAGCCATAAATATAGCGTCCTTCATGGAAGGACTGATCTTTTATTAGAGCACGTGTCTGGAGTTTAGGTATCGGGATGGGAAGGTGTAAGACACCTAACCCCACCCGACCCGTGGGTCAGCTTCCACTCATTATGTTCAAAATCTTAATCTCATTAAAGGCAAGTTTAATACGTTATTCTAACTCACACACACTCTAAAAAGCATCTAAGGCATATAACATGGCATCAATAATCCCAAGCCTAAAATTCATTTATCATAGCATTAAGCAAGCATATCCAAGGGCAAAAGCATCATATGGTAGAATCAAACAAGCATTTTATGACATCTAAACATTAAAGGCATAGCATTCAATCCAAGCATATTCATGCTATTTGATCAAAACAAACTTATATTCAAACCAATGCATGTTCATATGAATGCATGAATTACCTCACTGCATCACAGCACCTATGCATCAATGCATGTTCATATTTTGTGCATGTTCCAAGTCTTAATCTCATTAAAGGCAGGTTTAATACGTTATTCTAACTCACACACACTCTAGCAAGCATCTAAGGCATATAACATGGCATTAATTATCCCAAGCCTAATATTCATCTATCATAGCATTAAGCAAACATATCCAAGGGCAGAAGCATCATATGGCGAAATCAAACAAGCATGTTATAACATCCAAAAATCAAAGGCATAACATTCAAGTCAAGCATATTTGTGTTATTTGATCAAAACAAACTTATATTCAAACCAATGCATGTTCATATTTTGTGCACGTGCATGGCATTTAAACAATCTAAAAATCCTAATAAGCATCAAGGAGATAAAACAAACAAAATAAAACAAAACAGAGAAGAGAAGACTAAAGATATAGGAACTAGGTTAAAACAGAGGTTAAACATGTAAATAAAACAAAAGGAAAACAGGCAGAAAAGAATTAAGGTTTCTATGCAGAGAAATGCGTGCGCATACATAGGGCATGCATATGCAGCCCAATTGTATGCGTACATATATCACGAGTATGCGTGCGCAAGCATGGATCATGTGAATGCATACACACTCAGAACACAAAACTCAGAAAAATGCAGAACAAAAACTCAGAAAATAAGAATCTAACAGCCTAACATGCTTAAAACACAAACACCAAGTAAACCCAAACAAAAAAAACATATTACAAACATATAAACAAGCCAAGGAAAAACAGAAAAGCTAAGAAAATTGAAGAGCCAAAAATAGAACCTTTACCTTAACACAAGAACTCTCTAGAGCTTGATTTTGATCATTCCCCTCTGTCATTCTAGTCACAACCAATTCAAAAATGAGTTAGTAAACTTAGAACTCAAAGATGAAGACCAGAAAAGGTCTCAATCAAGTAAAATTTGACTTGAGGATGTTTTATGAAAAATTCCCTCTTTGATTCACTATTTTCAAGTGAATCTAATGTGTTTTACCATTGGGATCTGTCCTCCTTGAAAACGTACCTTATATGGCTTTATATAGTCAAAAAATAGGGGTTTTGGGCAGCTCCCAAACGATGTGGGATTCGTTGCAAACCAAGTTTCAATGCAAAAAACCTTTCCTTTCATGGTTTCTAGAACCCTAGCATGCGCATGCATGCACGTGTATGCATAGGCATGCATAAAGCATGCACACGCAAATCTTGAACATGTGTGCGCATACGCATGTATGCATATGCATACCTAGGTTTTCCATGGCCTTTTTTTTCCAAAAATAGTTTATCTGTTCCAAAAATAAGTTATATTTTCCATAAACACTTTCCTCAAGTCAATTTTCATCTGATCGAGCCCTAGACCAATCTTAAGCTTTAGAATTCTTACATCTTTGGGGAATGGGGGCCTGAGTCGTAAGGGGTACAAAATGCGGTGTCTACAATCTCCTAGATCTTGAAACCCGATGTTGGAAGGGGTGCACCCGAGAATGAGATGTGAGGCTCGAAGCTGCCCATCGGTGTGGATAAACACTTCAAAACAGAGGATTTTGTTTAAATCCCGAACTTCAATGAGGCCAATGTTCGACTTCGTATGTTTGGAGTCTGCAATGACAAAGCTGAGGAATAACAGTTAAGCAAAACACAATACAAAAAATGACGAATGTAAAAAAAAAAAGGGGATGCAAATAAATGAAACCTATGGTTACCAACCTACGTTTCTAGGAGAATTCGGGTAAGTGAGTTCATCAGCAAGCCAGTTCCCACTCACCTTTATGAATTCCCCTTGGGAATTCTTATTAGAGTTCGGGAGGCAAGATACCAGCCTTATTTGGCTGTCCCGGACTTTGAGGTAGTAGCTATTCTTGAGGCTACCACAGTAACTATATAGAAAATTAATGTCATGGTGGGTAAGTTTTAAGTTGTATAGCCTATTTAATCGGCTAACGCAGCCGACCACCCTATAAAAGTTGGGAAGACACTAGTCAGGGCTGAGTCCATAAAATTTAAGTACTCCTAGTAACAAAGGGTCTAAAGGGAACCTAACCCCACCCTCTTGGATGGCCATTTGGGGAATAAAAATTACCTTCAACACTCTGTGGTATTTGGCCTTAAAGGCCTCTACGGCAATATTAGTGTTACCTAAATGCGCAAACCCCATTATGGGACTAAGGAAATGAAGGTTAAAAAAATTACAAGGAAGAAGGACATTCTCGGGAGGAAGAGTGTTCTCGGGAAGAAGGAGGCCTAGAACTTGGGAGACTCTGGTTTGAGGCTGAGAATGAGAAATGAAATGGAAGAAATGAATTAGGGAACCCATGGGACTATTTATAGGGGAGGTAATTAATGCTTTGGGCAGGTAAAATTATAGTCCGCTCCTATCCTTCGATCCACGTGTGCCTCGGTAACTGAATGGTCAGGCGATCCTGATCATTGATCATGATAGCTGGCTCAATGCATGCGAGAAGGGTAGGCTGTGAAATCCAGCGCATTTATTACTTGACATTTGGCAAACTTGAGATGTGATAGTCGCATCAAGCATGATCTCCCACATGCCAAGGACATGACCATGATCCCACTCCCATGATCTAAAAATGGGATCGTGGAAGGCTATTGTGCGGACCAAGAATAGTAGGCCAATTCCCAAATTGTCAGGCCCACATCTATTGGAATAACCTCGGCCCAATTTAGGCCCATATAGCCAAATTGTGAGGAGTGAGCCGAGCAGATAAGGAAGTCTCCAAGGTATGCCGAGAATAAAAAGTAATGCCTTGGGGGAATCCACCGCAGAGCATCATGATCTGGTGTCTAGCACAAGTTTCTAGGAGGTCATGTCAACAACATAAGGTGGGTCCCCTAGTGACAGATGATACGATACGGAGGGACCCACTAACATGCCAAATATTCCTCCATCATAACTACCCCACTGAAAGAATGGTATAAATAAGAGGGGTTTGGAAAATTTGGGGAGCAAGACACGAGAGAAGTAAGAAGAAACACATTCCAGGGAAAAGGAAATCCTATTTGGATTCCGGAAAGGGAGCTCGGATGTATGGAAGCCTTCACAGCAAAGACAAAACCAAGGTAGTTTAGTGCCAAAGTGAAACTAGTACTCCATCAGTGACATCGACAATCACTTTTTAGACCTTTCATTGTGGGATAAGTCCAACCCAGAGTACAAGTAAATTGGGGGTTCAAGCCCAAAGCTCAAGGTTTTTGGGAACAAACCACCACAAATACCATGTGAAGTCAATAAATTTTTTATAAACTAGTAAGCTTATAAAAATAGTAATTAATTTTTTTTATTTTCATTATTTTTTTAGAAGAACAAGAGTGTTCCTCATGTTCTTTGGGGAAGAACATGTATGGTTGCCCATAAAATTACAACAAATAAAAAGATTTTCTTTTCTTTTCTTGAATTTTGTTAGCAACGAAACATGCAAAAATACATACAAAATCCTTATCCTCCACTGAAACCTCCAGCAAATCAAACCCCATAAAACCAAAAAAATCAACAAATCCACAAGAAAAGAAAAAAAACAAACCCAGAAATTTAAAGCAAACCAACACCCACAGGGAAAAACAAACCCAAGTCACACAGAGAGAGGGCTAAATGGTTCTTTTCCCCCACTCTCTTAAGCAACCAAACACAGCAACAAGTAACAACATAAAAAAAATTAATTAATTAATTAAAAAAAACTCTCATCTCCCTCAATTTTGTAACCCAACACCAACCCAAATTCAACCAAAATATCTCAACAATTCCTATAATTTTTGGGTTTAAGCAGATTTGGGGGTTTTTTTTTCTTTATTTTTTATGTTTTTTATGTACCAAGAGTAGATCTAGGTTTTTGGGTTTGGAGCAAATCCTCATCCTTGTCATCCTCATCAATCCAATCACGGCAGCTTATGGTCATGAGAGGCAAAGCTTGGGGTCTTTGGCCATGGGTGGGTTCATGGGAGATTAGAGAGACAGAGAGTGAGAGAACTCAATGGCTGTTAGGACATATGTGATTCACTTGTTAGGAACATATGTCACTATTTTATATAATTGGCTAATCCTTTGACAAAACGTACTTTACTTGTATTTGGGTAGATCTAGGATGTGTTTAATACTTCAAGAAACTTTATTTCAAGATCAAGTGTTGAAGCCATGCAAGTCTGTCTAAGATTCAAGTCTGAAAAGTGCCTGTCATTAAAGCTTGATAGCTAGTCATCTATCGAGCTTAAAGAGCTGTTCCAGCCTCGTGGCTCGACAGCAGCTCGACAGATAGGCATCTGTCGAGGTTTATGAAAAACAAAGTTTCAGTTCTGTTTTGACTCCAATCCAAGATTGTATGTTTGGGCTTTCTTTTCTCACAACCCTAGACATATAAAAGGATTATTTTAAGGACCGTCAAAGGTGACACAAGTTGCACAAGTGTTGAGCAAAGTTTGGTCAAGCAAATTGTGACCGAAGACAGAAATTGCCCTAGTTCATCTTTCTTGTGAAGAAGCTGCTGTGTTTGTACACTGTAGAGTTTTGTGACTAAGCATCTTTTTGATCTTCATCGTGTGATGAACTGATGAACTGAAGAACTTTGCAGCCAACAACCTTCTCTAGTTGGTGATTGAAGTTGCGTACTGAGATCCACGTAATTGGTTAGTCACGTACTGGGAGCCGTGCATCAAAAGGAGAGACTGTCACTACAGAACAAGTCCAATTGGGTATTGGGGTAAGGGTTCAACTGTTAGGGTTTGTGCCCTGAAATTCAATTTATTGGCATGTCATGAATAATTAAGTTGTTTAATTATATGAGACTATTTATGAACTAATAGGACATTATCTTAGTCCATGAGATACATAGTATGTGATTTATGTGAAAAGTCACAGAAAGATATAAATCATAAGTTCTTCGTAAACTCAGAATTTTAGTTCGTAGTCGGTGATGAAATTGGGCATTTCATCTGCGAAGACTATAACATATCAACTAAGATGATTTGTCTTGATCATGGAAGTGGAGACTTTTAGTTGGTATGTTGATATGTTTTAAGAGTTAAGGCATATTGAACTGGACCGCTGTGAGATTTATTATTCCCCTAATGACTGTCAAATGAATAATAAAGCTCACGACTTCTATTTACATCAACTCTAAATCCTGAGAGAATAATGGACCTAATCATGAGATGAAGGTTGCTTTGATATATCAGGAGTGAGATCTATAAGTTATGGTCAAAACCTCAGTATGTTGGGCAACCGCATTTAGTGTTGATGGAACATATATTCTCAAGATGGAATTCATAATCTCTTATGGAGATATAAAATATTCCCTTGAGATAAGTTTAATGGGTTTGGTTATTCAGAGTGTTGGGCCCAACCTCTTTAGTAAAGAGTTACTAAAGTATATATTTATGGAATTGGATTTCATAAATATATTATGAATAACATAAAGGATTAAACTGGGTACTCAAGGATTAAGATGTAGTAATCTTCAAAATGGCAGTCAATATTAATGACTTTGTATTACTACGAATATTTTAATGAAGGGGTTGTATGTATAATAAAGTCTTGGGATATAATTTATAGATAAAGCCTAGAGTGCAATTATATTCTTATAGTGGTATTGAATATAATTAATGGTAACTTTGGACTTGTCAAGAGTTGATGGAAAAGCCCAAGGCCCATTGGAGCTAGTGTCTTATTGGTCCCTTTGGTCCCATCTCAAGCCATAAACTAAAGCCCAATTGGTTAGGCCCAAAAGGCTAACCCAATTAGATAATTAGTCATTATTTAATAAGTGTTATTAAATAAAGAAACTATGAGAATGGTTTTAACGTACGTAAGATAAAAAGAAAAAGAGTTCAGTTTTTCTCCATAAGGAGAAGAAGAAGGATTTTTCTTTGAGAGTCTATGTACAAAAGACTGATTGAGAGACCACACATCTTGGGCACCATGTGGAATTGAGATGAAGATTGAAGGTATTCTCAAGTCAAGGTTTTGAAATTTACTGCATCAAGGTACGCTTTCTATTCTTTGATTCTAGAATTCATGGTTACATGTTTATCTTTCATGATTGAAGTAGATCCGCGTTTTTGTTGCTTCTGCTGCATGTGTTTTGTATGAGATACAAAACCAGATTTTTCCAACATCAACTGTAGGTTGGTATAAGGTACTGAGATTCCTTTACTTGTAACCGCTTGTTGTGATAATAGTGGATTCTCGAGAGTGGTGACCTTAAATCACCCGATGGGGTTTTTGCCATGTAGGTTTTTCCCATTTGTAAACAAATCACCTTGTCAATTTATTTTCCGCTGCATACTTAGTTTATTGGTGATTTGTTTGTGCTACCACCCGTTTGCATGTTAATTTGATTAATTAATAAACTTGGCTAATTAATCAATTAACTCATCACAAGGGGTCAATACGTTTTTGGCCTATCAATAGGCAAAGAGAGAGAGAGAGAGAGAGAGAGATTAAATTGATCTGGGTTTGGTTTGTGGGGTTTGGTTTTTTATTTAGTGGAGTATTAGGTTTTTTTTTTTTTTCTTCTTTTTTTTTGTCTAAAAATTGGAAAATTTAATTTTTGTTTTGTTGTACTTGGTGACTAAGAAAGTTTGAGAAAATTGTTATAAATTTTTTTCTCAATCTTTAAAACTAAAAAAGTTTTTTTTTTTAATTTTTCCAATTTAAATTAAAATTGAGAAACTTTTTTTTTATTATTAATTTATATGCTGATGTGTCAATTTTTAAATGCTGAATAAATTTTTAAATATTATTTTAATAACCACGTCAGCATTTACTGTGCAAATAGTGCACTCTATTTGCCATGTAGATAATTTTTTTTACTAAAATGAAAGTATGGACTAAAATGGACATGATTTTTCATTTTTAGGGACTTAAGTAGACACCACTAAAAAGTAGAGATCATAACTAAAATTGACCAAAAATATAGAAACTAAAAGTGCATTTATGTCAAAAATCAAAAAAATTAAAAATCAAAAAAAGTGCATTTATGTCATTTTTTTTTTTTTTTTTGGTGTTAAAGTTTTCTTGAGCGATTTTTTTTGCTGTCCTTTCCCTAAATAATTAAAAGGTAAAAAGGATGGATGATATGATTTTTATACATGCCCTCCGTGTTTCACATTTATTAGAGTGTTTTCTGTTGTGTTTCCAATCCATACGAAAACATGAAAGATACTTTATTTGGGGAGTGGTCCTGATAAGGATAGTAGATTGGTCGCCAACCACTAATTAAAGTTGGGATTGGATATTTCCGCATGAGCATGATTCTCATGGTTGTGCAGTGGGGCCAAAATGGCCAAATATCATTGTTTGACAAAATATATATAGATTTACTATTATTTGTGAAATAATTAAGAGTTTATCACTTTTTCTAAACTCGAGTTTACCATGTAATTCGAATTTTACGAACTTGAGTTTCATGGAAAATGGCCACCAATTTTTTATGTAACTTGAGTTCCATAAAAAATAGCACGGCAAACTTGAATGCTATTTTTTCAAAGAACTCAAGTTTTAAAAGAGTGGTAAATTCATATATATTTTCAAAACAGTGGTAAATTACTGCATATTTTATCAAATGGTGGTACTATTTTGTCTAACAGTGGTATCGACCAATCCAAACAGTGTGAATAGGAAAAAACTGGATTGAGATTTGAGAGAGTTGCATGTGATGAAAATAAATAAATAAATAAATAAAGTAAAATGCAAGCCAAGCCATCCTCCAATCAACTTTGCATGACGTGGGGAATCTATGTTAGGTTGATTGATTAAGATTTTATGGTCAAGTACAATAAACAATAAGATTAGGTAACTATTTCCATTCCTATCTTTTTCATTATATCATCCAACACGATATTATCAAATTTAATCTGAAAAACATGATAAGATTAGCAATTAAATCTTTTTTCTATATGTGTATTAATTTTCTAATATCAATCAATATCCTTGACCTGGTAAAACAATAGTAAGAACAAACATATAGGAAGGAAAGTACCCGCCAACCTAATGGATCATTTTGCAACGATAACTCCTGATAAGGGTATTTTTGTAACAAGATCAGGATTCTTAAATGATAGAAGCACCGTCAAGGAAAAGGTATCATACCGACAAAAATCCGACAGCCTCAAAAGAACCATCGGCCCCAAAGGGATCGTCGGTCTTAAAAGAATCCGTCTGAGACCTTGTACCCTACACCAGCAAGAGGCCAATGGCTACGTAGACGGATCCATGTGAAGTTGACGGGCGCATCTCCCTACCAAGCCAACGGATGACCCTGACAGATGGAGAAGCATACTGACGGGTCCTATGTGGCCTTACGTAATCTACACGCATATTCTTATATGGAAACATCTTGCGCACCACACACAAAGACCCCACCACACGATTTTTACCTTCCCAGAATGGAGAGTATCCCCAAGATCTTGTTGGCATTAACTCTGCCCTCTCCCTATAAGGAAAATCCATGTATTCTCGGGATCTAGTTCTCCTCCTCATCACTATATAAGCAACAGTCCTCCTCCTTTTCCAAGTAGACAGAAAATCCCTAACTCTCTCACTATAGAGTTCTTAGAGATTTCTCATTCATTGACTTAACCTTCGGAGGGTCTTTGGCCGGTGCCCCACCAGTACCTTCTATTTGGTTCTTGTTTTCTTATTCTTCAAGTACCCATCGGTGTGATCAAGAGCCACCAACTCACTGACGATTTTCGTGCATCATCAGTTGGTGCCATCTATGGGGACGAGTGGTTAGCCATATCACCACTTCTAAGACAAAGAGTTGCATAGTCTAGACACGATCGATGGCTACCATCAACCAGGAGACAGGGAATCCCTCCAATGCCTTAGAGAGACAAGTGCAAACCTTGACAGCAGTAGTCGAATGGCTTACCCAACGTAACCAAGAGTTAGAGCAACAACTAAACCAGATGAACAAGTGACGTCTCGAAGATCAACGCAACGAACAGGACAACAACAAGCAGAGCGATAGTCATCTCCCAACGGGGGACCGACAGGATAGGACCAGGAAGAAAGCAATGTCCCCAGCAGGCGAGATGGACCAGAGGACACTAACCGCTTGTCAAAATTGGAAATTAGCGTAATGCACATAGGCAAGACATGCAGATGATGAAGGAGAAGATGGATATGATGATGAATGCCATAAGGGGACGGGTATCCACCAACTTAGACGAGTTAGTTCAGCGGACGGACTCGCCTTTCACAGTAGAGGTAACTTCTTTCCCCCTCCCTACCAAGTTCTAGATGCCACAGGTGGAAACATACGATGGGTCACGGGACCTACTCAACCATCTAGAGTCATTCAAGACCCTCATGCACCTACAAGGGGTTCCAGATGAGATTATGTGCAAGGCGTTCCCCACTACACTCAAGGGACTAGCAAAGGTGTGGTTCAGCAAACTAGCCCCCTGTTAGGAGATATGTATTTCACTTGTTAGGAACATATGTCACTATTTTATGTAGTTGGCTAATCCTTTGACAAAACGCACTTTACTTGTAATTGGGTAAATCTAGGATGTGTTTAATGCTTCAAGAAACTGTATTTCAAGATCAAGTGTTGAAGTCATCAAGTCTGTCCAAGATTCAAGTTTGAAAAGTGCCTGTCATTAAAGCTCGATAGCTGCTCGACACCTCTCGACAGCTGGTGGATCGATCGAGAAAGCTCCTGTCCCCTCGAGAGCTCCTCGATAGCTTCTCGATAGCTGTATCTGTCGAAATTTAAAGCTTGACACCTCCTCGATGCCTCCCGATCGATCGAGGTTACGGGAATTCAGATTTCCAAATCTGATTTTCGGCCCATGATGACATGTATGTGTAAGGTTTCTTTTCTCACAACCTTAGACCTATATAAGGCTTATTTTAAAGGCCGTCACATAAGAGAATACAAGGAGAACACAAGCAAAAGGTGGTTGATGCCTTATTCTCTCTAAAAGAAGTTACTGCGTCTTGCGCCTTAGGGTTTTGTAACCAAGTGCTTCTTGATCTTCACTGTTGATGAAGTGAAGAACTTTGCAGCCAATAATCTTCTTCTAGTTGGTGATTGAAGTCGCGTACTGGGATCCGCGCAATTGGTTAGTCACGTACTGGGATTCGTGCATCATCAAAGGGTGGCATTCATATATTGAAGAGTTCAGAGGTTCTAAAGTGGTGAAGGTTTCTGCTGTGAGTTCATCTACGGGGATTGTAGAGTCTAGGGATAAAGGTTTTGTATTAGATCTGAAACTTCTCTTTACTATAGTGGATTGCTTTTCGGGAAGGTTTCCCTCTAGGTTTTTTACTGTGAAATAAGTTTGTTTCATTGGTTTTCCTGGGTTGTCATATCTTGTCTTATTTACTTTTTCACTGCATTCATTATTGACACGATATTGATGTTTGGTTGTTTTAACAAGTTTTATTCATAATAAATCTAATTAATAACTTGGGTTTAAAACTTGTTAATTCTATCAACCAGTGTTTAAATTTCCCAACAAGTGGTATTAGAGTGGGTTCACTCTAATTGGATTAATTTCTTGAGTGTGATTCTTAACCCTTGTTGTCATGGATAGTGGACAATCTCTTTTGATTCCTCATTTATTTGATGAAACTAATTATGCGTACTGGAAAGTTCGTATGAAAGTCTTTTTGCAGGCTTTAGGTGAACAGGTATGGCAAGCTGTTGAAGTTGGCTGGATTAAGCCAAAGGAAGCGCTTATGGATTGGGATGATGCAACAATCATAGCGGCAAATTTCAATAGTAGGGCCTTGAATGCTTTTGTTTTGTGTGGTGACCAATAAAGAATTCAAGAAAATATCATCCACAGAAGTTGTCAAGAAAGTATGAACCATTCTTGAGACCACCTATGAAGG
Organism: Quercus aquifolioides; assembly: GCA_019022515.1. Lineage (NCBI taxonomy): Eukaryota > Viridiplantae > Streptophyta > Magnoliopsida > Fagales > Fagaceae > Quercus > Quercus aquifolioides. The sequence goes on from JAFHAW010000270.1 coordinate 342,475, forward strand.
TACCGAGGCAGTAAAGATTGTGAAACTTCAACAACTCACTAGCAGTTTTGAAGAAATAAGGATGGAGGAGGATGATACTTTTGATGAGTTCTATGCTAAACTCAAGGATATTGTGAATTCTTCCTTTAACCTTAGAGAATCTATAGCAGAATCCAAGATTGTTAGAAAAATCCTTAGGTCCTTCCCTGAAAGATTCTATGCCAAGATTACTGACATTGAGGAAGTGAAGGACATTGATCAACTTCCTTTGATTGAGCTTGTAGGGAACCTTCAAACCTATGAGATGGGATTAGGCTCAATGGGAAAAGGTGGAAAGAGTAAAACCTTAGCTCTTAAGGGTATAGAGGAAGAGATTGAGGACTCTGAAGATGAAGATGAAAGTGAAGATGAAGATGAGGATCTAACCTTCATAACTGATGAGATTATCAAGCTTCTTCAGTTTAGGAAAAAGGATAAGGGCAAACCTCCTAGGAAATCTAAATTCTCTAGGAAGAGCAAGAATGAGAAACCCATCATCCAATGCCATGAGTGTGTGTGGATGCCTTTTTTTTTCTTTAGCACACAAGCCCAAGGATCCTGGGCCGAATAATTGTGGTTTGGTGGACTGGGCTTGGTTCACCACAGCTAAGGGACTGTTTAAGAACCAAGTGGTGCACAGGGCAAGTTTCCTACAACACAAATAAATTAACAAACGAGAATATCTATATTGAATGACAACGAAAACAGCAAAGAAATGCAAAGTAATCAAGAAATGCACAAAACAATGGTTAGAGATCCTCGGATTAATGAGAGGCACTTTATTAATTTTCTTTGATTATGGTTACAGTCTGCTCACTAAGACGTGATACAAGGTTCAAATAAGCTAAAAAATTATAGACTTTGATGGCTATCCAAGCCTCTAAGACTTGCAAAGTTTGAATCCTTTTGAATCCAAGTATGTGCTATAGTGGCTGTAACTGGGGGTACCGGGAGATGTTTTTTACTTTCTTTGAGTTTTAGACTGTGTTTTCTCAAAGATTCTGTTGTGATTTTCTATTCTGCATAATGCCCCTTAATGTTGGCTGCTTCCCCCCCTTTTATAGTGTCATTTTAGGGTTTGGATACCATTGATTCTCCCCCCTTGGCTCCCTGGGTACCAGAGCCCCTGTCATGTCAGCCATTCTGATGGCTGATTCTTTCCCTGTTTCTCACTGTTTTCCTCTTTTCGTGCTGTTTTCCTAAAAGCCACTTACTGACTTTCCATTTTGGAGAGCTGACCTTTACCCTCTTTTCTTTCAAGGCTTTTTACCTCTTAGACTCAGCTTTTTGGTTGTCCTTCTTGCTATCATTTTTCCCAAGTGAGCAGAATCCATTCCTGCAGGGTTGAAGGTTTTCCCAGCCACTTCCCCTTATAGTTCTTCATTCTGGGTTCCCCGAGGTACCAGCCTTTTGTTCATGAATTGTCACTCTCCAAGCTTTCTGATTCTTTGCTGCACCACTGGGTGCTTGAGAAGGACATATCTGTTCTTCATTTCTTGTATTTTGTGGTACTCCTTTTGAGCTGTCTCAATCCCACTTTAGCTGTGCTGCACGTCCCGAGGATCCTGAGCCTCTGGCAGCCTTTGGGTATCCCGGCCCAATTCTTTCACTGGATTTTGCTAGATTTTTTAATGGCCTTTTTTGCTGGAAATCTGAACATACATCTTGTTGCATATCCTCTGGTCTGACTGGGATCCTTCTTCTTACTACATATCCTCTGGCCTACCTGGGATCCTTGCTGCATATCCTCTGGCCTGACCGAGATCTTCTTCTTTTTTTTATATTATTATTATTTCTTTCTTTTTTCCTTCTTTTTTGGGATTTTGGGCCTTCATGGTCCTTCTTAGCTTCATGAATTGGGCATTCTTTACTTTTCATGGAATGGGCTTTCTTATGAAATTTTGGACCTCAACACACTATTTCTTTCTTTTGTGTAGATCTGTGCTTGTGTTTTCAAGACTGCTTCTAAGTGTTTGTGTTTCAAGACTGCTTCTAGTTTCTTAATGGCATGTGGATCTGTTTGTTTGTTTTTTTTTTTTTTGTACATTGTCTTTCTTTCTTTTTTGTATTGAGTCCTGGGCCATGGTCCCTACAAGTTTTGTTGTAGGTCCTAGACCAGATACCCTTGTAGTTGTTTTGCTGCGCAAGTACTGAACTGGGTACACCGGGCGATTTCTTTTTCTTTTTCTCCCTCCTCTTTTTCTTTAGTCCCAGTTCATGAACTTGGCAAGTCTTTTTGTCAAATACTGGGCTAGGTATCCTGAGCATTTGCCCGGGATCCTAGATTATGTATTTGAAACTAACTGTGGGGTGGGTCCTGGGTCATGTATCAAACATTTTTTTTTCTTTCTCTCTCTTTTTTTTTTTTTTTTTGCCTTGGCCCAAGTGTCCTCCCCTAATTCTGCCCATGCTTGGACTTTGCAGTATAAAACTTAATAGCTAAGGAGAAATAAAAGAGATTTCATTGAATTAAAACACAATTATCATTCAAGAAACACAGCAAAGTCATCAAAGATAGTAAAGATCACAGAGTGTCCTTCTACCCTGGGTTCCTAAACAAAATTACTTAAACGAGAATTCATAATAAAAGCAAAGAGAAAGATGAAAACACTTAGTGTGTTAGAGAGTTAACAAAAGGATCCCGGCGTACTGGGACCATTTCTCCTTCTTATGCATAGTACTGTTTCAGCCACTTCCCATTTATAGGCTCTGTCAGGATTGTCCCATCTTCTTTTGTAAGGTAGTAATATCTACTATCATGGGCTTCTCTGATGATGTAGGGTCCTTCCCACTTTGGGGCAAATTTGGAGGGCCCTGGTAGGTTCCTCCTTACATACTCTGCTGTTCTTAGTACCAATTCCCCTTCAGTGAAAGCCTTTGGGCGTACTGCCTGTGCATATGCTCTAGTCATTCTCTGTTGGTACCTCTGACTTCTTCTCTTGGCTAGTTCCCTTTCTTCCTCTACTCCTTTTAAATCTGCCAGCCTCCTTCCATTGTTCGCGTCCTCGGTGTCCTCTTGGCTTTCTTCAAGTACTATTCTTGGTGTAGGGACAACTAATTCTATAGGACTAATAGCTTCTGTCCCATAGACTAAGGAGAATGGTGAAAATCCTGTGGCTGTCTTCACAGAGCTCCTGCATGCCCAAAGTACATCTGCCAAGTGGTCACTCCATTTCCCTCTATATTCATGCTTTATCTTCTTAAGGATCTTTAGCACCACCCTATTAGTGGCCTCTACCTGGCCATTTCCTTGTGGGTAGTATGGTGTGGACCTTCCACGCTTGATGCAATATGCATCAGTCAGTCCCTTCATGTATTTGTTTATGAACGAGGTCTTGTTGTCACTGATCAGTTTTTTGGGGATCCCAAACCTTGTGATGATGTGTTCTTGGATGAAATTTGCTATAGCTACTCCAGTGGCCTTTTTCAAAGGGACAACTTCTACCCATTTTGTAAAGTACTTGGTGGCTGCCAAAATCCAGATGTAACCGTTGGATGGGGGGTTTATGGGCCCTATGAGGTCAAGGCCCCAAGTGTGAAAAGGCCATGGTGTTGTCATATCCTGCAACACATTTGGGTGAGTATGAATTGCATCTCCAAGGACTTGACAGGCGTGGCAAGTTTTGACCAGCTCCTTGGAGTCCCTCTTCATTGTTGGCCAATAGTACCCCAATAGTAGCAACTGTTTGTAGAGCCTTCTTTTTCCTGGGTGACTTCCACAATCACCGGAATGGACCTCCCTGACTACTTCCCTAGCTTCCCTTGGCCCCAGGCATCTTAGGGGATCCCCACTGTATCCCCTTTTGAATAGGATCCCGTTCTGCAAGAAGTACCTAACCGCAAGTTTCTTGAGCTAGTGGGCTAGCGTCCTGTCAGTTGGTAGGATCCCTTGAGCCAAGTATTCCATGAAGGGAGTTCTCCAATCTTCTGTAACAAATACAGCGTAGCTCTCCTCCTTGTCCATCAAGAGTTGACATTCTTGACATTTTTCCTGTATAGTTGCTGCCTCTTTGTTCATATTAGGCCAGTAGTATCCCATGCGTTGCATTCTTCTATATAGGCTGATCTTTTCTGTAGTCCCGCAGGCTTGGGTATGTAACTCTTCCAATCTTAGTTTTCCTTCCTTCTCGTTGATGCTAAGTACAGCAACAGGGGTCGCCCACGTACTGGTGCTTGGAGAGTGGGCAAATGATTCATGATCTGCTGAATCCTTTGGAAGGCTTCCTGTTGCTCCGTTCCCCAGGTGAACTCAGTTCCCTTTTTCAACAGTTTGGATAAACCACTTGTGACTGAAGCCAGCCCTGGCACAAATCTCCTAATATAGGAGACCCTCCCTAGGAAGCTTTTGAGCTCCCTTACTGTTATCGGTCTTTTCATTGTGGCAATGGCTGTGACTTTGACTGGATCTACATTTATACCCCTGTGATGTACCAGGAATCCAAGGAACTTTCCAGCAGACACCCCGAAGGCACATTTCATGGGGTTCATGCGTAGTTTGTACTTCCTGCACCTTTCAAAAACTTGTTCAAGTACCTGAAGGTGTCCTGTCCTAGTTTTTGATTTGACCACAATATCATCCACATAGTCTTCCATCTCCTTATGCATCATGTCGTGGAAGATAGCTGTCATGGTTCGCTGGTATGTGGCCCCTGCATTTTTTAGGTCAAAGGGCATCACGGTGTAATAAAAATTCCCAATTGGGGTTCTGAATGCTATCTTCTCCGCATCTTTGGCAGCCATGCGAATTTGGTTGTACCCACTATACCCATCCATGAATGAGAACATAGAACTTCCCGCAGCTGAATCCACAAGGAGGTCAATATTGGGTAGAGAGAACTCATCTTTTGGACATGCCTTGTTTAGGTTACGAAAGTCCACACAGCAACAGATTTGGCCATTCTTTTTCTTTACAGGTACTATGTTGGAAAGCCACTTGGGATGTTGAATGGGCTTGATAAAACCAGCTACCAACAGCTTCTTGACCTCTTGAGTTATCTGAGTTTCTACATCAATATGAAAGACCCTGGCTGGTTGGATTACTGGCTTGGCCCCTGGGTCCACGTTGAGAGCATGGACCACTAGTCCTGGATCCAGACCAGGCATCTCATCATAGGTCCATGCGAACACATCCATATATTCCTTGAGCAAGGCCACTAATTGCTCATTTTCTTGTGCTGTCAACTGACTACTAATGAAAACAGGCTTCTGGGATCCCTGCTCAACCCCCAAGTTTATTTCCTTTAACTCTTCCTTAGGCTGAATTTGCATCCCTTTAACTGGTTCCTCTAGGACTTCCTCTTGAGCCACCATACATTCTGGTGGTCCGGGACCCTCCTGCATGATACACTCAGGCCCCATGCACCTTCATAAATGGTAGATCAACCTTCCTCTGGGTTCCCGTACTACTACACACTCCCGGGATCCTGAGGTGTTAGGCTCCCTTTTTTGCCTTTTTCTCTCCAAGAGGTCTCTTAAGTCGTGGGTACTCCTTCCTTCTTCCTCTTCCAAGATAGGTGCTCTTGGGGTCCCTGGCATGAGACTCTCATTATCTGGTTCTAACTCATCATAGAACATTGTTTCCACAAAATTTACTTCTCCTTGGCTGAAAAGGTTGTGGTTGGCAGGGATCCTTACGGGCCTCCCATTCAACCTCCCTTTAACACATTGATGGTACATGGATGGTATAAGGCGGTGCTTATGGAGCCATGGGCATCCGAACAGTACATGGTAGGACACCTCCGAGTTGATTACATGAAATCTAGTCAAGGCTACTATTGGCCCCACTCTTAAGGCCAACTGTACATATCCCTCAGTTGATTCTGCTAATCCTCCAAATCCGGTTATCTCCATGGGAGCCCCCAAGATCCTCCTGCCTGTCAGGCCCACAGCTTCCAAGGTACTTAGGGCTATGAGGTTGAGCGATGCCCCTGTGTCCACCAATGCTCTTCTGATTTGGACACTATTTAAGGTGGCCATTAGATAAAGGGGTCTACGATGGTCTGGATGCTCAACCTCCATATCCTCATCAGTGAAGGTTATTGCATTAGTTGTCTCCAAGAAAGCTCGACTAGCATGTGATTCTGCTGTGAAATATTCCATTCCCGAATCTACTACTATACTCATGCGAGACTTTGTGGCCACCCTTCTTGCTTCTGGTCCAAATCTCAGTTGGTTGAATAGTGACCTAAACTTGGGATTCTTCTGGAAGGTCCTGACTGTGCTCGGGTGGAAGGATCCTTCAGATTCTTCTGCTTCTGCTGGGTTCCCATGGATCACTACAGCCACCACCCCCTTCCCTTTATGGTTGGGCAAGGGGTTCCTTTGTACTTCTGGCTCCTTCTGAGTAAACTCCAGGGTTCCTTCTCTTAGCTTTTTGTGAAAGAGCCTACGGAGGGTATAGCAATCCTTGGTGGAATGCTTGACATAATTATGAATCCTGCAAAACAAGGGATTCTTCTTTTCTTCCTCCGTTGGTGGCCTGGACACAGTAAATGGTCTAATAACTCCATCCCCGATCCATTTGTCCAGGACATGGTTTAACTCCTCTGCGGTACATGGGATCACCGGTGGTTCCTCGAACACCTTTCCGTCAAGCCTCATCCTTTTTTCTCCCACTGATGCTGTCATGGCCTGGGATACTGGCATCCCTTTTGTCGTCATAGTTTGCGTTGTCCTTCTAGTTCTCTGTAACAGGTTAGCAAACTGTGTGATGCATAGATTTTAGAGGTTGAGTTTGTAATCGAAAAGCATGTTGGATATGCAGGTTTCTACGAGTTCTTTTTCTTCATGGTCCCCATAACAATCTAGAGACACATCTTCAAACTTTTTGATGAACTGGACGGGATCCTCTCCAGGCCTCTGCCTTACCATTTAAAAGCTTTGGAAAGTGACATTGTCCTCACCGGGGTAATATTTTGCACAGAATCTCTCCATCATTTTGTCCCAGGTTTTAATGGACCCAGGTCTCAGCGTGGTGTACCAAGTATATGCTCTGTCCACTAAGGATTTAGCAAACTCTCTTAAACACAGTTCTCGGTCTCCTGCGTAGGGGCCCATGGTGTGAATGAACCTACTCACGTGCTCCACAGCACTCCCATTCCTTCCATCGAAAGGATGGAACTTCGGGGGCTCATATCCTTTGGGATATGGCTTGCCCAGGAGCTCTGGTGGGAATAGGGGATCCCGAGAAAATTGTTTGGGGATCCTTGAGAGTTTTTCCCTTTCCTGCTCCAAGAGAGCATTAACATCTGCCAATGTTAGGTACTGGGGGTCGACTCCCCCTCCCACCGCTGACCCTCCCTCTGGCTGGGTTCTGTCTTGGTTGCCCATAGGAGGGACATTGTCTCTGATTTCCTGTGTCTTGCCTTCTTTGAGAAGGCGAACTTCTTGCTGCAAATCTTTCAACATCGCTGTCATTTGAGCCACGGGGTCTGGCTCCTGCCTTGCGTTCCTTTGCTCTGACACGACCTCCTGCTCCGTCAGGGGCACCTCACCTCTTTGTCTGGAGGCCACTTCATTTTCTCCAATGGGCTCAGAGCCGCAGGTGGCATATTAGTACCTTTGTTGTTCCTTTGCCTTGGAGCCATGCTTCTGCGAAGGGACTGCTTTTTTCCCTCTCCTTTACCCAGTCCCTAGTGGAGTTGCCAAAATGTGGGAGTGCCTTTTTTTTCTTTAGCACGCAGGCCCAAGGATCTCGGGCCGAATAATTGTGGTTTGGGGGACTGGGCTTGGTTCACCGCAGCTAAAGGGCTGTTTAAGAACCAAGTGGTGCATAGGGCAAATTTCTTACAACACAAATAAACTAACAAGCAAGAATATCTGTATTGAATGACAACAAAAAACAGCAAAGAAATGCAAAGTAATCAAGAAATACACAAAACAATGGTTAGGGATCCTCTGATTAATGAGAGGTACTTTATTAATTTTCTTTGATTATAGTTACAGTGTGCTCACTAAGACGTGATGCAAGGTTCAAATAAGCTAAAAAATTAGAGACTTTGATGGCTATCCAAGCCTTTAATACTTGCAAAGTTTGAATCCTTTTGAATCCGAGTATGTGCTATAGTGGCTGTTTCTGGGATACCGGGAGATGTTTCTCTGTTTTCCTTGAATTTGACAAAGTTCTCTCAATGATTCTGTTATGATCTCCTTACTGCTCCCTTTTCAACGTTGGTTGCTTTTTCCTTTTATAGTGTGACTCTAGGGCTCCGAGGTACCAGTGATTTCTCTCTTTTGCCCTCCCTGGGACAAGAGCTCGTGCTATGTCAGTTACCCAGAGGGCTAGTCCTTTCCTTCTTCCTCATAACTTTCTCATTTTGGTGTTGCCAAGCTGAAAGCCTCTTGCTGACTTTCTATTCCAAGACCCCCTCAGGTTGCTGACCTTAGCTATTGGCCTTTTTCACCTTTTCAGTCTTTGGCTGCCCTCTTTTCTTGTCATTTTTCCCAAGTAGTTGGAATCTTTTACTGTTGGGTTGAAAGTTTCCTTCCAGCCACTTCCACTTATAGTTTCTCATTCTAGGTTCCTTGAGGTACCGCTCCTTTGTTCATGAATGGTTGTTTTATACCTTCTGATTCCTTACTGTATTATTGAGCGCTTAAGAGGGACCCATCTGTCTTTCATACTTTGTGCTCTTTGGTACTTTCTTTTGAGCCGTTTCAATCCTATTTAGGCTATGTTATGCATCACAGGGATCTCGGGCCCCTGGCAGTCTCTGGGATCCCGGGCCAGTTCTTCCTTTTGGGCTTCATCTGGCTCACTGATTTGGCCGACTGGGCCCTTCCTTTGCTTCATGGTTTTTAAAACCTGTTCCTCTATGGGTCTTTGGATCCCAACTCTTTAGGCCCCTCATCCTTTTCTTCTTCTTTTTTTTCTTTTTCTTTTCATTTCGTGAGCCCAACTCTTTTATTTCTCTAGTTTTATTTCTCATGGGGTTAGCCCAATGTTTTATTTCTTTGGGCCTTGGGTTGTGATTTGTTGAACCTCAACAAAGTGAAAAGGTTTTGGTCATATGAGGACAGAGTATCCAAACTACCTTATGAAGGAAAAGACCAAGGAGTAAAAAGAAAAACGGTTGATTGCTACTTGGAGTGATACTGATAATGACTCTTCTGATGAGTATGTGGGTGAATGTAGTCACGTTATGGTCTTTGCTGTTTCAACTGATAAGGTGATTATGGAGAGTGCTAGTGACAGTGAGGATTCTTCTGATGATGAAGTACCCAAGAAGTTGACCCTTCAAGAAGCCTATGATAAGCTATGCACTAAATTCATAAAATCTGAAAAGACTTCTCATCTTTGTAGAAAAGAGCTTAATGAGGTAAAAACTGAAAAAGCTAATCTATTAATCAAACTAGATGAGACTACAAGGTTAGTTGAGACTCTTATTGTGGAGAACACCTCATTAGAAGAGAAGGTCAAGAATCTTAAGGTTGAGTTTAATCAAGCTAGAACTCAAATAGAAAGGATGTCTAGTGCAAAGCTTGATGAGGTATTAAGTGCTCAAAAGCCTAGTTCTGATAAGACTGGCTTAGGATATGCTGTTTCCTCCGGCCCCTTCTCTTCCACGGCTTCTGGATCAAAGTCTATCTTTGTGCTCCAATCTGAGAAAGGTGATAAAGATATGAAATCTAAAACTAATTTGGCTAATTCTAAATCCTTTGTTAGACCTCATGTTTGTCACCATTGTGGTGTTTTTGGACACATCCGTCCTAATGGCTTTAAATTGTATCCTCAAAAGTAAGTGTCCAAATGGTCACAGGTTTCCTCTCAAGGACCTACACCTTTGTTTGGAGAGTTATTAAAAGTCTTAAACTTTTTAACTCAATTTCAGGAGAATTTTAATTCTTCTATGTCCTTTAGTAGACATATTAGGACATGTGCCTTTTCATCTTCATGGCCAAAGACTCGTGCTGTGTAGGTGAGAAAGGACCCTAAGAATTAATTGTCTTTTCTGTTTGTCCTCTATTTTAATTCTTTCTATCTAAGGTAGGACTCTCTTTGCTTGATTTCTTATCTGCCTTTGGAATCATGCTTTCATGCATATGCACCCTTTTATCATGCCTTCATGCATATGCATCACATCTTTCTTTCATTCTTTCATGTTGATTGTTTGTTTTTGTCTGGTTGTTTAGTTTTTATTTTTTTTTGTTTTCAAAATAAAAATAAAAAGGAAAAATCAGTAAAACACAAACAGTGTGTGTTTTGTGTACATTGGTACTTGTGTACTTTGGATGGCCATTGAAACAAAGTTTTCTAAACTTTGTATCTTTTGTAGCTTGGATGAGCATCTTTATGCACAACTAAGCAAGTGAGCTTTGTGGCTCTTGTTTGTGATAAGTAAGATTAAGTTATCTCTTGTACTTAACACTCATTTCACTCTTTTTGACGGGTAGGACTAGAAAATCCTAAGAGAAATGCATAAATAACTATCTCACCACTGTTGCCTGCCAATCATGAAAGACATCTGTATGCTTCGGCATAGCAAAAGTGTGATGTCAATGACATTTGTGTGCTTTGGCATAGCAAAATTAGAATGTCAAATATCATTGGGTATTTCTTTTCTTTCTCTTATTTGCCCATGCATGATATGCTAAATAAAAGAAAAATGTGCAAAGAAAAATAAAAAGCAAAAAGATTAAAAATGTTTTAAATATGATTGCAAGCGTGTATTCTAGGAGATGTAGGAGTTATAAGATGTACCTCAAAGGTGATAGTCTCCATCAAACAATTATGATTGTGTGTTAGTTAAAGTGATTTTCTCATATCTCAAATTGTCATAACATGTATACACTTATGCAATCTTGCGATGTTTTTCACACACAACACGCAATATTCTTTGCTACTCTTGATACATGTGCAGGTACAATGTGATTTGGCCATCACAAGGTTTTACATGTGTTAATGCATGCTCACTAAACTGTCTTGACTTATTTTTGAAATATGAAATTAGTTAGACTTGTTTAGTGTGTGTGTTTTGGATCTATGTTCTTAGCATTTTTCTTGTTGAGAGATTTGTTTTTCACATGTTTTACATCTTTCTATTATTTTTGTCATCCATAGCATCTTGTTTTATCACATTCATGCATTTATATGGATTCCTTGTACCCCCTTGATCATCTTTATGTTTCTCGGGTGAAGCTTTATAGCTTCTTGTACCCTTTGTCAATCATGACAAAAAATGGGAGAAATTGTGGAGATATGTGGTTTCTTTTTAAGATTCTACATGTTAGGGGGAGAAATACATTCTTTTGTAAGGGGGAGATGTGTTTCATCTTGTTAGGGGGAGTGTTTACTTCCTTGTTCTTGTACACGGTCTTGTGACCATATTTACATACATTGTGCTTATATTTGATTTATATGATGATGTATGTTTTCTACACCTATCTCTTCATGTGCTATTTCTTTTCTATCTTTATACACATGTTTCTTATTACTTGTATGCAATCTATTATTTCTGTTTCATCTTGTTAGGGGAAGTGCTTACTTCCTTCTTCTTGTACATCGGTCTTGTGACCATATTTACATACATTGTGCTTATCTTTGATTTATATGATGATGTAAGTTTTCTTCACCTACCTCTACATGTGTTGTTTCTTTTCTATCTTTGTACACATGTTTCTTTACTTGTATGCAATCTATTATTTTTGTTTCACACTAAGATGCCTTGATGAGTTTTGTTTAAAGTGTTTCAGAAATATAGGCTGTCAAAGTCTACTTGCCATAAACTCTCTTCTTGCAAAGTTTTTCAAGAGTTTGTGTTAGGATAGATTTTATTGTATATAACAAGTGAATACGAGTTGAGTGATTTATGACTTCTCTCATATGTTCATTTGTTTGTTGTGGTTTTGTCACAGATTGCCAAGGGGGGAGATTGTTAGGACATATGTGTTTCACATGTTAGGAACATATGTCAATATTTTATGTAGTTGGCTAATCCTTTGACAAAACGCACTCTACTTGTAATTAGGTAGATCTAGGGTGTGTTTAATACTTCAATAAACTGTGTTTCAAGATCAAGTGTTAAAGTCATCAAGTCTGTCCAAGATTCAAGTTTGAAAAGTGTCTATCATCAAAGCTCGATAGCTACTCGACACCTCTCGACAGCTAGGCTATCTATCGAGCTCTTCAGTTGATTGTTATCGCAATCTCAACACCTCTCGATAGCTGGTGGATAGATCGAGAAAGCTTCTGTCTCCTCGACAGCTTCTCTATAGCTTCCCAATAGCTGTATCTGTCGAAGTTTAAATCTCGACACCTCCCGATCAATCGAAGTTACGGGAATTCAAATTTCCAGATCTGATTTTTGGCTCATAATGACATGTATGTGTAGGGTTTCTTTTCTCACAACCCTAGACCTATATAAGGCTTATTTTAGAGGCCGTCACATAAGAGAATACAAGGAGAACACAAGAAAAAGTGACCGATGCCTTATTCTCTCTGAAAAAAGCTACTGCGTCTTTGCGCCTTAGGGTTTTATAACCAAGTGCTTCTTGATCTTCATTGTTGATGAATTGAAGAACTTTGCAGCCAACATCTTCTTCTAATTGGTGATTGAAGTCGCGTACTAGAATCCGTGCAATTGGTTAGTTATGTACTGGGATTCGTGCATCATTAAAAGGTGGCGTTTATATATTGAAGAGTTCAAAGATTCTGAAGCGGTAGAAGGTTTCTGCTGTGAGTTCATCTACGGGGATTGTAGAGTCTAGGGACAAAGGTTTTGTACTAGATCTGAAACTTCTCTTTACTATAGTGAATTGCTTTTCGGGAAGGTTTCCCCCCGGGTTTTTTATTCTGAAACTAGTTTGTTTCATTGATTTTCCTAAGTCATCATATCTTGTCTTATTTACTTTTCCGCTGCATTCATGATTTTGACACGATATTGATATTTGTTTGTTTCAACAAGTTTTATTCATAATAAATCTAATTAACAACTTGGATTTAAAAGTTGTTAATTCTATCAACCAAGGTCTAAATTTCCAAACACCCCCAATACCGTCTCCACCTTTAAGAAGTTGAGCGGACACTTCGTCACCCATTTTATTGAGGGGCAGAGGTACAAAAGGTCATCGACAAGCCTGTTGAACATTAAGCAATGAAAAGATGAGAGTCTGAGGTTATACGTGGCACGTTTCAACAAGGAGGCCCTTTTGATTGACAAAGCCGATGACAAAGTTTTGGTCACCGCATTCACCAATAAGCTGCAGTTCAAAGAGTTTCTCTTCTCCATCTATAAGAACAACTCGAAGAAAATGCCCAACATGCTATACAAGGCCACGAAGTATATGAATGCCGAATAAGCGATCGAAGGGACAATAGGAGATCAAGACCTTCGCCCGGGAGGACCATTAACTTCACACCACGAAATACCTCGTTGGACCAAGTCTTCTTACAGATAAGGGACGACACGGCGCTGACTTAGCTAGATAAGCTGAAGGGCGATTTGAACAAAAGGCCTAGAAATAAGTATTGTCACTTCCACCGAGACCATGGGCACAACACTTCCGAGTGTTATGACCTAAAGCAGCAGATTGAAGCCCTCATCAAGGAAGGAAAGTTACAACGGTTCGTTAGGGGTGGAGAGAACCCATCAAGGGACCCCGAACTTAACTGACGAGTCGAAGAAAGACCAAGGGCCCTGCTTAGAAAGATAAGGGTGATCGTAGGAGGAAATACAATGGTTGGCTCCTCTAAAAAGGCGAGGAAGACATACATACAGATGGTGCAAAGTGTCTAGATTTCTGGCTAATTGCCTAAAATTACTAGGGTCGACAACCTAGCCATTAGCTTTACAAAAAAGGACGCCCGACAACTCCACCACCCTCATAAGGATGCCTTCGTCATCAACCTGTCGATAGCAGACTTCAACACTTGACGAGTGCTAGTGGATAATGGGAGTTCGACAGATGTCCTCTACTACCCTATATTCCAACAGATGAGGATTGACAAGGAGCGTCTCCTACCCTTAGACACATCGCTAGTCGGATTTGGCGATACAAAGCTCTTCCCCGTTGGGACTATCACCCTACCAGTAACCATTGGGACATACCCTTAATAGCTCACTAAAGAGGTCAATTTCCTAATCTTCGCTTGGAGCCATGAGGACATGCTAGGGATTAATCCAAGTGTCATGGTCCACAAGCTCAATGTGTGCCCATCCTTCCCTCCCGTTCGACAGAAGAAGAGAGTTTTCACCTAAGAAAGGGATAAAGCCATAGCAGAAGAAGTCCGCAAGCTGTTGGAAACAGATTTCATCAAGGAGGTATATATTTTCTTGAATGGTTGGCCAACGTGGTGATGGTCAAAAAGGCAAATAGAAAGTGGAGGATGTGCATGGACTTCACTGACTTAAACAAAGCCTGCTTAAAGGATAGTTACCCACTCCCTCGTATTGGCCTCCTCGTGGAATCAACGGTTGGACAATTGAGTTTCATGGACACTTTCTCCAAGTACAACCAGATCAAGTTGGACAAAGCTGACCATGGGAAGACCTTATTCGTCACGAGCTAAGGGCTCTTTTGTTACCAGGTCATGTCGTTCAGATTAAAGAACGCAAGGGCAACATACCAAAGTCTTGTCAATAAAATGTTCATCTAGCAGATTGGGTGAAACGTCGAGGTATACGTAGACGATATGCTTGTAAAGAGCATAAAGGAGGATCGTCACCTGTACGACCTTCGAGAGACATTCGAAACCCTATGCCTCTACAACATGAAAATCAATCCTAGAAAATGCGTGTTCAGGGTATCATCGGGAAAGTTTCCAAGCTTTATGGTGTCACAGCGAGGTGTGGAGTCCAACCCCAACAAAATTCAAGCCATATTGGAGATAATGCCTCTAAAGAACATTAAGGAGGTGCAAAGCTTAAACGGTAGGGTGGAAGCCCTCAACAAGTTCATTTCTAGAGCAACGGACAAGTGCTTACCATTCTTCAAAACACTAAAAAAGGCCTTCGAATGGACCAACGAATGCCAAAAGGTCTTCGAGGAACTGAAGGCGTACCTTGCATCCCCACCACTACTTAGTCCGTCCAAACCCAGCGAAAAGCTCTCCCTCTACTTGGCTGCATCCCCAACAAGTCGTCAACTCAGCTCTCATTCGAGAAAAGGATTGCATACAACTACCTATCTTCTACACCAGTCAAGCGCTCTAGGAGCAAAGGAAAGGTATCCCCGTATGAAAAAGCTATCCTTTGCCCTGGTCACAGCCATAATGGTCCAGACGAACAAGCCATTACGAAGGGCAATGAATAATCCAGAGGCAGCAAGACGATTGGTCTCATGGGCAATAGAGCTCGGTAAGTTCGACATACTGTACCGACCAAGAATTGCGATCAAGGCCCAGGCCTTGGCTGATTTCATCGCTGAATTAATAGTAGAGGAAGATGAAACGAAGGACCAACGACATGGATGATATGCACGGATGGTTCATCCAACCAACCTGTTAGAGGAGTCAGGGTCATCCTACAGTCATTAGAAGGAGATTTAGTAGAATGTATGATCCATCTCCAGTTTCCAACAACCAATAATGAAGCCGAGTATGAAGCGGTCATCTCGGGTCTCAACTTGGCTAAAGCAGCAAGGGCCTTATCAGTAGTCATACACAACGACTCACAAGTTATCGTTAGGCATATCAACGGAGACTACGAGGCCAAAAGGGAACAGATAAAAGAATATCTAAACATGGTCAAAGGAAAAGTGAGTTGGAAGCTTTTGGCCAAATTTGTGCAAATCCCAAGGGAAAAGAACGAGCAAGCTGACTGTCTAGCCAAGGCTGCATCCACGGAGCACATGTTCATCACCAGTCAGGTACTATCCTTCGTCCAATACTTCCTTGCCATTGACAAAATAGATGTACAGGTGATTCCCATGGAAGCCGACTGGATGACACAAAATAGATGTACAGTCGTCACGTTTCGTACTAATTGGGGATGTCCTTTATAAAAGGGGTTTCTCCCATCCATACCTAAGATGCCCGGTCCCTAACGTAGCAAGCTATGTCATAAAGGAAGTCCACAAGGGAGTATGTGGAAACCATTCGGGAGCATACTTGTTAGTTCATAAGCTCATACGAGCGGGATACTATTGGTCCACGATGCAGAAGGATACCTAGTCCTATGTAAAGGCATGCGACAAATGCCAACGCTTTAGCAATATCATACGGCAACCGTCAAAGCAGCTGACCCCAATGAGCGCTCCCTGGCCATTTGCTTAGTAGGGGCTTGACATAATGGGACCCTTCCCCATGGCAATGCAACAACTCAAGTTCTTTGTTGTAAGGATCGACTACTTCACTAAATGGGTTGAGGCAGAACCCCTAGCCACCATTACGGAGAAGAATATCTGAGGCTTCATCTAGAAAAGCATCATCTACCGCTTCGGTATCCCTAGAGTCTACATCTCGGACAATGGCAAACAATTCGACAACGACGCATTTAGAGACTTCTGCCAACAGCTGGGAAACGAAAACCACTATTCATCACCCACCTACCCACAAGCCAATGGTCAGGTCGAGGTTACAAACTGATCCTTGATCAAAATGTTCAAGACTCAGCTTGAGGGGGCAAAGGGATATGGCCAGATGAACTGCCACGTGTATTATAGGCATATCGAACAACAACTTGCATGCCTATAGGTGAAACACCCTTCCGCCTTGCATTTAGAGGTAAAGCCGTCATCCCGACAGAAATTGGGTTAACCAGTTGCAAGGTGGCCCACCATGATTAGCATAGGAACGAAGAGGGAATGCGACTACAGTTAGACCTTCTGGATGAAGTTAGGATGACGACTGAACAACAGATCGCACGTTATCAGAACCTAATAGCAAAGCACTACAATACCAAGGTCAAGGACCTAGTCCTAAGGAAGGTAACGACAACTACCAAAGACCCCACACAAGGTAAGTTAGGCCCTAACTGGGAAGGACCCTATAGAATCATTGATTGCCATAGAAAAGGGACCTACCACCTAGAGACCCTCAACGAACAAATACTCCACCACCCATGTAACACTGAGCACCTACGGAGATACTACCAGTAGTAGACGACTACAAACTATGTTATTGCTTTTCTTTTCTTTATGCTATTTAAGTAGGATATTAAGTTTTTTAACTATTGAAATAAGACTCTTGAGGATTATCAAACACATTATCTACATTTTTCTACATTATTAGTTCTTTTTAAAGATCTACCCTTTAAGAGATTGTCCATAAAAATTCTAAGTCCTACCTATGTGGTGGATGGATGACCAAGGATACCGACGGGTACCTAGTCAAAAAAAAAATCTAAGTCCTACCTACAGGGTGGACAAATGATCAAGGATATACAAAAAAACCCAAGTCCTACCTACAGGGTGGATGGATGACCATGGATACTGATGGGTACCTGGACACAAAAAACCCAAGTCCTACCTACAGGGTGGACTGATGACCAAGGATACCAACAGGTACCTAGTCACAAAAAACCCAAGTCCTACCTACAGGATGGACTGATGACCAAGGATACCAACGGGTACCTAGTTATAAAAACCTCAAGTCCTACCTAAAGGATGGATAGGTCACCAAGGACACCGACGAGTACCTTAATCCTGAAATTCATTAAGTCCTACTTACGGATGGGCAAAACACCAAGAACACCGACGGGTGCCTTGGTCCAAAAAAATCAATTAAGCCCTACCTATGGGGTGAACAGATCCCTAAGAACACCAACGGGTGCCTTGGTCCAAAAATTACTAAGTCCTACCCACAAGCCTAAATTCCTAAGGAACAGACAAACAATCAGAACTACTAACAGTTACATAGTCACGGACAAATAGTATTACCTACAGGATGGACGGATGTGAAAAATAATGCCAACAGGTATGCAAGCAATAAATACAATAGGCATACAAAACGAAGGCAACAAGCAATAAATAAATGCAACGGATGAAAAAGCAATAGATACAATAGAAACCCGACGGGGATAAAGGTTTATACATAACGCCCAAAATAGGGCCCTCCCTTGTCTCAAAATTATTCTTACAAAATATAAAAGCAAAAATAAAAAGGGGTAAAACTAAGATAGTGGAACATCAAAAGAAGGCTAATCTTTAGGAGCAGACGGACCGTCGGGGATAGATAAACTTTTAGGAGCCGCCAGGCCATCAGGAATGGTTTGGCCCTCAGGAACATGCTGGTCGACAGTTTCAACATCGGCAGGCTCCTACCTCCTCAACCAAATGAACGACACCGTCAGCTTCATTCATGGCAGCATCAGCACCACCGGGAGTCGGGGGGACGGTGTTGTCAATAACCACTTAAGATAGGTACAAATGGAGGTAAAGCGTAGCAACCTACTTAAGGCAATCATCGAAGCCATCACCATAAAAGCCACCGCACTCGTCATAGTACAGCTGAGAAGTCCAAAACCCCACCACAGCATTGGCATTGGCTTGCTTCATCTGATTGCGAAAGGCAGCCAACTTCGTCGACAAATTGGTGTTCACTTTGGCCAGTTCTTCACAGCAATGGGTCATCTTCTCCATCAAAGTATTCTTCTCCATTAGCTCAATGTTGAGAATACTAGAAGCTTCCTTGTATTGATCCAGCTGTTTCACTTTATATTCCAAACGCTTATGCTACCGACAGACCACCCCTTCCTTGGCCTCACATCTGTCCTGAAGGGCCTTCATCCTCACCATTGCCTACAAGAAGACGACAGTTATAATAAAAAATAAAAAATCAATAATAAATAAAAAAGGGAAAGTAAACCCGAAGGATACCTACCCATGCAAGGTCAAAAAGGCCAAAAACCCCCAGGTCCTCAATGGCATGCATGCCACATTCATCCAGGTCCGTGTCCTTGATGAGTTAACCATCTCGATAGTATAGTCCTTATGGCTCACTAGTCTCCGGACAGGGCCAGAGACGACGAGACCATAGGCCAACATGAGACCCTTACTAGCGTCATGACGAGGAGGCGGGGGAGATTTTTGTGGCTGATCTTCTTGGTTTGACCCGGTAGATTGACTTGTCACCTTCTTGGAAAGATGGTCATCTTTGCCCACACCCTTCTTCATAGGAGCAGCTTTAGAAGGGAACGTCACCTTAGGAGTAAAGGTCGACGTTTCCCCTTGCTACTTAAGGCGAGCAACAATGGACTTCCTCACCAAGGCCCTCTACCTACCAACATCCATCTCTGAGAAGTATCAACAAGGAATTAGAAAACCGATGGATTAAAATAAGTAACCCAATAATCAGAAGGGCGGGGAGAAAAAACTTACATCGACAGGCGTAAGCGTCTAGCCATCGGGCTTCAACCGCTGGCTCAAGACCACCATAAAAGGCGTGAAGGGTGTCAAGCATGACTAGATCCTTCCACTTCCTCTGCTCGAATGGAATCGCCCTAACATGGTTGAGGAAGCTCTCTTGCTCTTCGGTTATATCTAGAAGGGCTTGAGCTGAAACAAGTTAAAAGTTAGGATACAGACACCAACGACTCACCAGATTTATTTAAAACACCCCAAGTATTATCGAACCGTTGGGCATGCTATCCCATTCCTCAGGTTCACACCCAGTCCGTCCCTTTTACAAAAAAATAGTTATTCGTCCAATTCCTATTGGAATCAGGCATGTCTGATACCAACCTAAGTGACGGCCTCCTTGCCACAAAATTGTAGATGCCTTTGGACGATTGTATCTACAAGGGCCTATAGCAATGGAAAAACACCCTAAGTGTAAGGCGACGGTTGCCCCCACTCAACTGGTCCCATATCACCACGACCCCTATAAAGATCCTCCATGCATTTGGGGCGATCTGGCTAACGGACAGACCTAAGTAATTAGCAAGCTGACGGTGTAGTTTCATCAGTGGTAACCTTAACCCAGCTGTGAACATCGCGTCGTACATAACGACGTCCGCTATCTTGCTCGAATAGCACTTCTCAAATTTCCTTGGTAGATGCATAGGAATGTGGTCAGGAATTTGGTAATGGGCATGAAGGGTGTTGAAAACCTTCAAAGACATAGTTAGGTAGAAGTCATTCATCATCCATATCAAGTGTAGACACTCAATTTTGCACCCATAATTTAATCTAGGAAGATGACTAGAGTGACCATTCATATACCCAAAATTTAGAGCTGCATTACATGCATTAATTCATTCATTGCATATCATAAAAATGATCTTGAGGTTCTAATGGTCATGACGGTTTGTCCGATTTCCAAATTGGGCCGTCGAATTGAAAGATATCACATGATCAAGTTTGCACGATCTGCATGCATTTTGTTTGGGTGGAACCAATCACACATGATTAATTTAAATTAATTCTAATTGGTTAGAAAATTAAAATTAATTAAATAATTTTGTGATTGGTTGTTAGTGTTAAAAATAGACTTGCTTGTATGGGAATAAAGTGGATAATTAGATAACAAAAAAAATTTGGATAATCAAGGTTTTTGGAGTGTTTATCTACAAGATAATTATCACTTTAAAGTCCTGAATATCCATAAAAGGGGATTAATTTTTAGAATACGGATTGAAAATGCGTCTAAGTGCAATTCTCAGCTCAAGAATCCTCAAAAAAGGAGTCCAAAATGGACCAAAATTCAAACGCAAGTCTGGCACTGAAGAGGGCCATTTGGCACATGAAAAGTGCCGATTGGCAATTCCCAAGTGCTAATCGGCACTACTCAAGTGCCAATTGGCACAAACTCGAGGCTTGACCCAAGGACTCTTGGATTGAGATAAGCCCTACCCTTTTCTATTTTTTTTGAGATGAGGACATGTCCCAATTCATATCTAATCATTCAGCTAATTTTTCAAAGCATTCCAACCTCTATAAATAGAGGATGCCTCTTATAATTCAACACACTTTTCTACACTTTCTGACCCCCCCCCCCCCCCTCTTTCTAACTCTTCTCTTCTGATTTTTAATCCCCTTACGTTAAAGACGTTCTGGAGGCTCTTGCCTTAGGAATTTCTTTTTTGTAAGTAAAGTATTTTAGGCTTCAAAGAGTTGAATAAATTTCTTTGAATCCTAAAATATTCTTTCAACTAGAAGAGCATGCTCATGCAAGAGGTTTTTTTTTTTTTTTTTTTTTTTCATTCTTTCTTTCTTCTCCATTAGTTTTGTTGATGATGCATGAATATGTTTAACATGTTTTATTATTTCTTACTCTTAATGTATAATTAACATGTTCTATTTGAATTTTTCTTTAACATGTTCATAGATGATTGTTTGTTGTGGTTTTCTTTCTTAAATTTCAAAGTTTGCTAACGTCTATCAAAGATTTCTTTAAAAAACTAAACCAAAAATTGATCTGATTTTTTTCTAAACCAAAAAACTGATCTGATCTTTCAGATCTGATTTTTCTAAACCAAAAACTAATCTGATCTTTCAGATCTAATTTTTCCAAACCAAAAACTAAACTGATCTTTCAGATCTAATTTTTTTCAAAACCAAAAAAATTTATCTAATCTTTTAGATCTAATTTTTTCTAAACCAAAAACTGATTAGATCTTTTAGATCTGATTTTTCTAAACCAAAAATTGATCTGATCTTTCAGATCTAATTTTTTTAAAGCACAAAATTGGTCTGTATTTTCATTAAATACAGATCTGATTTTTTCTAAGTTCAAAGCTGATCTGTTTTTTCATTAAATACAGATCTGATTTTTTAGGAAAAGTTTTCTTTGACACAAAATTGAAGATTTTGAAATTTAATGAAGAGACTAAAAGTTAGGTTGTAGTTTTTTTTATGAATGTGATGCATGCGTAATAAATTCATCATATGAATGTGGATCCTCTTTCAAAAGCTTTTTTTTTTTAGTAAAAAAAAACAGATCTGATTTTTCTTGATAAAATCAATTTTTTACTTTTACACAAAAATAGATCTGATACATATTTTACAAAATCTTATTCCTTTTTTCAAAAAAAAAAAAAAAAACAGATCTAATTTTTCTTGATAAAATCACCCTTGTTTAATTTTACACAAAAAAAATATCTGATTCTCTTTAACAAAATCTTATTCTTTATTTTACTTAAAAAAAAGATCTGATTTTTCTTTACAAATTAAAATTTTTTTTATACACAAAACAAATTTGAATTTTCTTAAAAAAAGAGGACACATCCATAAGGTAAATTTATTTGAATTAATTTTAGTCAAGTGTCTATCATGTATGTTCAACATATCATTCACATCATGGAAAAGAGGGTATATTGGTCATTAGAGTCTTGAAGACTAGACTCTGTCTAGGCGGAATGGGTGCCTAACACCTTCCCATTCCGCAACCCAGCCCTTGAGCTTAGGATTTTTGGATAGGTAGATTAGTGTTTTGTCTTTCTTTAATTTTGGTAGATTGTAACTAGGACCAAAAGTACGGTATTCTTTTGCATAGATTGTAACTAAGACCCAAAGTCTTGTAAGGTTAATTTACCAAAGTTGTACTTTTCTTATTCAATCAATAACATTTAAAGTATTCTGAATATGTAATTTGTATTTAGTTTTTTCTTATTTTTTTGTAAGAAATAAGTGGTGACTCCACGCCACTTACCCAAAAAGAGAGGTGCAATTAAAAACACCCAAATCTCTTTTTTGAGAGCACCCTCTTAAGAAGTGTGGTCTCTCACATCAAGGGAAGGATGAAGGGCCTATGGCCATCACCTTCTACCTTTTCTATGATCTGGTCTCCTTTTCCATGGTCTTCCCCCTCATTACCGTCATTTTCTTCATCATACTCATCTTCATCCTCTTCACCTTCCTCCTCTTCCTCCTTGGCAAAAGAATGGGAAGACGGTTCCCTTTTTGATGACCAGATCAAATCTTCCATGGGCTCATGACCCAACGGATAGACTTCGTCGTAGCCTGCACCCTCACGGACTAATGACAACTGATCACTCGTCGCTTCTCTATCACCTGACATCTATTCACCTACAAGCAATAGATGTATACTAAGAACCTACTCATACGACGAGTCTCTAAAGGAGATGACTGGCTAGAAAGACAATAATTGAAGTAGAGAAAAGAAAACTTATGTAGAATGGAGTCGACGGTTTCTCGCTGGTCAAGACGACGAATGAACACGAAAGCAGCAATGGAACAACTTAGGATTTCAACTCTCAAGAGATGAAAATAAAGTAAAAAGTGAAAATTAAGGATGAGGAACTATTTATAGGGCGAAGGAGCACAGTACAAAGCAACACTTCTAATTAGAAACAGGGCCCATAAAAACCTTTATTACTCTGAGACCTGTCGGGCATAGACGACGGGACTACAGAGTAGGGGGCAGCTAATTAGGGTATTTTCGTAATGAGATCAGGATTCTTAAACGATAGAAGCATCGTCAAGGAAAAGGTATCATACCGACAAAAAGCCGACGGCCTCAAAAGAACCATCGGCCCCAAAGGGACTGTCGGTTTCAAAAGAATCCGTCCGAGACCTTGTACCCTACACTAGCAAGAGGCTGACAGCTACGCGGACAGATCCATGTAAAGTTGACGGGTGCATCTCCCTACCAAGCCGACAGATGACCCTGACAGACAGAAAAGTATACTGACAAGTCTTACGTGGCCTTACGTAATCTACATGCATATTTTTATATAGAAACATCTTATGCACCACGCACAAATACCCTACCACATGACAGAAAATGCCTAACTCTCTCACTATAGAGTTCTTGGAGATTTTTCGTTCACTGACTTAACCTTCAGAGGGTCTTTAACCGGTGCTCTACCAAGACCTTCTGTTTGGTTCTTGTTTTCTTATTCTTCAGGTATCCATTGGAGCGAGCAGGAGCCACCAACTCACTGACGATTTTCATACATCATCAACTCCATTATGTACAAAAGCAGCAGCCTTTCATTCAAATTTGGTTTCATTAACTGGCTTGTAGTCGAGCCTTGGTTTGTAGTATCAATGCACTGCAATGGGATAAGAGCTTATTCATTGGAACACAGGTATCTGTCATCCCATTGCCAATGTTAAATATTAGCTATGATATATTCCATATTGAATAAGCTTGAATAGATGCGGAAGAGGGGAGTATATAATAGGAACACAAGAACACAAGAGTTACGTGGTTTAGTCTTATAGCCTATATCCACGAAGGAAACCCTTAGAGCTACATCTTTATTATATAAGAGTGTAGTAAAAAACATGTGTTGTGAAATGAAATGTAACATGAGTATATATAATAGACTAAACCCTAGGCTAATAGACTTCTAGTATAAATAGAAGACTTGGCTTGCGCGCACTCAAAGTAGATTTAGGCTTGGGCCTATGCTAATAGGCTAATATATCTCTAACACCCCCTTAAACTCAAGATGGAAGTTTGATGAAACCTTGAGATTTGATAAGGTTGAGAAGATCCCTTAAATGAAGTTTGGCTCTATGACGGTAGTTTGAGGAAGGCAATGGTCTTGCAGAGTTAATGTAACTTCTAACGATGGCATGACTATATCAGAGAGTTTTAACGGCAGTAGTGGGAATAGCTAATGAAGATGAGCACCGCGAAGAAACACCGAGCAAGACAAAGATTGCTCTTAAACACACCATAAGGACAGAAAACCATGACCACAAGATAGGTGGCCCGGATACCATGTTAAAAATACTAAATCAATAGTATTGTATTTCTCAAGTAATAACATATACAAGAGTGCCTTTATATAGTACGCAAGTGGGCTGTTAACATGTAATAGGCTTTTGGGCTTTAGACTCACTTTACTTGTTTTCCTTAGCATACATACTTGTACAACACACTTGCCTACTATATAAATCCACTCGTGTATATATCATTACTTAAGAAATACAATACTATTGATTCAGTATTCTATCAACCAGTATTAATGGGAGAAACTGCTTATGTTCTCAACTGTCTTTGCACCTCCAGTCTCTCTAAAATCCTTGAAGTTTTTACATAAACTTCCTATTACTACTTGAAGGTGATGGAATTGATTGATCCAACTTGGGTTTGGATGAACAAATTGAAGAATTATCTTTTTAACTTCATTGACAACCAGCTACTCCCATTCTTCTATAATATGGGTGCCCCGTTTTGTCTTCTTCCGTCATATCCAACTTTAATGATTCCTCTTCCACGAGGTTGCCTCTTTAAATTTAGGAGGTATTGACCTACAAAATTGAAGTGTTTGAGGCAAATGTTTGAGGTTCTTTAACTGATGAGTGTAAATTTGCAATGGTGTCCATAAGGCTAAGGTCGTCCATAGCATTAAATTTTAGATGGACCCATAACATTTTATTAATGTAAATTTATTAGTATTGTCCATATTGATGGAAGATAAGAGCAGTAAATGTCATTTATGAGGTCAATCAGTTAAAGCATAATGTATGAATCAACAAGCAGAAGACCATTAAAAGCATTAGTAGCCCTCCATTCACTACAGACATTCTATACAGAATAAATTTAAATATTCATTATGGAGAATAAAAGAGGAGGTTATAAAACCCAAAAGGAACAAAGGTAAAGGGCTATGCACTCTAATCTCTACATACTAGCCATATTATTCTCTTTGATTGATCCTATTAAATGAATATTTTCACCCTTTTAACTTGATTATCGGAGAGCTTTATCCATTCTCCAACTTTCTTTGTAGTTTGATCGTCGGAAGAAACCCTCATTATCGTCCATCAGATAGAGCATAAAAGACAATTTTTTGCATCATTATTGACCATTTAGATTAAATATTTTTGCTGCTGATCATGATTGACAATGATGAGCGTAGCAAGCTTAGTCCAAAGAGTGTAAGTAGATATTTTCCTATCAAAGAAACAAGAATGCACTTTACTTGTAATTGGGTAGATCTAAGTTGGGTTTAATATATCAAAAATAATGTTGTTCAAACATATTAAGTATTAGTATTAAAGACATGAAGATTGAACCAAGAAACAAGTGAAGAAAAGTTGTCTTATTAAAGCTCGACAGGCAGCTCGACAGATAGCTGCTATCGAGACTAAATGGGAAGCTCAACACAAGCTCGATCTATCGAGAATTATGATTTCAGAATTTCCAAATCTAAAATTCAGCCCATGCCGATGATTTGTTTAGGGTTTCTTTTCTCACAACCCTAGACAAATATAAGGCTTATTTTAAGAGCTCTCATATATGGATACAGATACCAAGAGTTTAATTCTCTCTGTGAGAAAGTACTGTGTTTGTATGCCATATGGTTTTGTAACCAAGTGCTTCCTGATCATCATCGTTTATGAAGTGAAGAACTTTGCAGCCAATAACAATCATTCAAGTTGCTAGAGTTAGTCATGTACTGAGATCCGTGTATAGGAGTTAGTCACAAATTGGAGATTTGTGCATCAAAGGAAAGAAGACTACTACAAGATCAAGTCCAATTGGGTATTGGAGCAAAGGTTCAACTGTAGGTTGGTATTTTGGGATAGACTAGGATAGTGGTAAGATTCCTCGTACTTGTAACCGCTTGATTATTGATTAGTAGATTCTTGGGAGTAGTGACCTTAAATTCACCCGGTGGGTTTTTTCCTTGCGAAAGGTTTTCTCCATTTGTCAACAAATCATTGTGTCAATTTAATTTTCGTCGCATTTAGTTTATTTGGTGATTTTTTGGTGCCTCCACGATTTGCATGTAATTTGACCTAATAAATCAACTTGAGTAATTGAATCAATTAATTGAGTCAAGCTATCTTAACCCAACAAGTGGTATCAGAGCGGGTACACTCTAAATAGGTTTTAATCTTTGCTGTGTGATCCATTGTCCCCCGTTGTTATGGATCGTGGACAATCTTTGATTATACCCCCTCTTTTTTATGGTACTAACTATGCATACTGGAAAGTATGCATGCGAGCTTTTTTGCGGTCTTTAGATGAAAAGGTATGGCTGGCTGTCGAGGTTGGATGGACCAAACCAACTAATCCGCCCACATCTTAGGATGATAACAAGATCAGAGTTGCAAATTTCAATAGTAGAGTGTAGAATGCCTTGTTTAGTGTTGTGACTAACGAGGAGTTTAAGAGATCTCATCCACTGAAAGTGCAAATGAAGCATGGACAATCCTTCAAAACACTTATGAAGGTACCAAAGCTGTGGAAGACTCCAAGCTTCAAAGGGTTACCACAAGCTTTGAAGAAATCAAGATGGATGAAGAGGAAGCATTCGATGGATTCTATGCTAAGCTCAAAGACATAGTGAATTCTACTTTCAACGTAGGTGAAAAGATCCCAAAGCCTAAGATTGTGAGAAAAATCCTTTGATCTCTCCCAGAGCAGTTTCATGCTAAGATCACCGCCATTGAAGACTCAAAAGACATTGACACTATCCCTTTGACAGAGTTGATTGGGAATCTACAAACCTATGAATTAGGTTTAGTAAGGATTGGCAAAGAGAGCAAGAGCAAGAATATGGCTCTAAAAGCCAAGAATGATGAAGTAGATGAGTTGTCTGAAGATGAGAACTCAAAGTTCAAATCTTACATTACAGTTTGAAAACCATTGGAGCATTGCAGTTTGAAAACAACATTCTAGCCAAGAAGACCAAGAAACTAGATGCTGAGTTGTTTCAAGTGAGAGCTCAATTGGAAAGGATTTTAAGTGCTAAGCTAGATGAAATGCTAAATTTTCAAAAGGCAGCATCTAATAAAAACAGGTCTCGAGTATGATCACACTCTCTCTCTCTCTTCTTGTAGTACTTCCTCTAGTGCTTTGAATAATGTTGTATTTGATTCTCCTGCTTCTAATGTTAAACTTGAGATAATTGAACCCAAAATTGGAACTCTTAGTGAGGTTAAACATGATAAGGGAAAATATATTCTAGGAGCACCACCTAAGGTTGTTAAAGAAGCTAAGTAGAACAATAATCACTCCACTAATAAGAAGTCTTAATCTAAGAAACCTCACTTTTGTCATCACTGTGGAGCATCAGGACACACTCGTCCAAATTGTTATAAGTGGCTCGCTACTCAACAAAGCAACAATGTGGTATCTTTCGGAGGCCAAAATCAACTTCAAAACTCTTTGGCTCCTTTTGGAGAACTCTTAAAGGCTGTGATGTTCTTGAAAATTTTCAATGGGTTTAATCCTCCTTCATATTCTCCTCATCAGAGGTTTCAAAATAGGCTAGGTTCATCTCCCTCCAAGTCTCCTATTTGGAAGGAAAAAGACTCCTTTAAGTAATTCCATTCTTTTTCTTGCATCTCTTGTGTGTTTGGTTGGTAGTTTTTGAGTAAGTCTAGTCTTTATGTTTTTTAATATGTTTGTTTGTGTGTTTGTTTTTTTTTTTTTCAATAAAAAAGGGAAAAACTGAAAAATACAAAAATAGTGTGTGTATGTGTATACTGGTACTTGTGTACCTTGGATAGCCTTTGAAACAAAGTTTCTCAACTTTGTATCTCTTGTAACTTAGATGAACATCTTCATGCACAACTAAGTAATGTGAGCTTTATAGCTCATTTATGTGATTTGCATGATTTAGCTAATCTTTTATCTTTCATATCTTTATCACTCTTTTTGACGGAAAGGACTAAAAATCCTAAGAGAAAGGCAAAAATAATCATCTCACCACTAAAACTCGTCAATCATAAAACATCTATATGCAATTTATAAAAGTCGTGCTCAGTAAGATGTAGCACTTGCACAGCAAAAACAAGATGTTTGGCTTACGTAATTGGGTAATTCTTTTCTTTCTTATATACTCATGCATGTTATGTCATCTTATACTTTAAAAGAAAAATATGCAAAGAACATGAAAAGAAAAAAAAATCAAAATGCTTTTAAATATAGTTGCAAGCGTGTTTTTATGAGATGTGAGAGTTATATGATGTAACTCAAAGGTAATGATCCCTATCAAATAGTTATGATTGAGTGTGGATGTATTTGATTCTTTTATGTCACTACTCTTCACGTAATGGGACACTTATGCTTTCTTGCAAAAGTTTCACACACAACACGCGTACTCTTTGCTACTCTTGATATTATTGTATAGGTACAATATGATTTGGCCATCACAAGGAATACATGTGGTAGTATAAGCTTACTAAACTATCTTAACTTGTTTTTGAAAATAAAATTGGTTAGATTTGTTTAGTGTGTGTTTTGATCTAGGAATGCTTTGCATCTGGAGTTATTGATGTGTTTAAGTGCTTAACATGCTTCTTTGTTGCTTGGTTTGATGTCTATCATGGTTGCATTCATCTCATGTGGTTTTTCCTCCTTGAAAAACCTTGTTTCTATATGCTCAATAGCAGCTGATAGAAGCTCGATACCTCTTGACACAAGCCTCTTCTATCAAGGTTTTATGGGTTTCTCTCGATAGATAGACAAATCCATCAAGCTATTTTTCTGAACTCTCTGTCTGGCCAATAGAAGCTCGATACCTCCTCGATCTATCAAAAGTTTTTGCCGTCATTACCTTCTCGATACCTCTCGATCTATCAAGATACCTGATTCTATATATACTTGAGATTCGACTCGATTCACTTCTCACTTAAACATTTCAATCTCTCTCTCTCTCTCTCTCTCTCTCTCTCTCTCTCTCTCCAAACACATCTTTTTTCTCAAAAATCCTTCTTCTCATCAAGATTTCAGCCTCTTCCAAGCCTAAATCCTTTGGTAAGTGATCTATATCTCTTCTTTTCCTCATTCTTCATGCATTTTAGACCTAGGTTTTTGTTTTGTTGAAAATTTGGGGTTTTTGTGATTTTGCTAAAATTTTTGGGTGGGGTTTTGTAAATTTGTTCTCACATGATCATGCATTGCATTCTCTAGCATTATAATCATATTTTCATGCATTCTAGGTTGTGTGCTTGATTATTCACTGTGAATGTTGTAGTTTGGATTGGGTTTTTACCCATGATACTTTTATTTTTGCACGTAACATGTTATGCATTACTATGCATTGCTCTTTTTCTTTTTCTTCTTTCCTGAGCATCTCTTCTATTGTGTTTCTATTTTGTTTCTCTTTCCTTCTTTAGCTTCTGACTATGGCACCCAAAAAGTCTGTTCCTTCCAAGAACCCGATCACTCGTCGTGGTTCTTCTTCTTCTTATTCTCTTCCCTCTATTCCTGCTAGAGATATGTTCCATGATTCAAAATCCCAAAAGGATTTTGATGAGAACTTTAATGGCAGGCGATTCACTCAGAACGCCATGTCATTCTATCTGATTTTCCAAACACTCCTCTATCCAGAGCGTTTAGCTCTCAGGGTTGGGAATCTCTTTGTGAGAAACCCTCAAGGTGTCCCGGCGTGTTTATATAGGAGTCCTACTCCAACATACACGCTGTTGATACCTCTATTCCTCAGTTTACTATGGTATTCAGAGGAACATGTATCGTAGCTACCCCAAAGCTTATTTCTAAGGTATTACATGTCCTTAGGGTAGTTCGTCAGAACTATCTTAGTCATCCTCGTCTCTATTCTATCTCTCGAGATGAGTTGGCCACACATTTCTGTGAAACGGCCATGGTGTGGGGTGGACTTCAAAACTTCACCACACATGACTTTGTTAAGGGTCCAAGGATCCTTAATATGGTGATGACCTTTGTTCTCACTCCATAATCTCACTATAGCATGCATACGCAGGCGGACTCCTACGTATGCAGCTAGGGTTTCAGAAACATAAGAAAGACAAGTTTTCTGCAATAATGGTTTGGAATGAATCCCACATCGTCTGGGAGCCGTTCCAAACCCCTTTTTCACTATATAAAGCCTTACATGGTATATTTTCAAGACATACAGAAATCCCACAGGTAAAATACAAGATTCACTAGAAAATAGTGAATTAAAATGGAGTTTTTCACAAAACACCCTCAAGTCAATTTTATTTGATTGGGACCTTTGCTGGCCCCAATCCTTTTAGTTTAATGTTGCTAATCACTTTCTTATTGGTTTATGAATAGACTTGACTTAGGGGAACGGTCAAAATCAAGCTTGGAAAGCTTTTGTGTGAGGTATCTAGTCTAAACTTTTCTTTTTCCTTTCTTTTATTATTTTCTGCCTTTAAATCTTCTTGTTTGCTTTGTTTTTTTGTTAGAATATGTTTTAATATGCTTTTCTAGATTAGGTTTACGTTTTTGTATGCTTAAAACGCATGTTAGGTTGTTAGAATTTCCATTTTGAGGTTCTGCCCTGTTTCTATGTTATTAGGTTTTCTAGGCAAGGACTTGCATACGCATAATCTTGCTTGCGCACATAGGCTTGATTATGCGTACGCAAGCCTATTCTTGCGTGCATGAGCTGCTACCCAGAAACCCTAATTTTTATTTGTCTGTTTTGCTACTGCTTTCACATGTTGTCCTGTTTAGTTTCTTTTCTGTGTTTTTACGCTTCCAAAGTTTCTGTTTTACATGTTTGTTTGTTTGTTTGCTATCATATGTTTAGATTAGGGTTTCTTAGTTTTAATACTATTCATTCATATGTCCATGCATTAAATGCCATAGGTGTTGAATTGTTGCAAGGTACGCAAAGGTATGTCATGCATTGATATGTACATGCATCTTTTATGATGAACATGTTTTGTAAGATGTTTGATCTTGAACATGAAGTTTTATATGATCTTATGATTGCCATGTTTAGGTTACTGCCTTGTTTTAAGATGTATGATAGGGTTTTACATGCTAGGGTGTCTCATATGCATTTGGGTTTGACTCTCTTTTGTTTAAAGGGTAGTTATGTATGTGTTTAGGGATGAATGATGCCATGTTGTATGCTTAGATGTATGCTAGTGTGTGTGTGTGTGTGTGTGTAAGTATAGATACAAGTGTTGAACATGTTTTTAATGAGGTTAAAATGCAAGACACAATGATGGGAAGTCAACCTTAGGGTTGGGCAGTCTTGGGTGCCGAACACCTTCCCAAGAACGTACCTAAACTCCGAACCCATATCTTTTGTGGTGAGATAAAAAGGTCCTTCCTCAAGAAGATGCTATATATATGGTTCCTAGACCATTGCAAAAACTAGGTGGCAACTCCATGAAAACCCCCTTGCGCCCACACTCGTGCTCATTTTCTTCTGTCTCTCTTGGAGGGTCTCTCTATAGACTTTCCTTCACACATGATAGTATCTATGATAGATATCTATCAAGACACTACTACACGTGATAAGCTAATCTTTCCTTTAGCTATCACACGCATTCTCACACACATGCACATCCCTATTCCTTCTACCCCTCTCTTCTCTATCATGGGTGCTATTAATCAAGGATCTATATAAAGGAGTGATGCACAGCCAGCTACTAAGCGGCCTCATATCTAGCCTACTCCAGCTCAACAAGAAGAGGCTTCCTTTTGCACTGCAGAGGATGCTGCTTATGCCTCTCGACCCTCTTTTTCATCTGCTCCATCTTCTTTTTCTGGGGTAGAGGCATCTCTCACTACCATCATGGATTAGCTTTAGCACATACGTGCTAATTTTGGTAGTTGTCTTGACTATCTTTCTGATGAGATGTGTCAGATGAACACCAAGATTGGTCGTATTGCTCGTCGTCAATCTTGTCTTGGTGGTTTTGCTCCTTCTCCCTCTCTCAAGCTTGCTAAGGAGTCTTCTAATAGTGGAGATGATGAGAGTGATATTGCTTCTACCTTTCCTAGTGATGTTGAGATGACTGTTTCTCAGTGATTCACCCTTTGTCACTCGTGACAAAAAGGGGAAGTAGTTTTGGTTATGAGAGAGTAGTCATATTGTTAGGGGGAGAGCTAGCATAGAGATACACTAGTTAGGGGGAGAGTGTTTTGAGAGATGTAGTGAGGTTTTCCTGTATCTTTCTCATTTCATGTACCATGGTCTTGTGACCACTTTACGTACATTGTATTTACTTGATATATATATATATATATATATATATAGACACACACACACATATGATGTATGTTGTTTCTTCACCTCTATCTCACATGTGTTATTTCTTCTCTCTCTTTACGCACATGTTCTCCTTTTATATAATTTTTCTCTTTTTCACACTTGATGCCTTGATGGATTTTGTTTAAGTGTTTCAGCTAAGACAAGTTGCGGGTCTTTCATGCCATGATCTCTTTTCTTGTAAAGTTTTTCAAGAGCTCATTGTAATAGTTAGGCTTATGTAGTTCTTTGTGTAATAGTTATGGAGATTGTTGTTTTATACTTCTCTCATAATTATGCTTGTGGTTTTGTCATGGATTGCCAAAAGGGGAGATTGTTATGGTCATATTTTCTATGCAATTGGCTTATCCTTTGACAAAACTCACTTTACTTGTAAATTGGGTAGATCTAAATTGGGTTTAATATATTAAGAAATATGTTGTTCAAACATATCAAGTGTTAATATTAAAAACATGAAGATTGAACCAAGAAACAAGTGAAAAAAAAAAAAAAAAAAAAAAAAAAAAAAAAAAAAAAAACTACCTTATTAAAGTTCGACATATAGATGCTATCGAAACTAAATAGGAAGCTCGACACAAAGTCGATCTATCGAGAATTACGATTTCAGAATTCCAGATCTAAAATTTGGCTCATGATGATGTATTTGTTTAGGGTTTCTTTTCTCACAACCCCAGACATATATAAGACTTATTTTAAGAGCCATCATATAGGGATACAGAGACCAAGAGTTTATTTTTATATGTGAGAAGCTATTGCATTTGTATGTCATAGGGTTTTGTAACCAAGTGCTTCCTAATCTTCATTGTTGATAAAGTGAAGAACTTTGCAGCCAACAACAATCATTCAAGTTGCTGGAGTTAGTCACATACTGGGATCCATGCAAAGGAGTTAGTCACAGATTGGAGATTTGTGCATCAAAAGAAAGAAGGCTACTACAAGATCAAGTCCAATTGGGTATTAGAGCAAAGGTTTAACTGTAGGTTGGTATTTTGGGATAGACCAAGGTAGTGGTAAGATTTCTCATACTTGTAACCACTTGATTATTGATTAGTGGATTCTTGGGAGTGGTGACCTTAAATTCACCTGGTGGGGTTTTTGCCTTGCGAAAGGTTTTCCCCATTTGTCAACAAATCACTGTGTCAATTTAATTTCCGCTGCATTTAGTTTATTTGGTGATTTGTTGGTGCCTCCACGATTTGCATGTAATTTGACTTAATTAATCAACTTGGGTAATTGAATTAATTAACCGGGGTCAAGCTATCTTAACCCAACAAAGGTAGTTATAAAACCCAAAAGGAACAAAGGTAAAGGAGTATGCACTCTAATCTCTACATACTAGCCATATTATTCTCTTTGATTGATCATATTAAATGAATATTTTTACCTTTTTAACTTGATTATCGGAGAGCTTTTAGCTAACACCACACCAATGTTCTCTCCCTTTATCCATTCTCCAACTTTCTTTGCAGTTTGATCGTCGGAAGAAACCCTTATTATCGTCCATTAGATAGAGCTTAAAAGACAATTTTTTGCATCATCATTGACCATTTAGATCAAATATTTTTGCTGCTAATCATAATTAACAATGATGAGCGTAGCAAGCTTAGTCCAAAGAGTATAAGTAGATATTTTCCTGTCAAAGAAACGAGATCTTTCTTATGTATTAATATAATAAATAAATAAATAAATATTAGAAATTAGAAAAAAAGAAGCAATAATCAACTCATACTTTTGTAAAGTTTGTGCAGTATATGCCAAATAATTCTAATATGATTATGATGTATTAATCAGTTGTAGAAGTGACATAATGATCAATGCCTGGCATCCATTATCTTCGTGGGGCAAAGGTGTTGGGCTATAAAAAGTTTGTTTAACACACAGAGGATCTTACTCTGGGAGGGAACATTAGTCAAAAACACTGAGACGCAAGTTTGAGATTTTTTTTTTTTTTTTTTAAATAGTTCGAAGCTTGATTGAGATTCATCAAACCAACAATTCTCATCGTCTTTCATCCAAATCTGCAAAAAAATAGTTTAGTTGTAGACTGTTGTATTTCTGCTTGGTTGGCTTCCATGTTGAATTCGTATGTGTCAGCTGTATTATCAAAATGCAGTATATGGGAGCAGAAATTCCTGAGAGCGAAAGGTTTGCTTACAGCAGTCCTCTAAACAAACCCAACTCCGGTGCTACCGAAAATATTAACAGCAGCAACAGCAGTCAGGGCCGGCTCAACAAATTTGGGGGCCCTAGGCGAAAGCTTTAAATGGGGTCTTTTATTATATTTAATTATAAATTAATATATTTTTTTCAATTAAAATTTATTTTTCTTGCTTTTTGAGAGGCAAAATTACTAATTAAATTTTTGCATTCAAGTTCCGCTAACATTTCTTTGTTGTACCCCTTATATCAAGAATTCTTTTTTGTACCCCTTGTTTTTTCCCTTTCATATTAAACCCATTATCATATCCTTGTCCACGTACATCATTAATATCAAGTTCAAGATTTTTTATTGCATTTATAATTTCATTGAAAAGACCTTATCATCTACGTTTAAAAATTCCACAAAATGTTCATCTATTTTTATCGGACTTACTGAAATATCTACACATCTTAGTATGAGAGTCATTTGTTCTTGATGACTTACATCGGGGGTACAATCAAGTATAATTGAAAAGTATTTTGCTTCTTTAATCTTTTTTATAATTTTACTTTTAATTTCATTTGCTAATAATTGTATCACTTCATTTTGTATATTATGTCCAAGATAATGATTATGGATTGCACCATGTTGAATACGTTGAACATGTTCTTGCATTACTGGATCAAATTCTGCAATCATTTCAATTATACTTAAAAAATTTCCATTATTTTCTTGATAGATCTTTTCGTTATTTCCTCGGAATGCCAAATTATTTTTACCAAGATTTTTTACCACCGCTATTATTCTTAATAATACTTTTTTCCAATGATCTTTCTCTTTCTTAATTTGTTCTTGGACATTTTTATCAATTGTTTTATTCTTCAATAATCTTAGTTCTAAATCTATCCAAGTATTCATATTAGTAATATGATCACTAGTTGTTTCGTGATTTTTAAGAATAGAACTAATATTTTTCCAATCCTTAGTTCCTCCATTAGCTAGTTGATTTGTATTAGATTTTGAATTAAACAACTTGCAACAAAAACAAAATACTTTATCTAGGTCTTTCGAATACACTAACCATTTTCTATCATGTTTCTCCCCATTTGGTAATTTTCGAATATAATGCGTAGTAGAAAAATGTCTAGAGTTCTTATCTATAGGAAAGTTTAGATCATCAACTCTTATTGGACCATTTTCTATTAACAAATCTCTTAATTTTATATCAATAGTTTTCCATTGACTTGGATCAAAAATATTTGTAGGAATATAATTAGGTTGATCATTAATATTTTCACTCTCCTCTAAATTATTTTGAGCTTCATTATCAAGAATGGTGACATTACATGTTTGAATATTATCATGACCACATTCATTATTATCATTTTGTTGTATATTTTCATTATCTTCTAATTCTTTTTGATGAATTTCTTGTTCATTTATGAAACCTTCACTCAAATTTTCTGCAAGATTTTGATTTTTACTAGTAATAAATTTGTCCATAGCTCCTTTTTGAGATTCAATTAGTTCTTCTATTTGTCTTTCTTTTTTTTCTTTTTTTTTTCATATCCAGATAAATATTTTCTAGTAGACATTTGTAATTAAAAAATATTTATGAATAAATAAAACACAGTCTATAATATAAAAAAAATTACAATTTAACTAGAATAATGTAAATTTAATGTATAAAACAATAGAACTTGTTTTATCAAAAGCACAGTTGCAACTTTACTTAATATGATCACTTTACACTTTAAACCTGCACAAAAAAATTAAAATTAATATTAGTACAAAGTAAATTATAAACTGTAAGACTCCATTCAGACCAATCAAACAGGGCCGGACTATTAGAATTTAACTCTTCTCTTTATGGGTCTATTGACCATCTAAATCTGATTTCTTAAAAAAAAAAAAAACACAAAACGTGTAAGGCTATTGACCATTCAATCCATTCAAAACGTGTAACTGTGTAAGACTATTAGCCTTTTAATTCTTTTCTCTTTATTGACCATTCAGACCATACCAAAAGGTTCTAGAGAAATCTAAAGAGTAGTTCAGCCTTCAGCCTTCAGCCAAAAAGAAAAAGAAAAAACCCAGACACTGGCCGCACTGCTCACGCCTCTTCAAAAGAAAAAAAAAACCCAGACCCGTGAGCAAACTTCTCTTCAAAAGGAAAAAAAAAACCCAGACACCCATGAAAGGAAAACTGAGAAACCCTCTTCAAAAGAAAAAAAAAAAAAACCCAAACACCCAGCAGCATTGCAGCAAACATGAAGAAGACAAAGGAGAAAGGAAGAAAAAACAAAAAACGAACCTTCAGTGAACACACAAGTCTATTGCCAACACAGACACAGACACAGTTGATGAGTAAGAGTGTTTTTTTTAGAATCAAATAGAGAGAGTCAGAGAATAAGTTTTTTTTTTCTTCTTTCTTTTTTCTTTCTTCTCTTATTTGCCTCTTCTTTCTGCTTTTGTAATATTTTCTTCTGGCCGTTTGTAATCTTTTCTTATGTAAGCCAAAGATTTGGTGATGGTCTGATCTGATAGGCTGATCTGATAGGATTAGCTTTTATGTCACATTGTCACTTCAAATTTCTTCTCTGTGATAAACGGGCCTATGTGAGAAACGGGCCTTATGGCCTGATGAGATTTGGTGATGCCGTGATGGCCGTTAGAATTTTTTTTTTTGGGCGAGAAACGGGCCTCTGTGAGAAACAAGTGATGGCCGTTTGTAATTGTGTTTTTTTTTCTCAGATAGAAAAATAATATTATATAATATATTATTATTATTATTTGGGGCCCTGTTAGAAGTGGGGGCCTTAGGCGGTCGCCTAAGTCGCCTATAGCTTCAGCCGGCCCTGACAGCAGTAAATCCCACGTTGTAGAAGAACCGTACGTGGAGATTACTATGGATCACGTTTGTGACAACTCTGTTGTTGTTCAAAGCGTTCAAACTGTTGCTGTCGTTGCTGATGTTGAAAAAGATCCCCAGTTGAGTACTTTACCTGCTGGGGATCTCGAGAAGAGAACCTCATTTGGTTCCTCAATAGTAAAAAGCACTTCTGCACGTATCAAGAAGGTCTCTCAGGAACT
Source organism: Quercus aquifolioides (assembly GCA_019022515.1). NCBI lineage: Eukaryota > Viridiplantae > Streptophyta > Magnoliopsida > Fagales > Fagaceae > Quercus > Quercus aquifolioides. The sequence goes on from JAFHAW010000270.1 coordinate 380,533, forward strand.
GAAGCGTTTCACTTCATTCTCAAAACAATCCACTCCTCCAACTCATTTTGATAGGAAGAAGTCCACAGCAGCTCATGCTTTAAAGGGCCTCAAGTTTATCAGCCAGAAAGATGGCGGTATTGGATGGTCTGCCGTTGAGAAGCAATTCGACAAGCTCGCTGATTCCACCAATGCCTCCCTTCCTCGTTCGCGATTTGGCAATTGCATAGGTGCTCGCCAGAACCTCACAAACTCTTCTCTAATCTTTAATTCATGTTTCTTTTAACTAAAGAAATTAAGTCTAAGGCACTTGGAGCTTATAAGTTCTTCAAAGATATTGTTATATGTAATGGCAGGAATGGATGAGAAGTCAAAGGAGTTTGCTGGCATGCTGTTTGATGCGCTTGCTCGGAAGCATGGTATTAAGGGTGATTCCATCAATAAGTCCCAGCTGAAAGAGTTCTGGGACCAGATTTCTGATCAGAGCTTCGACTCCAGGCTTCGAACTTTCTTTGACATGTACTTATTCTTTTCCTTTTAGAATAACATTTTTACCTGAATATCTGCGAAAGAATTATTACTTTATCTTCATCTACCAATAAACCATGAGCTAGCTTACCATTAAATGCAGGGTTGACAAAGATGCGGATGGCAGAATCACTGAAGAAGAAGTCAGAGAGGTATTACAGTGAATATATCTTTAAGATTTATAAATATTTAATCTGAATCATGAAATTGATCCCTTCAAAGAGATGATCCTTTTTTAAGCTTTGTCGGGATAAAAATTTTCTAAATCAAATCAATAAATTATATTTGCAGATTATCTGCCTAAGTGCTTCTGCCAACAAACTCACAAATATTCAGAAACAAGCAGAGGAATATGCAGCCTTGATCATGGAAGAATTAGATCCAGAACATAAAAAATACATCATGGTACAAAATCCGCACACACGATCTCATGATTAAAGTAGGAAACAATTTATTTTCTATTGTAGAATTATTATTTTAGAGGAATTTGGTCATCTGGCGATGACTGTTACTGGACTGACAGATGGACAACCTGGAAATGCTTCTGCTGCAAACACCAAGTCGGTCCATAAGACGTGGAGATAGCCAGAAGCTGAGCCGGAGGTTGAGCCAAAAGCTCAAAGCCACACAGGAGAACAACCTGTTAAGGAGATGGTGTCGAAGCACAGAGTATTTCTTACAGGATAACTGGCAAAGAGTGTGGGTAATTGTGTTGTGGATTGGGGTTATGTCAGGCCTATTTGCAAAGAAGTATGTGCAGTATCGAAATAAAGCTGCATACGAGGTTATGGGCCATTGTGTATGCATGGCTAAAGGTGCAGCCGAGACACTTAAATTGAACATGGCTCTTATCTTGCTACCAGTTTGCAGAAACACATTAACCTGGCTTAGGAATAAGACCGCACTAGGTGTCGTAATCCCTTTTGATGACAACCTCGATTTCCACCAGGTAATTTCCTACTGTTTTTTTTTTTTTTTTTTTATCCTCACTAGGCACCAAAAATTGAAAAGAAAATTGACAGCATCTTTTTCCAGATGATAGCAGGGGGAATTGCAATTGGAGTTGGAATTCATTCAATTTTTCATATGGCTTGTGATTTCCCTCGCCTTATTCTTGCAAGCAGTGACAGGTATGAGCCGATGGAAACTTTCTTTGGGAAGCAACCTTTAAAGTACTGGAATTTTGTTAAGTCAGTGGAAGGAGTGACTGGAATTAAAATGGTAGTGTTGATGGCAATATCCTTCACACTAGCTTGCCCTTAGTTAAGGAGAAGTAAGAACAACCTTCCCAAATTTCTCAAGAATCTAACTGGCTTCAATGCTTTTTGGTATACCCACCACCTCTTCATCATTGTTTACGCCCTCCTAATTCTACATGGACTTCAGCTCTACCTGATCAAGGAATGGTACAAGAAGACGGTTAAGCTTCTATCACCTCACACTTTCGAGCTTTTTTATTCACATTCGTTTGCTTTTTTGGTAATTATAACTCCTTATATTACATTTTCCTGCTCCACTATAATTGGCAGACCTGGATGTATTTGGCTGTTCCTCTTGCTCTTTATATATGTGAAAGATTGATCAGGGCATTCAGATCCAGCGTTGAGCCTGTTTCAATACTAAAGGTAAACAACTCATGTTATCATTAATTTTTGTCATATGGGACGTGCGTATTTATTTGAACATTTTTTTTATGTTGGTACGTACATATAGAAGAATATCTCATTCTCTTTCACACTGAAGGTGGCCGTTTGTCCTGGAAATGTGTTGTCACTTCACATGTCAAAGCCCCATGACTTCACGTACAAAAGTGGGCAATACATGTTTGTCAATTGTGGTGCTGTATCTCCATTTGAATGGTATGCTTCCCTTGAAACATTGTTACCAAATATGCCAAACAGTGCCAAGAAAATTTTAACTCGCATGTCTATAAGACATCTTTATTACCATATCCAAAAATAAGATAGCACTGATCACCTTTTTAACTTAGGGCATGTTCATTCCCTCTTCTTTCCTTGTCTAATTGCTTGCATTGCTTACTTTTGGGAACTTTCATGTCCACAGGCACCCATTTTCCCTCACCTCAGCACCTGGAGATAATTATCTTAGTGTTCATATTCGAGCTCTTGGTGATTGGACACATCACCTCGTGGACAAGTTCTCAGAGGTGCGTTTTCATTTGGAAAATTGCCCATCTTTGGTTTTATTGGAAAATCATGCCTTACGAAGCAAAGACCAAAAACGCACTTAGGAAACTTTATTATTGTGATAGAATCATAGATGATAAGAATCTCATTAAATGCTCTATGTTTCTATGCGAAATTATCATCTTCATTTGAGAAATTTCCACAATACCCCTACCACATCATTCAATGAGAGGTATCACTAGCAAATGCTGATCATTTAGCGAAAATATATTCTCTTTATGAAACTTTCTCTTTTGCTTAATTGTTTGTCTAACATTGCACATTCCTTTTGGTAAGATGGTAATAAATACGATTTGTAGAAGGAACACATGCTGCATTATGTGGGGAGGGAACTACTCCAAATTTGGAGCCACCTTCCTGTAGCTAATCTCTGTGAAATTGGTTTTCTAGGTGTGTAAACCAAGTGGTGAAAGTGGACTCCTCAGAGCTGACTTCTTGCAAGGAGATAGCAATCCAATTCCAAAGTAAGAAGAAAATAATTGCTCTTTCAAAAATTTTAATTTAATTATATCTTTTTGGGTAAGAGGTCAAAAAAATTATGTCAGGCGAGAGAAGCAGATGATGAAACATAATAGATTGCATCCCAAGACAGTTACATGCATACAACAAATTATGTAAGAAGGGATCAAGAGGGTTAGAATCATACTATACATATCATGAATTACACATAACAGGCTTTAGCCTTTAAGTCTGCCCTGGGCTAAAGAAAGTGTGAGGTGTTTGGCATATAATGAAATCAAATTATTACGTCGAGTTTTAATATGTCAGAATAATAATTAAATGATTAATTAGATTCAACACTTCATAATAGCTTAAACTTTTGAAATATACGTTAATTTCCATTTTACCACAAAAGTTTGGTGACCCTGCTGCCCTCAAAACTTGTTGATAGGCTTATAGTTAAAGCCATAAAACCAAAATTGTTGATGTAACCCAATAATTGGTACACCAGATAGCCACTATGTAAAAGGTATGCCCGAAAAAAAGCTTTGGGTGATGTCTGTTACAGCAATTTTTCCACGACATAGATTAAAGCATAAAACAAAGAGACGTCATTCTTGATTGATGATGTATATATCATATGTATGAGAGTTAACTTATCATGTGGAAGGGCCAAAAACTAAATAAAGTGTGCAAATTATTTTCATCTAACATGGCAATAGCTTCTCTCTTCCTTGCTTGCTTGCAAAAAAAAAAATTCCTGATTTTAATAATAATGTAACACCCAGCAAATTAAAATAAATAAATAAAGGTAATGATTTCTTTAATGGGAATGACCAAAAGAGTGATGTGCGATGAACAGAGTTCCAAGAGTGTTGATTGATGGTCCATATGGAGCTCCAGCACAAGACTACAAGCAATATGAGGTGGTGTTGCTAGTAGGGCTAGGAATTGGGGCAACCCCAATGATCAGTATTATGAAGGACATAGCGAACAACACCAGGGCCCTGGACGAGGAGGAGGAGAAAGCAGTAGGAGCAAGTAGAGTGGATGATTTTAAGACTACGAGGGCATACTTTTACTGGGTGACAAAGGAGCAGGGATCGTTTGACTTGTTCAAAGAGGTGATGAACGAGATGGCGGAACTGGACAACAGGGGAGTGATTGAGCTTCATACTTATTGCACCAGCGTCTATGAAGAGGGTGATGCCCGTTCTGCTCTCATTGCCATGTTGCAGTCCCTCAATCATGCCAAGAATGGGGTCGATATCGTCTCTGGTACACGTGTTAAGTCTCACTTTGCCAGGCCCAAATGGCGCAATGTATACGAACGCATTGCCTCTAATCATAAACATTCCAGAGTAGGTGAGTAACCAATGCCACACTATTTTCCTTTCATGCAGATGCAGTGCAGGGTTGCTTTGCTTTACTATATATATATATGGTATGGTGTTGTTACATGCATTATGCATATTCCATTACTTTTTCTTTTTGTGCTAAAGTCTTCACGAGCACTTACTTTCTGTCCTTTCCCTAAATTATTGAAGGGTGAAAAAGATGGATAATATGATTTTAATACATGCCCTCCGTGTTTCACATTTATTAAAGTGTTTTCTGTCGTGTTTCCAATCCATACGAAAACATGAAAGATACTTTATTTGGATAGTGGTCCTGAGGTTGATGCTTTCGATCATGATCAAGTGCTAATGATAATTGGTGTACCGTGTACGTGCAGGGGTATTTTACTGTGGGCCAGCAGTGCTAGCGAAAGAGTTAAGCCAACTAGCAACCGATTTCTCTCACAGTGACAACAGCTCCACTAAATTTGATTTCCATAAAGAGAATTTCTGACCGCAGTCGGAAAGGGACATTAGCTACAAGTACTGGATAACGATTGCCCTTTCCATCTCCACCAGGATGATCCCACTCTCTCTGTCTCATACTCATGTACCAAGTTTCTCAGTTTCTGGCCGCTTTGATCGTTTTTCTTCCTTTCTTTTCCAACTTTTATTTTATGTTTCCCATGTATGTTTTGTTTTATAAATTCTGCTTTACAGTTAATCAATAAATTAGTGCTTATCGACAGCTGGAAGTAGATGCAGTCAAAGCCAAAGGATAGTGGGTTGGTCGCCCACCACTAAACTTGGGATTGGGACAGTTCCGCATGTATGAGCATGATTCTCTCATGGTTGTGCAGTGGTAAGGACCAATCCAAACAGTGTGAATAGGAGAAAAGTGAATTGAGATTTGAGAGAGTTGCCTGTGATGAAAATAAATACTAATAAAAAAGAAGTAAAATGCAAGTCAACCATCCTCCGACAACTTTGCATGGCGTGGGCCAATCTATATATGTTAGGTTGATTAATTAAGATTATAGTCGAATACAATAATTTTGTATGCAGGCTTTTTCCACAAGACTTCATTTCCATTCCTATCTTTTTCATCATTTTATCGTCCAACACCATATTATCAAATTTAATCCGAAGAAATTGATAAGACTAGCAATTAAATCTTTTTCCCGTATGTGTATATATTTCTTAATATCAATCAATATCCTTGGCATGGGAAAACATTAGTAAGAACAAGCAAATAGGAAGGAAAGAACCTTCCAACCTCATGGGCCATTTTGCAACGATAACTCCATTATGTATAAAAGCAGCAGCCTTCTTTTCATTTATGTTTCCTTTTTAATCTCTTTGGAAATTTGGTTTCATTAACTAGCTTTTAGTCGAGCCTTGGTCTGTAGTATCAATGCACTGCGATGGGATAAGAGGCTTCATCAATGGAATGCAGGTATCCATCATCCCACCATGGCTAGTGTTAATGGGAGAAACTGTTTTTGTTCTCAACTAACTCGGCACCTCCAGTCTCTCTAAAATCCTTGAAGTTTTTACATCGAACACCCTATTACTACTTGAAGGCAATAGAACCGATTGACTAGGAAGCACCGACGCGGCTGGAAGGGTGCCGCACCAAAGTTCGATGAGGCCCAACACGAGGTGCAGCCACCGACGCGGCTGCCCGCATTTCGATGCCACGTCTGAGTTTTTTTTTTTTTTTTTTTTTTTTCGGCTTCGCTCCAACTTGGCTCCAATTCGCACCAACTCGGCTTCGATTCTGCCAAACCGAGCAAATTCGGCCAGAATCAGGTCATATCGACAGAATCGAATCGTATTGGCTAGCGGCTGAAACTTATCGAAACAGGCCGAAATCGGCCTTGAATCATGCCAGAACAGCCGAAATCGTCTTTGAATGAGGCCCAAACATCCTAAATCTGTCCTTCCTCAATTTTATTTTGAATATTTGTTACTTCTTTTGTTTTTTCTTTTTTTTTTCTTTTTTTTGTGTTTTGTTTTGTGTTTCTTGCTTTTGAAAGTATATTTGAAATGAAAAGGATAACAATAGAAAATATATAGAAAAGGATGTTGTTTGCATGCTTTCCCAACAGTGAAATATATATGTTATCATTTGTTGTTTGCATGCTTCCCCAGAATGTTGTTTTGCATGCTTTCTGATGATGCCAAAAATCATCAATAAGCCACACAGTCCTCACGTGCTCGAGACAACACCTGGGAAACACAGAAAAAGAAGACCTTAAAAGAGTACCGGTGTGGTACCGGCCAAATACCCTCCGAAGGTCAAGTTAAAGAACTTTCACAACTCTAGAGTGCCAGAGCTAGGAGAAATTATGCATACCTTAGTTTGTGAGGGTTTTGGGGTTTTTATAGTAGGTAGGGTTGACATTCGTTCCTTGGCATAGAGGACTTTTCCTTGTAGGAATCCCCTTGATTAGGGTTAGTCATGGAGTACAAGATGTTTCCTTATATATTCATGCGTGGGGGCCAAGCTAGGCCACATCAGATCTGTCAAAGGTTTACCTATCCCCTTCAACTTCCTTCCATCAGCTTTTTAGCTTGTCTATGCATCCTGGTGGTCATTGATCTCAAGGCGCACCCGTTAGCCTTAAGGTGGAACTGTCGGCTTTATGGTGTCATTTACGGGTGCACAAGCTTTGCCTCGAATTTATCAAACTTTCAAAATTACTCTTATCAACTGCCCCCTACTCTATAGATCCATCAGCTAGAGGTGACGGGTTATGGAGTTTGATTTGTAACTCTTTCATTATTATATATTTTTAGGAAAAAGGAAGGGGCATTTTTGGATGATTCCTCAGCAGCCATTATTAAATGCCAGAACACATGGCACAAGCTAGTTGGCCTCGTTTCTGGATGAGGGTGTCGCTTCGTCTTCCATGCATTCTTCATCCTATATATACCTCACCTCCTCCTCTCATTCCTTTTGTTTCAACTTTGCTGATCTCAAAAGAGAGAGCTTGTCATTTTTGACTTCCTTGCTTCTATCAACCTACTGATCTCATCGCCTTTGCTTCCATCATATTGTTGAGGTCGTCATTTCTCAAGGAACCATCTACTAACTTCGTAAGTCCTCTTTTCTTTTATTTCATTCTCTCTTTTGTTTTCACTTTTCTAGTTAGTTGTTACCTCTATAGAGGGACCTGTCAGTTTTAGGTTCTTAGAATACCTCTGTCACTTGTAGTGAATAAATGTCAGGACATAGTGAAGTGACAAGTGAGCAGTCATCAATCCGTGAGGAAGCGAGCTACGACGAAGTATTCCTATCAGGTCATAAGCCCGAGGAGGGCTTATCCTGGTCATCAGAGAAGGAGATGAGGATGATGAGGGTGAAGGAGAGAATGAAGGGGAGTTTGAGGTAGAAGACGAAGATGAGGATGAGAGTGACGGGGGAGCTTCTGTGGAGGGAAGCTCAGGGAGCCCAAGGGACAATCATACTCATTTCTTTATTCTCCCTAAAATTTGGACTGTTAATGACTTCAAGCCAATGATGACGGCCAACATTTTCAAGAACTTACGGGACCGTTATCAAATCCCTAACCACATCTCAATCCATCTTCTTGGGAAGTTTGAGAAGTTCTACTCTGGGAAGACCGCAAACATCGGCATGTACGACTCCATGTTTGCGGCAGGGTTGAGGTTGCCACTGATGACCCTACATCATCAGTTGGCCAATTTTTTAGGATTGTCTGTCAACCAAATTGCTCCCAATGCTTGAAGGATATTCATTGGGGCTGAGATCCTGTGGGGCCGTCTTAGTGGCGAGAACCGTCAGCTAACTCTTAACGAGTGCTTTTGGTGCTATAGAGCCCAACACATTATCTCATCCCAGGGGATACATCACTTCACAATACGGAAGAAGGAGCTTAAATTGGTGTCAAACATGCCTGATTCCAATAGGAATTGGAAAGGTAGATACGTTTTTATCCAAGGGACAGACTGGGTGTGCCGTCAAGAAGAGTGGGTGACAATGCCTCATGGCTTTGACAATACTTCGGCATCGTCAAGGATTTAGGTTTAGTACCATCTACATCTCCCCTTTTCTTTATTTATTTGTTTCAAGTTTTTAATGTCGTCTACTTTTCTCATTTTCAGCTAGTGCTTGTCCACATATTACAGATGAGCAAGAAGCTTTCATCCATTGGGTCACAGAGATCCCTTTGGACGAGCGGAGGTGCCGGGACTCAATTACCCTCGACACTTTGCATGCTTATTGCGGAGATCCTAAGCCGAGGCCAGCAGCATGCAGATTAAACGCATACTCCTATGGATGTAAGTTATATATATTTTTTCATTGTCTTTATTTGCGTCTACTTCTCTAACACCCGTCACTTGTCCTTCATAGAAATGGAAGCAGCAAGGCAATGAGCTCTAGTAAGGGCAGTGCAACGAGCAAAAAAAAGAAGGAGAAGGATGGGGCCTCTTCGTCGGCTCCCAAGGATGTCACTAAAGTGTCGTCCAAGAGAAAGAACGAAGGGAAGGATGATCGTCCCCTCAAGAAAGGACTGGTCGTTCTTGCAAGTGGAAAGCCAAAGAAGTCATCGCCTCTCAAACCTAGCCATGGAGTTGGCAAAGATTTGATGACATCGACTGGCCTCGTCACTCAGGGATTTGTCCGTCGTCTTTTTACTCATAAGGAACATTTCGTTGAGGTGATGGAGTCCATCATCAAGGACACAGACATAGATCCTTATGCTGAGCAAACAACGGAGGAGTTGGAGGTGTCAGGCCTTTTTGACCTTTCACAGGTACATCTCTTCCCATCTCTTCTTTTTTTTCTTTACTGTTCAATAACTGACGATTGTTCTGTTTGTAGGCGCTGGTCCGTATGAAGGTGCTTCAGGATAGGAGAGTCACTCAGGAAGGGGTGACCAACCGTCAGAATAAGCACAACGAGACCCTGCCCAATGAGCGAGAGCAGTACAAGGAAGCCTTTCGTACTTTCAATAAAGAGGTGAAGAAGCTAATGGAGAAGTTGAAGGAAGAGGGTGCCAAAAGGGAAAAGGAGTAAGGCCAAGGCGACATTGGAGAAGGAGTTAACAACTCTTCTTGGGCAGGTTAAGACGGCGAGGGTTGACACCGTAACTGATTTCAAGGCTTCACAGTCTTTCATTGATGCCTGCGCTGTCTACTATGGTGATGGGTTCGAGGATTGCCTGAAACAGGTCAAGTCCATCTACCCAGACTTGGATTTATCCAAGGTCTCCATGGATGACCCCCTACTGTCAACCCCTGCTAGTGACACTATCTTTGAGGATACTGACGACTCCACCGAGTCAGAACAAGATCCAAAGAATGATGGTGTCGTTCTTGCTCAGACTGTAGTGGAGAAGACCGTCACTCCTTTGATCCCATCAACCGAGGCTCAAGATATTGAAAATCTTTCTACTCAGGACGCTCAAGACCCTCCCTCCAAAGATGACGAGAACCCTCCAACTCAGGATGTCAGGGACCTCTTAACTTAGCATTTTTGTTTGTAATGATAATCTTGTTATGTATTTCATCCAATTTCCAGACAATGCTTAGTGCCCTTCTATTTTTTGGGCCTTGTTTATAAAGATTTTACTTTATTTATGGTATGTTTTTATTATTTTACACCCATCGCTTTGAGCATGTTTGTTTTATCTTTATGTGTATGTCCATCCATTCTTGTGCCTACGTGTTACAATGCATTCATCCTTTAAAGAACTTGATAGCTAACTAGGATGAATCCGTCGGCTTGTGGACTTTGTAATAACCCCATCCACTTATGGACTTTAGTAATTTCAAGGCATCCTTATGGGATGAACCCATCCACTTGTGGGCTTTATGATAAACCTGTCTACTTGTAGACTTAAATATAAGGGCGTCCTCATGGGATGAACTCATCCGTTTGTGGACTTTGTAATAAACTTGTCCACTTGTAGACTTAAAGAATATAAAGGCATCCTCATAGGATGAACTCATCCACTTGTGGACCTTAATAAACCCGTCCGCTTATTGACTTAAGTAATTTTAAGGCATCCTAATGGGATGAACATGTCCACTTATGGACTTCAATAGCGAACACATCCACTTAATAATGAACTCGTCCCCTTAAGGACTTAGTAATGAACTCGTCCACTTAAGAACTTGGTAATGAACTCGTCCACTTATGGACTTGGTAATGAACTCGTCCACTTAAGGACTTGCAAAAGTAGTTTTGCAAAGACAAATGTGTGCGTAGGTCATATCTGAATAACTCCTCTTATTACGATAAATGCATGCATAAGTAAAAAAAAAAAACTTCTTAAAGCAAATACTGCCCTTTGGGCTTAGAAAGTACTGTAAGCAAAATTTAACTGAAAAAATAAACTGGAAATGAGGAGTGTCACTCTTCCTGCTATCATCTATTGGTAGTATTTCCTGAGATGCTCAGTGTTCCATGGATGGTACAATTTCCATCCGTCTAGCGTCTCTAGGTGGTATGTGCATTTCCTCTGCCATGAAGTGATTTTGTAAAGTCCTTCCTAGTTAGCACCGAGCTTTCCTTGGGTGGGATTTCTAGTGGCACTCATCACTTTCCTCAAGATGAGGCCTCCAACCTTGAAGTCTCTATGTTCCCGCGAGCCTTTGTTTAGCTGTTGCCCTGACTTCGTCCACTAGGTCAAGTTGTAGACGCATAGCCTCATCATTCTTTCTTTCATCATGATTGTCCACCCTATAGCTTGTAAGTCCGACCTCAGCCAGGATAACTGCCTCGCTCCTATATGCTAGTCAAAATGGTGTCTCTCCTGTAGGTGTTCTGGCTGTTGTCCTGTATGCCCATAGTATGCTTAGCAGCTCTTTTGTGATGATTTTAAGCAAGGATTAGTTCGTGACCTCAACCTGTCTATTGGCTTGAGGGTGGGCGGGGGAGGAGTAATGGTTCTTGATATCCAACTGTGAGCAAAAATCCCCGAAGAAGTCGTTGTCAAACTGTTTCCCGTTATCTGAAACCAAATCTCTAGGGATCCCATACCTGCATACGATGTTTCTCCATATGAAGCTTCTCACGTTCTTCTCTATAATGGCGACCAGGGCCTCGGCTTCGACCCATTTGGTGAAATAATCTATGCCGACTATAAGGAACTTCAATTACTACATTTCTATTAGGAACGGGCCCATAATGTCTAGTCCCAATTAAGCGAATGGCCATAGGGCTATCATTAGGGTCAATTCTTCTGTCAGCTGTCTGATGACGTTGCTAAACCTTTGACATTTGTCGCAGGCTTTGACATAAGTCTGGGCATCCTTCTACATAGTGGGCCAGTAGTATCCAACTCAAATTGTGCTGCTTGGACCTTCAACTTCCTTGTGGCTTCCTTACCATCTGGTATTATGCCATTTTTTAAGTAGGAGAATAATGGTGTGGTCCAATTGCTTTTAGAACCTATCTCCTGCACATCGATGGGATTTATTAATGGTGAAACTAAATGAAGGAAAGTACCTTGTCGGGGATGATCATGTGTTCTGCTGATGCAATCTTAGCAAGACGGTCCAGGTACTCTCCTCTAATGATTTGAACAATCTTGGCCTATAGGTTGTCCACCCTTCTCTTTACTTGCTCTAGGTACTTCTTCATCCTCTCGCCCTTACATTCGTAATCACCGTGTACTTGGTTTGTGACGACCTGAGAGTCACAATGAATAACCACACTCGTGGCCCCTACTGCTTTAGCGATATCTAGTCCCACTACTAGAGCTTCGTACTCTGCTTCATTGTTGGTCGTAGGGAAGTCAAGATGAACCATGCATTCAATCTCGTCCCTTTCTAGAGAACAAAGTACAATGCCCACTCCACCAGCCTGTCTGTTGGACAATCCGTCTGTATATACTCCACTGAGAATACTCTTCTGCCCCCTGGTTTTCCACGTTAGTGAACTCCGCAATAAAGTCAGCGATCACTTACCCCATAATGGCAATACGCGGGCAGTACTGTATGTCGAACTCACTCAACTCTATTACCCATAGTGTCATTCGTCCAATGACTTCAAGAGTGCTCATTGGTCGCCATAAGAGCTTATCAGTCAGGACGATCATCGTGTGGGCTTGGAAGTATGGCTTGAGCTTGCGAGCTGCTGTAACTAAAGTGAAGGCGAGCTTTTCCATCGGTGGGTACCTCTCCTCTACACCACGAAGTGCCCGAATGGCGTTGTATATGGGCCTTTACACCTAGTCTTCTTCTTTGATCAAGGTTACACTAACGGCGGCCGAGGATACAACCAAGTAGAGGAACAATTCTTCCCCTGGTTTTGAGGGACTCAGCAACGGCGGGGAAGAGAGGTAGGCCTTCAGATCCTCAAATGCCTGCTGACACTCGGCCGTCCACTCAAAAGATTTCTTCAGCATATGGAAGAAAGGTAGACACTTATCCGTCGCCCTTGACACGAACCTATTCAGCACGGCTACCTTGCCATTAAGGTTTTGTACTTCTTTCACGTTCTTTGGGGGTGCCATCTCTATTATGGCCCAGATCTTGTCCAGGTTGGCCTCGATACCTCTCTGAGACACCATGAACCCTAGGAACTTTCCTGCCGTCACCCCGAATGCACACTTGCCTGGATTGAGCTTCATGTTGTAAGAGCGAAGGGTGTCGAAGGTTTCCCTGAGATCATCCAAATGATCGTCCTCCCTTCGGCTTTTTACCAGCATGTTGTCAACATAGACTTAGACATTTCTTCCAATCTGATGTGCGAACATCTTGTTCATAAGCCTCTGATATGTCGCGCCCTCATTCTTGAGGCCGAACGACATCACTTTGTAGCAGAAGAGGCCCTGTCTAGTAACGAATGAAGTTTTCTCCTGATCCGCTTCATCCATTTTGATCTGGTTATAACCTGAAAAAGCGTCCATGAAGCTCAGTAACTAGTGTTGAGCCATAGAGTTAACTAGGACGTCAACCTGCGGGAGGGGGTAGCTATCTTTGGGGCATGCTTTGTTCAGGTCTGTGAAGTCCACGCACATTCTCCATTTCTCGTTGGCTTTCTTGACCATCACCACATTCGCCAGCCAGTCGGGGTAGTAAACTTCCCTGATAAAGCCTACCTCTTGTAACTTGCAGACTTCTTCTGCTATAACTCGGTCTCGTTCTTGGGCGAACACCCGCTTCTTCTGACGGATGGATGGAAAGGAGGGCGACACATTCAACCTATGCACCATGACCGAAGGGTCGATTCCTGGCATGTCTTCATGGCTCTAGGCAAATACATCCTAGTTCTCTTTAAGGAAAGTCGTGAGTGCTTAGCAGACCATCGGGCTGGCAAGGGTGTCGATCCTTGTTGTTCAATCTGGCCTAGAGTTGTCGAGAAGTATCTCTTCAAGTCTTTCAACGGGCTCTGCCACCATCTGCTGTTCTTCTATGTTCATTGTCTGCACATGATCATCCATTTCCAACATTGCTATGTAACACTTGCGTGCGGCCACTTGATCTCCACGTACTTCTCCTACTCCGTACTCGGTGGGGAACTTGATCATCAGATGGTAGGTTGAAGTTACGGCCTTCCCACGAGTTGAGGGTAGGTTGTCCTAGGATAGCATTGTAGGCAGATGAGTAGTCAACAACAAGGAATGTAACATCTTTAGTGATTTGCTGAGGATAATCACCAACCGTAATGGGTAGTGTGACTGCGCCAAGGGGGTTTACTTTAGTCCCTCCGAACCCATCGAGCGGGGAGTTGGTCGAGACCAGTCGTTCCTTGTCAATCCTCATTTGCTGGAACGCCGGGTAGTAGAGGATGTCAGCAGATCTTCTGTTGTCGACTAAGACCCGGTGTGTGTTGTAGTCTCCTACCCGTATGCTAACGACGAATGCATCGTCATGTGGGTGGTGGAGACGTCGAGCATCTTCTTCTGAGAATTTAATGATAGGGTTGTCGATCTATACCATCTTTGGGATGAAGCCCGTTAGCTGGACATTCTGAACCATCCTAAGGTAAGTCTTACAGGCTTTTTTGGACGAACCAGAGGTCGTAATGCCTCCCACAATCATTCTTATATCTCTTATAAGCGGCCTAGGACACTCGTTCTCCCGTCAAGGAACCTGCTCTTGTGGCGAGTCCGCTCTTTCCTTGCTGACGAACCTTTGCAACTTTCCTTGTCTGATAAGAGCTTCTATTTGTTGCTTCAAGTTATAGTAGTTGGCTGTGTCATGACTATGATCACGGTGGAAGTGGCAGTACTTGTCTCTGGACCTCTTATTGGGATCTCCCTTTAGCTTGTCGAGAAATGTCAGGGCTCCTTCGTCTTTAATCTGCATCAAGACTTGGTCGATCTGGGTTGTCAGCCGGGTGAAGCTTGTGAACCTCCCCGTGGGGGGCTTGGAACGCTTTTCCTCTCGCCGTTCTTTAGTCCTAACCATCTTCTACCCCATATCCTGCCATACGTCCTTCTGTCTTTCCCTCTTCTTGGGCTTCTCTTTTCGGGCCAGCAGTGTGTCTTCCGCATTCATGTACTTAGTAGCCTTATAAAGCACATCGGACATGGTCTTTGGGTCATTCTTATATAAAGAAAATAGGAACTTACCCTTCCGTAGCCCATTCATGAATGCAACCACGAGTATCTTGTCGTCAGCTTCATCAATTGAGGAGGCCTCTTTGTTGAAACAGGTTATGTAAGACCTCAGCGTCTCGTCCTCCTGTTGTTTAATGTTCATCAAGCATGCAATGGACTTCTTATACCTATGTCCCCCGATAAAGTGTGAGGCAAACTGGGCTCTTAACTCCTTGAAGGTACTAATGGAGTTGGGCGTCAACCTGCTAAACTAAATCCTTGCGGGTCCCTTTAACGTAGTAGGGAAGGCCCTGCACATGATCTCGTCTGCCACTCCTTGCAGGTGCATCAGTGTCTTGAAAAACTCCAGGTGATCCAGGAGATCCTTAGATCCATCGTAGGTCTCCAACTGTGGCATACGAAACTTTGATGGGAGGGGGAACGAAGTGACAAATGCCGTGAATGGCGAATCAATTCGATGGATCAAGTCATCGAGGTCACTAGACATCCATCCTCTAGAGGCATTCATCATGAAGTCCATTTGTTCCTTCATCATCTGCATCTCTGCGACTATGTGAGATGGAGCCGTATCTATGATGGATGGACGGCTCTTGTCTTGTCGCTCTGGTCTACTTGGGGCGTTGCTACCTTCCAGCCCTTCTTGGTCCCTTCTCTCAACGTTGGTGCCTTCTTGGTCCTCCTTCTGAGTGTTAAGCCCCGCGTTTTTTTGGTGCAACTGCTCTTTTAGATCATGGTTTTGCTTGGTGAGGCGCTCTACGGCAGCGGTGAAAGTTTGAGCCTGTCTCTCGACGGCGATGGTGCGTGGTTCGTCTCCTTGAACATTGTTGGTAGTCGCCATCGAGCGAGTAAATACCATGCAACTCTTTGTCTGGGAAGCAATAGTATGGCTTACAAGTCACAGTTTCCCACAGACGACGCCAACTGATAATGCCAAAAATCATCAATAAACCACACAGTCCTCATGTGCTCAAGACAACACTTGAGGAACACAGAAAAAGAAGGCCTTAAGAGAGTACCGGTGTGGTACCTTCCAAATACCCTCCGAAGGTCAAGTTAGAGAACTTTCACAACTCTAAAGTGCCAGAGCTGGGAGAAATTATGCATACCTTGGTTTGTGAGGGTTTTGGGGTTTTTATAGTAGGTAGGGTTGACATTCATTCCTTGGCATAAAGGGCTTTTCCTTGTGGGGAAGATCTTCATTAATGCGCACATCTTACGGGATCCTTTCCTTGTAGGAATCCCTTTGATTAGGGTTAGTCGTGGAGTACAAGATGTTTCCTTATATATTCATGCGTGGGGGCCAAGCAAGGCCACGTCAGATCCGTCAAAGGTTTACCCATCCCCTTCAGCTTCCTTCCGTTAGCTTTTTAGCCCGTCTATGCATCCTAGTCATCATTGATCTCGAGGTGCACCCGTCAGCCTTGAGGTGGAACTGTCAGCTTTATGGTGTCGTTTACGGTTGCACAAGCAAGGTCATTGGGTTCATTAGGTTCGTCAGCTTTGCCTCAAATTTATCAAACTTTCAGAATTACCCTATCACTTTCAAAGGATGTTGTTCGCATGCTTTCCCAGAATAAAAATATTTTTTTGCCTTTGAAATATATAGAAAATATTTTTAATAATATTTTTAATAATTTTTTAATCCCTGCACCCGCACCCTATTTTTTCAAAAATTGCCAAATCCCACACTCGCACCCACACTCGAATCCGAAAACGCACCTGTGCTTCATAGCTAATTGATTCAACTTGGGTTTGGATATACAAACTGGAGAATATATCTTTGGAACTTCATTGACAAACAGCTACTCCTATTCTTCTGTAAAATGGGTGCCTGTTTTGTCCTCTTCCATCATATCCAACTTTGATGATTCCTCTTCCATGAGTTCAACTTCTAGTCTGGAAGTTGAACCATCTCTTTTGAAGAATCAAGTTGGGTCAACTGATAGGGCAAAAATGTATTGACCCCTTGTAAATTAATTAATTACCCAAGTTAATTAATTAAGTTCAACTACATGCAATGGTGTGGTAGCACAAACAAGTCACCAACTAAATTAAATGCAGCGAAAATTAAATTTGACACAATGATTTGTTTACGAATGGGGGAAAACCACTAAGGCAAAAACCCCATTGGGTGATTTTAAGGTCACAACTCCCAAAAATCCATTAATCAATAATCAAGCGATTACAAGTAAAATGAATCTTACCAACTACACTTGGCCTATCCCAAATTACCAACCTACAGTTGAATCTTTACTCCAATACCCAATTGGACTTGATCTTGTAGTGGCACTCTTTTCATTTAATGCACAAATCTTAGTACGTGACTAACCAATGATGCACAGATCCCAGTACATGACTAACTCCAGCAACTTGAAGAAGGTTGTTGGTTGCAAAGTTCTTCACTTCATGCACAATGAAGATCTGGAAGCTCCTTGGTTACAAAACCCTTTGGCGTAAAGATGCAGTAGCTTCTTTCAAAGTGAATAAGGCACTAGGTCACTCAGTGCATGTGTGACGACCTTTAAAATAAGTCTTATATATTTCTAGGGTTGTAAGAAAAGAAACCCAACACATACACATCAGCTTAGGCCGAAAATCAAACCTGGAAATTCTGATTCTGTAAGTCTCGACAGAAATAGCTTCTGTCGAGCTTTAACATTAAATCTCAATAGAAAGGATTCTGTTGAGACTTCTATCAAGCTTTAGTGAACAGCTCTTTCTTCACTTCTTTCTTGGTCAGATCTTCATGGCTTTAACACTTGACTTGAACTCTTGTTTCTTGAAGTACTAAATCTATCCTAGATCTACCCAATTACAAGTAAAGTGCATTTTGTCAAAGAATTAGCCAATTACATAAAATATGTCATTAACATTAACTTTGGTTCAAAAGTTGCCTCTTTAAATTTAGGAGGTATTATTGACCTACAAAATTCAAGCGTTTGAAGCAAATGTTTGAGGTACTTTAACCATTTAGATCAAATATTTTTGCTGCTTATCATGATTAACAATGATGAGTGTTGTAATCAAATTTTCTATCATGAAAGTGGCAATTGTAACATCCGCAAAGACAAATTAATTCTGTAATTTTACAGTAGCATCTGAGGTACAATGCCAGCCCTAGCATGGAGTCACTACAAAACATAAGGTCTCCGCTATATATCTCAAATGACAATGAAATTTTCAAACATTTTAAACGAAAGTCCTACATGGAATCCCTGATAATTGCAATAAAACATGTTCAGTTTGAATGCTACAATAGAGACAATAAATCCATCGCAAATGCTAAAGTATAGAATGGATGCATTCGTAAATAGCATTCATCCAACACTAATCGCATCCGTTTCATATTCTAACAAAAGAAAGTACAAGCCAAATTTCACAAAGTTTATATAAACTTCCCTCTCATGGGCTTTGTTAAATATTGGCGAGAATTTGCAGCACCAAAGGGTAAGTTATATATTAAATTATTTACTTGATAAAAAAACACACATCTTTCTTGTAAGCAATAATTTACTAATTAACAAATGGTCAGAGTGCTATCCAATCATGTTTAGTTTTTGATGGAAGCCTCTCTCATGTAGCATCAGATTTAGGAGTGACAAAGTAAGCCCAAATTCATTTGCCCACCCAAACCCACCTACTATAATTAAACCCAAACTCACCCAATTATTAGTCGGGTTAAATGGGCATCAACCCAATTAGACCCAGTGATTATTGGATTTTAACTAAAAAACAATTGAAGCCCATTTAACCCAAAAACAATATACCCAAATTCAACCCTTCCCACAAAAAAAAAAAAAGAAGAGAAACCCACCCCTCAGAGTGCATTGAGGAGCTACATCTTTCGCTAAAAACGCCTCCAGCACTCTCCCATCCTCTTCATCAATCTCCTCCTGCAAAATTGTATTTTCCCACGGATTCCCAGTAACCAAACATAACCAAAGAAAATGAAAAAAAAAATTGAGAGTAAAGCGAGTGAGTGACTAACATCATTAGCACCAAATCAGCTTTGAGTTTCAGAGAAGCCGTCAAAGCCATCGATGTCATTGTCGTCGGTTTGAGCATCATCAGCGACAGTGTCCTGGGGGGTGACATATTCTTGAGCAAAAAACAAGGCGCTATTAGGGTTTTGGAGGTTAGCCTCATCCTAAATCTCTTTTTGTTGAGCCAAAGCTTGTTTGAGAATCTTGGAACTCATGGTGGAAGATATAAGCTCCTCGTTCTTCTTCTCCTCCAATTGGCTACTTTGGTCATTTTCACTTTAGTGGCATTTTGGTAATTTTGATAATTGGGTAATTTGGTGGGTTGGGGTTTACCCATAATAATTGGTTTAAGTTGGATTTTGGTTAGAAGCAATTAGTTAAATAGGTTTTAATGGGTAAATGGGTTTATATACCCAACCCAATTATGCCCACCCCAAACCCACCCATTTGCCACCCCTATGAGATCATAGTCTTTGAGATCGTTTAATTAGGAGGATGGAAAAGTGAGATGATAGAAAATGAAAAGAGGATGGAAAAATTGGAGGATAGAAAAGATTTTAGTTTCCCTCATTTGTGTTCAGCTGGAAGGGATGGAAAACTTTTTTTTTTTTTTTTTGAAAATAAAGTTTGTATAAATTTACTATCATATCCCTATTAAATAAAACAAAAAGTAACACATTATACTTTTTTTCAAAAATGTATAGATAGATACTTCATTACAATATTAAAAAAAAAAAATAGCATAAGAAATTAACCCAAAACTATTTTCTAAAAAAAAAAAAAACAACCTAAATTAATGAGAAAATAAACATATGAGCACCCAAAAAAAGAAGGAGAAGGAAAAGAAGAAGAAAGTTAAGAGCATCCACAGCTGTATAGCTAAAAATTTAGCTATTTGGCACCACAAAAAGTTACTTTATCTATTTTACCTACTTACTTTATAAAACATCCAGCAGCATTGGATCTATTTTAGTTTTCAACACAATAAAATAATATAAACATCACAATAAAATAATATATATCCACTACAATAAAATAATATATCCACTACAATAAAATAATATATCCACTACAATAAATAACAATCACAACTACCGCAACCGCTACCACTGCCACTACTGTCGCCGCCACCGACTCTTCCACCGCCGCCCCCACCGCCACCACTGCCACATGATAGCAAATAATCGTCTAGTGTTAACAAGTGATTTTTTTAACCCCAAATTATTCTTATACATTTTTTTTTTTTTTTTTTACTAAAACAATTTCTCAATCATCATGATAACAAATAATCATCTAGTGTAACAATAATATTTTGTTTTAACCCCAAATTATATATATACAAATTTATCTTTTGACTAAAAAAAATTTCTCAATCGTCATGATAGCCTATTATCGTCTAGTATAACAATATTTTTTTTTTAACCAAATTATATATATACAAATTTATCTTTGACTAAAATAATCGTCTCAATTGTCCGGAAGCAATCTTGGAACAAAACAATCGTCTCCAACTTGACTGCCTAAATTAAAATTCAAACATTATAAAATGTTCCAATACGCTCTCATTGCTCACTTAGGAGTAAAAATAAAAACAACAAATTTACCCATGAATTGAATCTAACACAATAAGCCAAATTTATTTCAAGACAAGACAATCTCAATCAAACCCAGAAAATAAAAAAAGTACCCAAAACTACCAAAAACGCACTAATTTGATCCTGGGGTCCACAGAATGAAGAAAAGTGGTTGGAGACGAAATGAACTGGTAAATGGGATTGGTGGTGGCACCGAAAATCAGCCTGAAAACTTTGTCGGCAGAGATAGAGAAAGCTCTGGTGGGTATCCACTTGACCCAATTCCCAACTTTGCCATTGCTATCGCTCACCGAGGCTCTCGTTCTAAAACTTATCTTTAGCTTTGTCTTCAAAGAGCACGGGTGGAGAACAAAAAATCCAAGTGGAGAATTACGAATAAATTATTTTTTTTTTAGCTCTCAGCTATAGTGCGCAGCCATATATAGCTGTGCTCTATAGCAATGAAGGTAAAATTTTACCTTTAACTCCACTACTGTAGTATGGATTTTTGTGTTTTTGTGAAGCTAAAATAGCTATATAGCTATTTAGCTTCACTGCTGTGAGTGCTCTAACAGAACCAATTGATCTGGGCAATCACTCTCAATACCATTACAAATCGGTAAGCCAGTAACCTTTTGGTACAATGTGCAGCTTTTGGTTGTTGCATTGAATGGAAAACCAAAACAATCTTGTCCAATAGTCATTAACCAAGTCATGGTCCTATACAATAACTTCTATGGGTCTAGTTAATGAAAAAACTGTCAAAAACCATCTTAGGAAAATTTTTATTGGGAATTGAAAAAGCTGTCATTTGACAGCTTTTTCAATTCCTAGAGAAAAAAAATTTCCTAAAATAGTTTATTAACATATGCCCTAAGGGCATACATTAGTAAAATCCAACTTCTATATGGGAGGTTTTTTCTCAATTAAATTATTTAGTCATCAAATGGGAAGTTTGATTTTAACAGTTTCACAAAAATCAAGGTGCCACACCCCAAACCCAAAGGGGCCCAAAGCTTGAGAAATACAACTCAAAGGTACCTATAGGTTTTTCCTTTTTGACAATTCAATTCAAACAATTCATACCAAGTACTAACATCAAGAATTTGCATAATAATTTCATTAAAGATACTTCCAAAGTAAGTCAAAACTCTATACAATAATTACAAAGATCATTGGCCACAAAAGAATGGAGGTCTTAATAAATATAATTACACATCATCAGCTTGTCCCATCAATGGGAATAAAGTCATCACCATTACTATTAGATATAAAAGAATGAGTCAAGCCTCCTCTAAGATGTACATCATCTAAAGATCACCATCACAAAAGTCCGACTCCCATCAATAGTTAGCCTAACTACTACTAGCCACAAAAACCTATCTCAAAATGATCATTGCCTACTCTGAAAAAGTTTGTGAAAGAATGGGATGAGACAAAGCCCAGTAAGTAGCATAATTAATGGGGGTGGGGGAAATGAAAATTTCATGTTGATGATTAATTTACAAAGCATGTCATAATTTGGGAATTTCCAAATAAATTCTAAAACACCATTTCCAAAAATAATATGACAAGAATAATTAAAATGATACGGCACAAAGCTTCACAAAGTGCTCGCATGAAACTACATACTATATTTTGTGAGCAATAACAATACAATTCCAAACCCAAGGCCACATGACAACATTGTCACAAAGACGAAACTCATCGCCGACACAGCCGGAACTAAATATGCCGTCACAGTGTTGGAACTCATCACCGTCACAAAGACAAAACTAGTATACCATCACAAAGATGGAACTTAATAACCATCACAAAGAGGGGTGCTAAGATACCAATGTCACACAAACTATGATATCTAGCTATGTAATTACCTGGGAATATACGTCACAACACATGGGTAGAACATAAAGAGCTCACAAATTACTTTTAATTCAAAATACGTCATTCACTTCCAAGTAGTTTCATAAAATATTTGAATACCCAAGATATTCATAAAGTTCTCAAAGCCTTCAACTCATTTCTTGTCAAAAAGATTTTGTATTAATTTCCCAAATAACACAGATCAAGATAAAGCATCTTTATATTTTGCAAATAATAAAATAAATCCATAAAATCTATTCTCAATAATTTTATCAAAGATGCTAGTCTTTTCCATTCTAACAAATCATGCATTTCCCCATATGCAATAAGAAATATGATGCACTTTCAATGCACCATGTGTTTTCCATAAATGATTAACTAGGAATGGCAACGGGTCAAGTTCGGGGCAGGTTTCTTTATGACCAAACCTGACCCATAAGGCCGTACCCGTTACTTAAACCTGACCCATTTAATAAACGGGTTTTTTTTGTTGCACCCAAACCCACCCCCATCGGGCCCCGGCCCAAAATCACGAACACAGAAATCAATACAAACCCAAAATCACAAATCATAGAATATACATTTAACAAACCCAAAAATAAATGAAAATAATCACAAAATTTTCTTGGCAATTTTCTTGCCATCCAAATGGATGCCAAGATCTAACAAACCAATCTATCCAAAAAATTCAAAAAATTGCAAAAATTGCAAACCCATAAATAAAATTAGCAAATCTAAAAATCCCACCAACAAAACACAAAACACAAAACACAAAACACAAAAAAAAAAAAAAAAAAAAAAACCCAACAAATTTGGCTTGTCAGTGATGAGGATTTGGGATGATCCGTCGATGAAGAATTTTTTTTCTTGGATCTTGTTTTCTGGGCTTGGTTGTGGCTGTGGTGGTTTGGGTGAGTTATGCAGTGGGATGATAGCATGTTGGCAAGGGAATAGAAATCAATCAAAACACAATGAGAGTGAGAGTAAGGGTGAGGGTGAGAGGCAAGTTAGCCGAGTTGACCTTGATGGCAAGGTGGAGGGAGGGCTTAAGGAAGGTGGCCAACAGTGGACTGAGAGAGTGAGAGTGAGAGCTTAAGGGGCGACAAGAGTGAGAGCTTGAGGGGTGACAAGAGTGAGAGCTTAAGTTTGAGGGGCAACGAGAGTGAGAGCAAAAAGCTTAAAGGGCAATAGAGAGCTTTAGAGTGAGAGATTGATTAGGTTTAGGGTTTGTAAGAAGGTATATATAGGTATATATATAAAGATAGGGCATTTTAGTAATTTAATTATAATCGAGTCGGGTTCCAATTCCGGTTTGGGGCAAGTATCACTAAAACTCGCACCCGACCTAAACCCCGTTTCAGGTTTTATTTTTAAAACCCTGTTAATGCCCATTTTTAACAAAAGGCCCAACAACAGAAGAAGCCCAACAATAAGGGAGATGAGAAGAAAAAGAGAGGAAAAAGGGTAAAAAAGTGAGGTAACAAGCCTAGTGGGCTAGCATGGCAAGATTGATAGCCAGCAGGCCTATGAAAGTAACAAGAGGTAAAGAAGAAGTAAAGAAGAAGCCCAAGAAATGAAGTGGTAAGCCCATGGGAACAATGAAATGTAAAGAAGAAGTAAACGAGCCAAGGAAGCCCAAGGAATAAAGTGGCAAAATCAATGGGTTGTCATGGCAGGAATGATGACCAACAAGCCCATAAAGAGTGATAAGAGGTAAAGACATAGTAAATGAGTTGAGGAAGCCCAAAGGAGAGAATTAATGGGTCAATGGGCTGATACGGCAAGAACACCAACCAGTAATCCCACAAGGGTAATGAGAACTAAAAGCAAGACAAGGTTGTGGCAAACACAATGAAGCAGTATGGTAGGATTAATGGCTAAAAGGCCCACGGCCATGAAGAAGAGAGACAAGAACGTGGGCCCAATAGGCTACGAGGACAAAGGCCCTAGGAAGGGATAAAAGGAAGAAAACATAAGCCCAAAAGCCCACACATCCTTCATGCCACAAAGGATAAAAACAAACCGGTATGCACAACAAAACCAGACAACGCAAGAGCAGCAAAAACGGTGTAAAGGCCAAAAAGAAACAAACACAAACAAAGTGGAGCTTGTACAAAGGACTATGGCACCACCTACTTGTACCCAGCCAATACATGGAAGGTGGACCATAGGTCAAGGTATTCAGAGGGTGTGGTTTATGGTTTGGCGATGGGAGAAAACGGGGTTTATTCTAGATGACAGGCCAAGAATGTATTGACCCCTTTGGTAAATTAATCAATTAATTAGCCAAGTGAATTAATTAGATTCAATTACATGCAATAAGCGTGGTAGCACAAACAAATCACCAACTAAGTTAAATGCAACGGAAAATAAATTTGACACAGATGATTTGTTTACGAATGGGGAAAACTACCGAGAAAAAATCCCACTGGGTGAATTTAAGGTCACCACTCCCTAGAATCCACTATTATCAAAATAAGCGGTTACAAGTAAAAAGAATCCCAATACCTAATACCAACCTACAGTTGAACCCTTACCCCAATACCCAATTGAACTTGTAGTGTAGCGGCGAACTCTCTTTTCAATGCACGGCTCCTAGTACGTGACTAACCAATGATGCACAGATCCCAGTACGTGACTAACTTCAGAGCAACCCTGTGATTGTTGTAGTTGATTTGCAGCAACTTCACATAGAAACACCAATAAGATCTTCAATGTTGGTGCAAGAGACATTGCTTGGTTATAGAACCCAAAGGTGTACAAGAAATGCAGCAAGAACTCTTTCTTCTGTAAGAGGAGGCTAGGGTTTCAAAAAGAAAACCTTATGAAGCTCTCTAGGGTTAGGTTTTTCTTTTTCCACCTCCTTTAAATAGGAGCTTAATGGGCTCTCTTATTCCAAATAGGTTTACATAAATCTTGGGCTTTCCTAGTCCAATAAGAATTATACAAACCCACAAACCTTGGGTTTTCCTAGTCCTATCAGGATTATACAAACTCATAAACAAATAGCCTTTTAGAATAAAAACATTGCTATCTATAGTCTGAATCCCGTAAGCTTGATAGATCGACCCATGTGTCGAGCTTTAATGAACCTCGACAAATCGAGCTTCTATCAAGGAGGTATCGAGACCTGCAGATTGCACTTTTCTTGAGCAGTTCTTGAGTAATCTTATGTCTTCAATTTAACCACTTGTAATGATCATCTTGAACCTTCTTAGATTTACCCAAATACAAGTAAAGTGCATTTTTTTTAAAGGATATGCCAATTACATAAAAATATTTCCTCAACACTGGGGTTCCAACCTAAGCTTCTTTAGGGGAATGTCCTACTGGGATGGCATTTCATCCAAAAGAGGTAAGTATGGGCTGGGATCACTTAATGCATGCCATAGAGGTAGGTGGTGAGGTAGCTTCACCCTTATCCATTAAGATGAAACAAAAACAAAGAGAGGTAAGAAACAAGACAAGTAATTTTTTCTAGAAATGAAGAGTGGTGCAACTAACACACTTTAGGTAGAGGTAATGGCTGGACAACCGGCAAGTTAGTGGGAAGTCCTGGAGAGATGCCCACAAGAAGCTAAAAACAGTTGAGGGACAAAAGGGGTAAATTTTGTAATGGCAGATGGTATAAAAGGTGATAGCCATGAATAGTAAAGAGGGAGGCAAGAAAACAAGAGGTAGGAAAGAATAGAGAAGAGAAAACATGTAGAGAAAAATAAGAGGTAGAAAGATTAAGTAAAAAAATAAAAATAAAAAAAGCCAGAAAGAAAGTAAGGCAGTAGGAATAGAGGTATGCATCAATAAACCATATTTTTTCTCCTTCTTAATATACCCACTCTCTGAAGATTAGAAATTGAAGCTCAAACCACTTGAGTCCTTTCTCTAGAGCAAAAAACTTCTATGGCAAGAACCTTTTGTTGAAGTTACCCGTGTTGGAAATTGGTTCCCTTCTTGGGTTCACTTCTGTTAAAAAGCTCAGCCCATAATCCAACAGACGACTTGTTGCGCTTTCTAGATGACTTTCCTGCTGTTTGTCTAGAAGTTACTAAGTTATTTGTCTTTTTCTGTTGTAGTGTTATTTCTACATGCTGTGTTGCTCTGCTATAACTCTATTAATTTTATTTACGGTGTTAGCTTTACGTAGTATGTTTTATTATCATAGTTATCCTGCTATAGTGTATTCATGCCGTAATACTAATAACAGTCTCTCCTACCATGAGCACACCCTGCGTCCAGCCCACAACACTCATATCAGGATGTGTCTACGATGGGTAAGCTTGACTTGTGCACAAGCTAGCCTAAAGCGCGGTTCTAGCGAGGCCAGTCCCAACTCTCTTACCTCAAATTAATGTGGCATAACACAGCAGAAGGGGTTAAGGTCCAACAGTGCAAAAAGGCCCCCACATTTAAATTGGCGACTTCACTAAAGAGTTAATCCCCCTTTCATCAAAAGCTGTCAATGGGGTAGTGCTCCCAGCAGTGGCCATGAAAGGGCCCGTTACCAAATCAGCTCAAGTGAACCCATTACCCAAGTTCCCATAAGCCCTCCATGAAAAACCCATCTCTAATAGGCCAAGAATGTATTGACCCCTTTAGTAAATCAACCAATTAATTAGCCAAGTGAATTAATTAGGTTCAATTACATGTAATAAGCATAGTAACACAAACAAATTACCAATTAAACTAAATGCAGTGGAAAATAAATTTGACACAGGTGATTTGTTTACGAATGGGGAAAACTATCAAGGCAAAACCCCACCGGGTGAATTTAAGGTCACCACTCTCGAGAATTTACTATTATCAAAACAAGCGGTTACAAGTAAAAGGCATCCCAATACCTAATATCAACCTACCGTTGAACCCTTACCCTAATACCTAATTGGACTTGTAATGTAGTGACAATCTCTCCTTTCAATGCACAGCTCCAAGTACATGACTAACCAATCAATGCACGGATCCAAGTATATGACTAACACACCAACTTGAGAAAGATGTTGGGTGCAAAGTTCTTCAGTTCATCTAAATAATGAAGATCAAAAAACTCCTTGGTTACAAAACACTTGGCACAAAAACGCAACAACTTCTACAAGGAATATAATGAACTAGGGTAATTTTGTCTCCGGTCACAATATGCGTGCAACAACAATTGCAACAACCTTTGCATCACCTTTGACGGCCCTTAAAATAATCCTTATATATGTCTAGGGTTGTGAGAAAAGAGACCTTACACAAATAACTTAGATATGAGTGAAAAACATATCTGAAAATCTGAATTTCATAATTCTCGATAGATACAGCTTCTGTCGAGAATTGTCAAGATTCTTCATTAAACCTCAATAGATATTATCTCTCGAGTTATCTGTCGAGCTTTAATGAACAGCACTTCTTCACTTGTTTCTTGGACAGATTTGCATGGCTTCAATACTAGACTTGACTCTTGTTCCTTGAAGTACTAAACTCATCCCAGATCTACCCAATTACAAGTAAAGTGTGTTTTGTTAAAGGATTAGCCAAAAATTTACAATAACATATGTTCTAACAAGTTCCACATATGTCCTAACAACACTTTGAAACTTTTCATTTGGCTTCTTATAATACATAACAATTGATCATTTTAGATCTTACATCTCTTTTTGAGATCGATGCCTGAAATTTTTGATATTTCAATTTGATGAGTAAGCCTTTGGCTTTTGGCACCATACATGTCAATACAAGTCGCTTTCTTTTTTTCCTAGTCAAATACTAGTATGTGCGATGGTTTTTGCAGCTCATTATCTCTTTTCAAGATTTGACATTGATTGAGCTCTTAAGCAAAAAAAATAAATGAGTGGGAAGATATATAGACACAAGTCTATGCATGTCTCAAGATCAACAAAAATATTGATTAATCATTCATGATAAATTTGAAAATCTATTTACAACAGTCACATATATGTCAAGATGTTTCCTACAAAGATACAATTGCATAAAGAACAAGCTAAACTCATAAATGTACAAAGCCATTATTACAGAGATACAAGGCTAAACATGCGTGTGACAATACACAATAATGCCGATCAAACTTTTTGGATTTTATACTTTTTATGTGTTTTTGGATTTTTGACACAAAGCAAGAAAAGAATGATAAATAAATTTTTAAAAGAAAAAACAAAAAAAGAAACAAACAAACAAACATTCAAAGCTTTTAAACAACAAAAATAGTAAAAACATGCTACCATCAACGAAGTGTGTGCTTTACTCAAATGAGACCAAATCAATATAAATCAATATAGATATGTAAAACACACAACACAAATGAGATTCAAGGAATAGTACTGACACTGATGGTCTTACAAAGCGATTCAAACCGTGGACCATCAAGAGGTTTGGTGAAGATGTCAGCCTTTTGGTTGTCCGTGTGGATGAATTCAAGACATACGATTTTATCTTCTACCAAATCACGGATGAAGTGATAGCGAATCTCTATGTGCTTGAACTTTGAGTGTTGAATAGGATTCTTGGAAAGATTTATGACACTAGTGTTGTCACAAAACACACTTATCGTTTCTTAAGGAATCCTATAGTCATGAAGAAGTTTCTTTATCCAAAGAAGTTGAGTACAACAACTTCCAGCAACTATATACTCAGCTTCAGCTGTAGATAGTGATACCAATTTCTGTTTCTTACTCATCCATGATACAAAATTGTTTCCAAGATAGAAACATCCGCCCGAAGTGCTCTTTCGGTCATCAACACTTCCTGCCCAATCCTCATCCGAGTGACCGGCTAGACAATCATTAGAGTCTTTTAAGTACCATAGACCACACTCGGGAGTGCCATTAATATAGTGTATGATTCTCTTCACAGCTGTCAAGTAAGACTCCTCAGGAGCTACTTGATAGCGAACACAAACTCCCACACTAAATGCAATGTCCGGCCAGTTTGCCGTGAGATATAGGAAACTTCCAATGATGCTCCTATACAAAGTTGGACTCACTTCTACCCCGAAAGAATCAAGACTAAGCTTGGTAGATGAACTCATAAGAGTGGAGGCATGCATTTTGGAATCTAGTCCAAACTTCTTGACAAGATTTCTAGCATATTTTTCTTGAGAGATGAATATACCATCCTTCCTTTGTTTAACTTGAAGACCCAAGAAAAATGTAAGCTCCCCCACCATACTCATTTCAAATTCTTTCTTCATTTCTTCAGAAAACTCTATAGCACAGGCGTCTATGGTGGCTCTAAATACTATGTCATCAACATATACTTGAGCTACAAGAAGATAGTTCTCATCCTTCTTTACAAATAAGGTCCAGTCGGCATACCCTCTTTTAAATCCTTTATCCAAAAGATAATTTGTAAGCCGATCATGCCATGCTCTAGGTGTTTGTTTCAAACCATAAAGTGCCTTCTTCAATCTCAAAACATGATCCGGGAAGTGAGGATCTTGGAAACCTTTGGGTTGTTCAACAAAGACTTCTTCATTAAGGTACCCATTGAGAAAGGCACATTTCACATCCATTTGGTAGAGTTTGAAATCCATAGTACATGCAATGGACAAAAGAATGTGAATAGACTTAAATCTAGCTACGGGAGCAAAGGATTCATCAAAATCTACTACTTCTACTTGAGTGTAACCTTGAGCCACCAACCGAGACTTATTCCTTATTATCTCACCATCTTCATCAGTCTTATTTTTGAAAATCCATTTAGTACCGATGACATGAGCGTCTTTGGGCCTTAGGACAAGTTCCTATATGTTATTCCTCACGAATTGATTCAGTTCTTCATGGTTTGAATCTACCCAGTTCTCATCTTGAAGGGTTTCTTCTACCCTTTCCAACTCAAATTGAGCAAGGTAGAAATGATAAGTCACTTGGTTTGCAATAAGTGTGCTTCCCTTCCTAAGAAGAAGATCTTCATCTAGAGAACTGATAATGTTACTTTTCGGATGACTTTTAACCACTCTTGATGATGGCTTCTTTGAGGTGGACCCTTCATCATTCTGGGAGACAGGAGGATGAACTTCCGGAGGGGTGAGAGGGCTTGAAGATCTAGACAATGATCTTGTCTCCATTCTAGAATTCACAGGAGTAGATTCTCTTTCCGGTGAATGTTCTTCCACTTCAACATCTTGGGCTTCAATCTCAACGGTAGTTTCTTAGGAGCTTGTTCCTTCTTCACTATAATCAATAGCTACTTTTGTTATGGCATCATCAATGACCACATTGATGGACTCTATCACCGTTTTTGTTCTCTTGTTGAAGACTCTATATGCCCGACTAGTGGTTGAGTACCCAAGAAAGATACCTTCATCAATTTTTGCATCAAATTTTCCAAGGTTCTCCCAATCATTTAGAATGTAACACTTACTCACAAAGACTCGAAAGTATTTCACTTTTGGCTTCTTCCCATTCCAAATTTCATATGCAGTCTTCTTTGTTCCCTCTCCGAAGAATATTCTATTAACAATGTGACATGAGGTGTTCATGGCTTCCCTCCAAAACTTTTGAGGAATTTGCTTGTTGAGTAGCATAGCTCTTTCCATTTCTTGAATCACCCGGTTCTTCCTTTCAACCACCCCATTTTTTTGAGGAGTTTTAGGGGCTGAAAACTCTTTCTTGATCAATTCTTCTCATAAAAAGACTCAAATCTTGCATTCTCAAACTCCTTGCCATGGTCACTTCTTATCTTGACAATTGGTACACCTTTCTTGTTTTGAAGCCTCTTGCAAAGATTCTCCATCTTCTCACATGCTTCCGATTTCTCTCTAAGAAATTCCACCCATGCGTATCTTAAGAAATCATCGACAATGACCATAATATACCGTTTTCCTCCTAAGCTTTCAGTTCTTGTGGGCCCTATTAAATCAACATGGAAAAGCTCTAAGCAATGTAATGTAGAGATCACATTCACCTTTTGATGATTCGCCTTTGTTTGTTTTCCCATTTGACAAGCACCACAAATGGTCTTCTCCACCTTTCCAAATTTTGGAAGCCCCACAATGGTTTCAAGTTTGGACACTTTTGCCACTTGTTTGAAGTTTGCATGGCCAAATCTTTGATGCCAAAGTTCCAACACATTGACTCGGGCACTCCTACAAGAGATATTTGGTGTAGGAACTACTCCATAGCAATTGTCAATAGTCCTATATCCCTCCAAAACTTGAATCCCTGCTTCATTGATGATCACACACCCTTTCTTTGAGAATTGAACAAGAAAGTCTTCATCACATATTTGAGTGATGCTCAAGAGATTCGCCTTAAGCCCTTTGATATATAGAACATCTTTCAATAGAGGTAGCCCCGAAATCTTAATAGTCCCTTTGCTAAGAACTTGAGAATGGCTTCCATCCCCAAATGTCACATAGTCACCACCCTTCTCTTTGAGAGACTTAAACAGTGATTTATCTCCTGTCATATTACAAGAGCATCCACTATCAAGATACCATAAACAAGAATTGAATACTTTCAAAGAGGTGTGCACAAACAAGCAAGCATGGGATAAGCACTCTTGACCTTTAAAAAGAAAATCATCTTCATTTTCTATTCTCTTACTAGATTGAATTCTCTTTTTAAGGTGATCAACCTTGTCACACAATATTCATTTTCTTTTTTTATACTTCTCAATCAAGGAATTTGACTCACATAGACTATTGTGCAAGACATGGTTCTTGTGTTCAAGATATTTTAGCATATGAAAAAACATTCTAGCATGTTTCTTTGTTTTTAATAACTCTAGGAGATCATTGTTAGGAAAATCTTTAAAAATACTCATAGAGTCATTATCACAAACATTTAAACCACAATTCAACATAGCCTTTTCCATAGCTACAAGGGATCTAGGATCACACTAAGGATTTAGAAATCTGTCAAAGTGTACCTGCTCTGATACTAAATGAAAGCTCACTTAGTGTGTAAAACACTAGTGAATGTTTAGACCCTCAATTACAAAATTACCAACACAAGCTTATACTCAAACAATATATGTGCGGAATGATAAATATAAGCTATACCCAAACAAGCAACCAACTCTAAGCCATAATTTAATCACAACACAGTAGTAATTAAAAACAAAGAGTAAGAGTTAGAGAGAAGCAAACACAAGATAACACCGGCACATGTTATCAAAGAGGAAACCAAAGAACTCGGTGAAAAATCTCTCCGCCACCCTCCAAGTGGTAAAATGATTCACTAGAAAATTAGTTGGGATACATGAATAGCAATAGACCCTCCAAGCTTAATCTACTTGATGCACTAAAACACTCCAAACTTCTTGCTCCAACAGGGTTACGCATAACTTTGTCTTCTCTAGTTTATTAGATCCTGCAATAAGCTGATTGCATCAACCAAATTGAATTGGTTCTCTCTTGAACTACTTCCCAAACACCAAAAACATTTTCACTGATATGAATATGGTGAGGTAAGGATTTGGCTAAAGATCCTCTCAAGGGTATGACAATGGAGAGGGTGAGAGTAGAGAAATTTGGAGAATCAAAGGCATAAGATTGTGGATAAATCAATCTTATTGTTCTCTAGGGTTTATCTCTCAAAATTCTCTCTAGAAGCTCTCTACGTTTAATGGGTATAAGGATATTTATAGCAGGGTATGAGAAGGAATATGAAAAGTCATTTTTCTGCAAAATAGGGTGCACTGACAAGTCACTCGCGACTGGGACAAGTCGTGAATTCCAGTCACCAGATAACAGAATGGACAGACTACTTTTTGTCTTGTAGTGATCCAGCTGTCCTGACCGTTCAACTTTCTGCATGCTTCACACGTGTGCTAGATTCTGGCAAGTCACCACTTGCGAGTCAATCGCATGAAATCTCTTGATTGCACACACTTGATCAATTCTTCACACTCTCTCACACACAACCCTTACATTATTCCCACCTAAATACAAGGTTTCTAAATGCTGAATTACAAGCAAATTTGACACAAAATAAAGCCAATACATAGTTGAATAAATTCAACTTTATATCTATAATTGCTCATGGAGTTCACTACTGCATTTGAAGTAGATTATGTTGTAAGAATTGCGTTGCTTTAAAGAAAGATTTTCTCAATTCACTTGGGAGCCTATCTGGGACGCCTAAATGTCCTCGTGCTTGAAATACCAAGATTATTCAAGGCTGTTATTGCCATAGTTTTGAAATCCGGACCGGACCGTACGGTCCGACCCGGTTAACCAGGAACCGTCCACTTGAATGGTTCTTTTACTTTCAAAACTCACTCTACACAAAAATTCAATGAACCGTGCGAACCGAGGTCGAACCGCCTGGGTTTAAGAACCATGACCGGGTCTCACGGTTCACACCAAAGCTCAAAAAACAAAAAAACAAAAACGAGTTCATTAGTTCATCTCCGGTGAAACTGAGTTGTTTTGCCACTTTGTGCCATTTTATGTCTTTTAATCTCCCATTCTCAACCCCAAATTTGAAATTGCAATCCCAAAACACACTAATAGATCCACATAAAATGAAATGAAAAGCACAAACCTTTTTTTCTTCTACCTCATCTGCATTTTCCTTCTTCCTCTTTTCCGTTTTGCTCCTTCTTGCTTCTTCTATCACCAGACACCAGTCACTAGTACCCAAAACCAAAAGACAAGTCTTTTTTCTTTTTCAATGAGTGTCTATCACTCTGGCATTGGCTGGCAGGCACTACCCTTTCCCCATGTGAAGAGTTTGACACGTGGCTACCTCTTCACCTTTCATTTGGTTTGTAAATGTTTTTTAAACTTATTTGATTTGATTGCTTCTACATACGGTAAAATCCCACCAATTCCCACAAATTTACTTACTGCCTTTGTACTGTCAATATAAATGTAACTGTAGATTAAAAAAATGCACAAAACACATTGCATATATTTATAAAAAGTGTACAATATTATACATATTTACATGAAAGTTGTGATATAAAAAATATATTTGAAAGATGATCTTTATATTTATTTGGTTTATTTTAGTTAAATTTTATATTCATATTGATTTAATATATTGATTTATATTAAATTAATTATGACGTCATCACGGTTCAACCTCAAAAACTTTAAACCTCTTTCTTTTACGGTTCAATGAATGATCCGGGTCTGAAAACCATGGTTATTGCTCCTTATCTTGCAGGCCGGTGATGGAAAATCCTATAAACATTTTCAAGTCTATGAAAATCATTACAATCTAATTTATAATTCATGAACCTACAATCTTCCTTGGCATTACAGGATAGCAAATACACACATCACAGGCCTTTAGCATAACCTGGAGAGGAGAAGCAATAAGACTATTGGTCTAATCAAAACTACGGCAGGAAAGGACATCTCAATTTATACAACTATTAGTTTATTTTATAAATTAAAAAAAAAAAATTGAAAAAGATATGCCGTCAATTATTAGAGAATCTGTTATTAAATAAAGGGACGTCACTGACATAAACTTAAGCCTTGGCATCTCGTGTGTATGTGGAATTCTTGAAATGATTACAAGAAGAGTTTTTTTTCTTTTTTCTTTTTTTTTTTTTTCTTTTTTTTTTTTTTTTTTTTTTTAGATACAGAAGAGTTCAATATTGAGGATACAAGATTTGTGTGACTAAAAATTCTTCCATCGCAAGTCTATCAGATCCCTTAATATTGAAAAATAGTAAGGCCTATTTTTCTATCCTCAATTACCTTTATCTGCTGCAAAGCTATAGAATCATATTAATTTAACAAACCATAAGCCAAGATCTATGCTGCTCAGGACTTTTTGAAAAGTCCAGCACTCTGGAATGTAGAGAACTTTTGAAACATTTGAACCAATGAGAATCTTCATTACACTACACTTAAAACAACATAACCCAGTTTCAGTAACTGTGGTACAAAACAAATCCTGTTTAAGAACAGCATCCAAGCATGCAGAAGGGAAGATCTCATTATTGCAGGAAAATTCCTTAAAAAAGGGTACAACATTATTGCATCCTATGATTTCCAAGCATCCGCTACCTCTGGACCATGGGTCTGTGGCCTCAGAATTTTAAGATGCTTGCACAGGAAATTCGCTGCTTAAAGGGTCCAAAATTAGCTGCTTTCCATTTTTCCTTTGATTGCAACTCTCACAGCAGCCCAAACACCATTTTTTCCCCTCTTAGCTGTTAGCACTATTGGTAATAATGGCTACAATACATATAATATATTTATATTCCTAGTCATACCATACCCTGTCATTGAAATATGACTAGTAAACACCCCCCCCCCCAAAACTCCCAAACTGTAACAATCCAAATGCAAGGGTGGGTCATTAGATACTACGTAGCAAACAACATAGTGGGAACATAACTAGAAAAATTAAGTAATATTCAGTAAGCGCCACAAATCAATATTCAATGGTTATGCATTTCAAGATATATAAACTTTGAAGGGCAACAACAGCATTGAGGAAACTTCTTGAACAATCATTTGCAGAAACAGCCTCAACAATGTCAATAAAATTTTAGTTCAAAATAAAGTGGAAAGTAATACAATTCTAAACAGTACTTTAGATTTCAACATCCAAGGGGAAGCCACAGGCCAATCAGTGAGGGGAGGAAGTCTATATTTAAGACATCCTGTTCAATTATCAGTGTCACAATTGGTATAAAAGTAGTTCTTTCAAGGGTCTTGCAGAGAAGCTTTAGGTGTATGCACGTCTGAGCAGGTCAGAATCTCTGAGATAAACTTTATCAAAGAGCAGAGCCCACCCAAGAAGTTATGATCAATAATACCCTTGCCTTCCACGACATGTGCAAAATCAACAAGTTTAACTTCAGCACCGGAACTCATTTCTTTCACTACTGATTCCTTCTCATACACCATAAGAACTGAACAAGAATAGAAATGTAAAATTGTTTGATGCTCAAACCATTCTTTGAGCTCCAGCAGTTGTGCCAAAATTCCACCAGAACCACCATAAATAGTTGACGCAAAAGTACAATCAGGGTCCACACCTGCAGGTGAGTTAGAAGAAATAAACTGCCTCAGGACTAACCTAACATCCTCCACAGTAAATTTATGGATAAGCTTCCTATCAGGCTTCCAGAACCCTGATCCTTCGTTCTCATATATCTGCAACCCATCTATCCTAAACCCCAGTGCAAGGCTCGATCTTTTTGTGTCTTTCATAAAGCACTTTTGGATATAGTCCTCTGATGCTTGAGGGTACCATGTTCTGGATCCTATCTTAATGTCCATGATTGATGGATTGAGGCGACCGAAGAAAATATCTTGCAACACAAGATGAGGTTGCTTCCCAGACCCATTGGATGCCTCTACAAGCTGAGTGCCATGAAAAGTAGGAAAGAATCTGCGGATGTGATTTGGAATGTTAGTGTTGGAAGAGAACGATGTATAGAAAAATACTTCTTTGGACCCACGATCATCACTTTGAAGAGGCTTGTAGAAGAGCCCTGAATCATCTACCAAAGGACCAAGCTTTCCATCACGTGCCCGGTGGCCAGCAACCTGATGATTTGGGACCTTAAGCATGGTACAGAGTATAAGAACCTCACAGCAAAGTCACTGTTGATTCTTTTCAACTTTATTTGTCTCGTGTAGATACTGCTCTATCAGATGCAACTGAATATAAAAGAAACAAGTGCCTCCTACAGACTTGAATGGATATCCCACTGTTAAACACTTTATGAACAAAAAAAAAATGAAGACTGCATAATAAAGTAAGGCAATGGTCTCCACATTAAACAAGCAATAAAATTGTGACCACCATTTTAGAACGGACTTCATTGATGGAAACAAGATATCAACAATTATAAACCCTTCCAAGCATCCACCAAACCCCTTGCCAAGAAAAATCAGAGAAAAAAAATTACGAATCAACCTGTTTATTCTTTTTTCCACAAAGAAAAATAAATTTTCGAGTTATGAAAAATAACTTCAAGGATACAAGAAAAGAAGTTGAATAACCATTAGAATTAAGCACTCTTATATTCTGATTCTCAAGAAGTGATCAACACAGATAATTTATTCTTAAGACACCACCAATTAAATGTTTCAAATGTTTTAGACAGTCCCTGAATGCATTATCACCTCAAATTCTGCATTGAGGAACTCTGACCTAATAACTTTACTCGTTATTTTAAATAAGTAAATAAAAATACAGGTACTATATAAGATTACTCATGCATGATTGGCATATAAACTGGTAAATGGTCCAACAGAAATGATGTTGTGATATTCTAGCATTTCTTCCTTAACCTAGGAGAAA
This sequence comes from Quercus aquifolioides, assembly GCA_019022515.1. NCBI lineage: Eukaryota > Viridiplantae > Streptophyta > Magnoliopsida > Fagales > Fagaceae > Quercus > Quercus aquifolioides. The sequence continues at coordinate 418,207 of JAFHAW010000270.1, forward strand.
ATTTCTCATATACATAAGATGTCTATATAAGGATATCTTTATAATGAGATCACTCCAAATCCAAATCAACAAAAATCTCTAAAGGAAGATGAGTTGTGTATTATTGTTCAAAAACAAAAGAAAACATCAAGCGTATTCATGCTATCCAAATTCCTATGAAACAAAATTTTAATAGCTATTCCTAATGTAAAGCATGTTTGGTTTGGACACTTCAATGATTTAATAGGTATTCCAAGCGTATTCATGCTATCCAAGTTCAATCTCACCCACTATTTATATAGTCTTCCCCTTCGGAGAAATCCAATCTGTGGGCTCAATACCATAAGGGTTGGCAAGAAAAAGTATGGTTCTTCTTGCAAACAAGACAGGTATGATATAATGTAGTCCACTAATATGATATAATACTATGAATCTATGAATATAATTTTCAGGCAAAGAATTAAGGAAGTCAACAATATACATCATGATATATTAACAATACATTGACAATTGCATATAGTTAGAGAATGGATGGCGTGCATATCCAAATCATATTTTTACCATATTTTATGATTTTTCATCTTCTGACTCATTAAAACAACAAAATGCTTTAAATTGTGGAGCAAAAACATTTATAGTAATATTAATCATAATCAAAACAAGAGGATTATCCATCCCACTCATATGATAAACCTCAATCAAGCAGAGAGAGAAAGAGAGAGAGAGTGATGATGTTACTGGTATCCGGCAGTGGCAATTTGAAGCAATAAGAAACACCAAAACTTATTCTAAGAATGGGAAAGAACCATAAAGAAAAATAAAAATGTACCCTTTTCAATCGGCTCTAAACAGAGATCAACTTGAAAGGATCCGTTCTCAAAAGAAGACAGGAAGCTGGGTGTTATTATCGAATCAGAATTTGTGGCGGAGCCGCGGAGGTTCGGTGGCGAGAGAGGGTAGAAGGCAGTTTAGAGGAAGAGCACGTTGAAGGAGCTTCGGCCTTGGGCTGAGCTTGAGAGACAGCAGATAAGAAATCGAGTGCCTTTTTTTTTTTTTTTTGAAAGGGAATCGAGTACTTTGAATATAGTATTTGAATATTCATTATTCAATACAAAAAATAAATAAATAAAATAAATTGGGTCAAGAGCAGGCATAAAAGTTGTGTTTACATTAGCCAATCCTGACCTACCATATCACCAACCTCCTTTTCTTTTTTTTTAGCGAAAAGATTAAGAATTAAGCCTTTCTACCTTTTTTTTCTCTTCTCTCTTCACCCGATTTCTCCATCTCTGAATCAAACCCACGACTTTCATGGTTGAAGCTTCAAAGCTCAACACAAGCCACCAACACCACTGTTATGGCCAAAACTCCATAGTTAAACCAATAGCCACTATCGCGAGCTACCGCAAAAAAAATGGTGACATGGCAGATCAGGATTGGCTAGCGTAAAACACACATTTTACGCCAGCTCTTGACCCAATTTATTCTCAAACAAAAATACGACTTTCATATCATCCCTACATTTTGGAGTTACAATCAATTTAGTCCCTACATTTTAATAGCAGTCAATTTAGTTTTTGTTATTACTTATTTTCAACTTACCAACTCAACATTTTAATAAATAAAAAGGTCACATTAGAAAAAACAAAAACAAAAAAAACTCAAGTCATCGGCCTTCTTAAGTGCACATGTTCCTAGACGTGGCAAAACGGGCGGGTCGGGTTCGGGTTCGAGTCGGGTCAATCAAGTCGCGGGTCAAAACGGGTCATTTTTAAACAAGTCAATTGGGTTGTAGGTCAATCGGGTCGTGGGTCA
>JAFHAW010000270.1:432500-479375 GCA_019022515.1 Quercus aquifolioides
ACGAAACTCTTCTTAAATTATCTTGTTTTGTAACACCTTACCCTCTTCTTCACCATCTTGTTTTACTTCATTTCGTTTTAAGCATTTAAGAAGATGGCGATACAAGTTTGATGTTCTATTATTACACAATTCCATTATATTGAATTGTGTAAGTTCTTAGAAAATTATGTATATTAAATATATAGAATTATGTACATTGTTTGAAAATTGTGTAAATTTAATTTACATAATTAATTACATTCATAAAAAAATGAGTACGTTGAGTATGCATAACTTAGTACATTCTTTGAAAATGTGTACAATGAATATATAGAATTATATACATTCTTTAAAAAATGTATACACTAGATGTACACAATTGTGTTTCTTGTTTTGAAAATTGTGAACGTTGATTATGTACATTCGTTGAAAAATATGTACTTTGAATGTATAAAATTGTTTACTTCCTTCAAGAATTGTGTACTTTGAATTTACAGAAAAATGTGTATATTGAATGAATTGAATTGGTTACGTCATTTGAAAAATTATGTATGTTAAATATATAAAATTGTGTATATTCTTTGAAAAATGTGTCGTTGAAATGTAATTAATTGTGTATATTTATGGGTGCAATGCGATTGATGGCCTCATGAGCAACCACAGAGAATGATATAGAATTCAATGGCAGAGGAACGAAGTCATTTGATTTGGAAGAGGAAGTTTCAACATTGGAATTAAAAATGGAGACCATGAACGAGTTAAGAAGATCCAACTTGCTTCTAGAAAGTTCTATACTTAGAAGAGAAAGAGCCGAGTCGGAATTGCTACAGCTAGCAACCTCGGAGGAATCAACAACATTATACATTGGTGCATTTGATTAGTGATCTCCTATTCCAAAGAGAAATCCAAAGGCGGTAATTATTCATCCATATACATCACCAATGAGTCACTTCAATGAAGCTCGAAGTTGAAATTGGTTTTGGTAACAACAACCTTCTCCTCCTTGTCCTTGAAATCGATAGTTTGTGTAGCAGAATTAGAAGACCGTAACTAATTAGTTTCATTAACAACAACCTTGTCCTCGAAATCGATAGATTGTGTAGCAGAATCAGAAGACTGTAACTAATTGGTTCTGATAACAACAAGCTCTTCCTTCGCGTCCTCAGAATCAACAGCTTGTGCAACAGAATTAGAAGACTGTAACCATTGGATAAACAGCAATAAATTCAACTCAGACTCACTTTGATGGAAATTGTCATAACTGGGAAATAAATACCATAAGAAGCCAGGGATTTCATTCTCATCCATCATTATTAATTCTCTCAACAACGTAAGAAATAAATATAGGAAATAAATAAAATATACTACTAAACTTTGCTTCGGTGTGTGTTGGAATAGGAGTGCTGAGTGCAATTTATATACAAGAGGGAGAAAGATTTAAATACAATTTGCAAAAGGACAAAGACAATCATGGTTCACCACCTATTATGCAGTAAACATAATATCATACATACATGACATCAACCAAGCATGTTAATCATTCAAAGCATTGCATTTGCATGTTCACTATTAAGAAACAAGTCATCATATCAAACATGCATATTCATACTCATATATGTGACTTACCTTCACTTACCCCTAAGTTTTTTTTTTTTTGTGATTGGAAAATGTAATAATCCCAAATTATAGTAAATGCTCTAAACTAACCCTTACCCAAAAAATAGAAAAGCCTTTGAGCACGCTCGTGAGCGCGTGCTCAGAGGCTAGTATTATTTAAAAATTGTGTACTTTGAATATATAGAATTTTGTATATTTTTTGAAAAATTGAATATGTTGAGTATACATAACTTAGTACATTCTTTGAAAAATGTGTACATAGAATGTATAGAATTGTGTAAATTCTTAAAAAAAAATGCATATGTTGAATTTACACAATTGTGTTAATTCTTTGAAAATTGTGTAGTTAAATGTACATGGTTGTGTACATTCATTAAAAGATGTGTATGTTGAATATTCAAAATTGTGTATTTCATTTGAAAATTGTGTATTTTGTATATACAAAATTACGTACATTTTTCTAAAAGTGTGTACTTTGAATAAACCGAATTATGTACTTCTTGTGAAAAGTTGTGTACATTAAATATATAGAACTGTTTACATTATTTGAAAAATGTGTGCGTTGAATGTACTTAATTGTGTACATTATTTGAAAATTGTGTATGTTGAATGTACAGAGTTGTGTACATTTAAAAAAAAAAAATTGAATGTTGAATACACAAAATTGAGTACATTATTTGAAAAATGTGTAAATTAAATGTATATAATTATGTATATTATTTGAAAATTGGGTGTGTTGAATGTACAAAATTGTGTACATTTATTGAAAAATAGTGTACATTGAAATAGTAATGTTACAGTCACAAATTATTTTACAACATTTTTACAATATGTTGATGTGGCCAACCTCATATTGGTTTTCATCTAGGCCCACTATTAAGATCATTTTTTCATTTACCAATAATCACTCACCACATCAGCAGTTTGTAAATTTTTTTGTATAATAGTTTGTATCTCTAGTATTATTCATTACAAAAAATGTAAATTATTTAAAAATATATAGACATTACACATACCATATTGTGTACTTTTAAAAAAAATGTATGATAAATATATAGAATTGAGTAATGTGGGAGTCAAAAACCACCATTCCCCGAGGATAATATATGGGTTCTCGGGAAGTAATTTGATTGATTAACAATTTATTTATAAAAGAGAAAAAAGGGAATAAACAATCCACAATGGGAAACTCAAGCAATTGATTTCATGAAGTAATGTTCGTTCATAGTAAGACTAATGTGTTACAAGAGAAAAATTCAACTTCCTGTGGTGTTACACTACATCAGTTTTTTGGCATTTCACTCCTCCTTCTACTATTTCTCTCTCTTTTTTTAGTCCCCCCTTCTTTTCCTATCTTCCCCCTTATATAGGTATCTTTTTGTTCTTATCTCTACAGCTGTCCTGTTGCCAGCTGAGTTTTCAGGGATATTTTCTTCTCCTTTATCGGTTTCCTCCCTTCCCTTATCTTGGAATTTTGACTTTTGGGGATGTTTGTACTGTTTAGGTTGTTCCATATGCATTCAATGCCGCAAAGGTTAGGTGGAAATCCCTTCATTAATGCGGAGGTGAAGATCTTCAACTTTCTTGTGTGTTTTAGAAGTCTCCCGAGGTTCTAGGTACCTTCTAAAAATCAGACATGGATTATCAGTGCACCTCACCTTGAGTAAGGCTCGGCTCTCTTTAGCTTATTGCCTTCTTCATAGGAACAATCTACTAAAGTTTCCCTCCTCCTCCTGGGTGCTCGGGATGACCCTATTGCCTTTCTTCCATACCCTACAACCCATTGGGCCCTCCTACAAGTATACATGTTTGGCCCAATTCATTTCACAGGGCCCAATTCGTATTGGGGGTTTAGGCTTGGATGGGGACTCTTCCACTCCCCACAAGTTCAATATTAGAGAAATGTGTACATTTAATGTACATCCTTTAAAAAATGTATACATTGAATGTACACAATTGGGCATATTATTTTTAAAATGTTTTGTTAAATTTACAAAATTGTGTACCTATAAATCTACCAAATTTTAGCATTTGATTTTTAAATAAATAATAAAAAATCTGAATTATTTTAATTTAAAAAAAAACCAGGGTCAGGTTAGACTAAGGTGGCAGTAGTACAGATTAGTAAGGCGTAAATACATTTTTTGGTCCCTACATTTTGAGCCACTTCCCATTCTGGTCCCCACTTTTTTTGTGGATGCAGTCCCTAAAATCAAAAAAACTGTTCTCATTTTAGTCTCTATTATCATCTCACTAAAGGAAATAGCTTACGTGATAAACAGAGTATACTGTTGGCATATTAGACAATGACATGACAATTAAAATAATATTAAAATTTTTAACTAACATTAAAAAAAGTCTATGTCAGCATTTAAATTAATAAAAAGGCACATTAGAAAAAATTAAAAACAAAATTCCTAATTTTTTTTAAAAAATAAATAAATAAAATTAACTTTTCAGAAGAACATGTTCATGTTTTTTGTGTTCTTCTCTACCTATTTATGTTTAATCCTTATTTTCTTGTCTTTTTTGTACTTTTTTTTTAACCAAATACTTCAAAACTCAAATCAATAACAGTTAAACAAAATAACATTTTATTAAGCTTTTTTTTTTTTTTGCAACCAAATGCAATTGTTAGGAACCCACATTTGGGAATAGAATGCATTCAGTTAGTTAGTTGGTTAGTTAGTTACAATCCCAAGCATGTTAATCACATTTAACATGTGTTGGAATTATTAATGCACATGAGGAATAATAGGACCATTAGGATAAGGCCATGTGGGCCAATAGAATAGTTTCATGGTTTTATAAATACCAACTTGTAATCATATTTCCATCATTAAGGAATAAACCAATTTCTTAGTGTATTAATGCATCTCTCTCTGTCTCTCTCTTAATCTCTCTCTTTCTCCATAGAGGGTAACTATCTCGAATTAAGTCAATTTCCCTACAATTCCCGTCAATCCCCCTATAATTCCTATCCAATCCCATTAGGAACCACTAGGTTTCTAACAGCAACAAATTCTCATTCACAAACATATAAAATTCTCATTCACAAATCCATAATGTTCCTTTTCAACTCATGAAAAATCAATTGTAAATAAATCAAACCCACACCACACACAACCAAAAAACCGACCCACCAATTGCGAACCCTACCAATGGAGCCAATTGACCATCATGACCCAAAAAACACAATCAACACCACTGGTCTGGCCTAGCCACCACGGATCTCCACCTCCACCACCAATTTGAGCCTCTTTCTCTCTCTCTAACCCAAATCAAATCCATATCAATGGTGAACGACGAAATGAGAGAGAGAGAGAGAGAGAGAGAGAGAGATTTACTATTGTATATCCTTAGGGCATATGCTAGTAAAATTATTTTTTGAATGCCAAATATTATTTTAATGATCACATCATTTTCTATTGTGCCAGTAGTGCACTTTGTCTGTCACGTAGGCAATTTTTATTAGTGAGATGACGGTAATAATTAAAATGAGAACATTTTTTTGATTTTAGGTATCATACAAAAGAAAAAGTGGAGACTTAAAAAGGGGAATGGACCTAAAATATAAGAAAAAAAAGAAAAAAGAAAAAGGGTGTATCTACTCTCATTAGTAATTACCCCACTCACTGATGGCAGGGAAAGGCGCGGCATGTCTCCAGTTTAAATGAACTAAACTAAACCCTGGGCAGGGCAGTGGGCACTCAAAAAGAGTTTTAGGGTTTAGGAAGAAGATGGGGTTGGCCGGGATGGAAGTTCCAATTATCGGCTCCGATTCCGTCAACTGGGTTGAGCTCTTTGTCTCTCCTTCATCCTCTACTTCTACTTCACCGCCTTTCGCCCCTCTGACCGTAGAGGATTACTCCTCCTCTTGCTCTATCATTCAACATCATCACGATTCTCCTGCCTATCTCATATGGTTGGTATTCTTTCTTTCTTTGTTTCTCAACTTCCATTTTCATTGAATTGCTATTCTAATCGACTCAACTATTCGCTGCAACAGGAGAATTCACAAAACCCTTCCTCATTCCCTTGAATTGCTACAGCTTTCTTCTTCTACTAATGCAGGTTTTCCTTCCGTCGGTCTTCGATTCACTTTCCCCGATGCGCTCTCTCCCTTCGCTTCTGTTTGTGTCTCCCAAAATCAGATTACTCTCTATGTTTTGACCATCTCGGGACTCGCTTACCTCTTAAAACTCACCAACAACATTTCCACCTATAATGTTTCCAATTCCACTTTCCCACCAGATCATCTTTTTGAGTTTGATATTCGTCGCACTCATTCCAACCATGGACCCATCACGTCTGTAGCAGCAACCGCAGGCTGTCTTGTAGCTGGCTTCAATGATGGATCTGTCTGCTGCTTCCAACTTGGCACCATACTTGACCACACTGCTCCTGGTATTATCATCATATTCTAATTTCAACAATGTCACTGACTATTATCACTTTTCACCACTAACATGCCTGCCTGCCTGCTTGCTTAGGTTTTGTCCATGAGCTGCGCGATGATTCAGGAATGGGTCGTTTGTGGGGTTTCATGTCCAGGTATCAGAAAACTGTTTCCGTATTTATTTCTCATATCATCCAAATCAATCTGAATTACAATGTGAAATGTGATGGGTTTGTGCATAGTATATATATGTGTATATTCAACAAATGTTCCGTTAACCAGTTAGATTGACTGTCTAGATTATTTCCCCGTCTAACGGAAGTTCTGGCCATAATTTTTTTAAGAATTTGCTGCTGTTGTGGGATGCTTATTTAAAGGTTTCCTATCTTGTAATAGGATATTGGATGGCGATTAAGTTATTGGGAGAGTAGCATTTTGCGCTCAATGTTTTTTACTCTTGTTTCTTTGAGTTCAAACTGCTTTAGTGTATGTTTGGAATGGAGGGAGACAGGAGGACAGGGGAGGAGGATGAGCCATCTTCCCCTCTCTTCTCATCTCCACCCATCAAACATAGTATTAGATTTATCATGTCATTTGGCTTTGGGCCTCTTGATTTTGGTTGTAATGAATGAAGTGAGTTAATAGGAAGAAGATTCTAAGTACACACATGTCTTTTATTATACTTATACAAGTCTTTACTTGCCTCTTGTTAAAGAATCAGTTCCAATATAAAAGAACACTCTTGATACTCTGGAAATCATGATTTTGGCATAAGCAGTATCAAATTATTGAATTTGATTTTGACATAAACAGCATCAAAATATTTCTTTTCAAAAGGTAAATAATTTCCTCTTATTAAGAAAAAGAGCTACCCATGTACACTAGCCGTATACAACTGGACACACTTGGACAAGGAAGATAGAAAAAAAAAAAATACTAATAATAAAACATTTAGGAAAACCTCTAGGAGGCCACATTTAGGCTGCTGTAACATCAAAATATTCATTTTGATTATTTTTGAAAGGAATGTGATTTTATGGTGGCAAGTTCAAGAGTGAGGATGAAATATTGAAAGCTATAATAATTATGTTAAGGTGTAGGCTGCTGCAAAAGAAGAAAAATTAAAAGCTCTAAGAATAAGGTACTGTGCTGCATATGGAGGCTGGGAAATCTCTGCTGTTGTGTAGTTGTATCTTTTTGTTATTGTTCTTGTTAGTTAGAAGGTGTTTCTGCTATTTTGTGTGTTGCTGGGCTTTATCTGTAATTTTGGTACTTGTTTTTCTAGGTATTGAGCTGTAACTTTCTTTCTTTGTTTCACAATAATAGTAAGGTTACTGATCAAAAGGAAAAAAAAAACATTAATAATAAGGTTGTATCTAGTGCACAAAGCTCCTATTTTTGTGGGGTCTAAGATTGGGGATTGCCGGATTGGTGATAGGTAGGTAGCCTTAAACCAGTTGTTTTTTAAAGAGGTTGATTCCAGTACTAAAACTTGCGACCTGTTGCCTTTGGTGGAAGGCACTTGCCATTGCAGCAAGGCCCAAGCTTTGTTTTATAATAATAGAGTAACTAAGTTTGTGGTAGTCATTACCCTACAAAAACTCTGTTTCATTGTTTGAATAAATTTTTTAATAAAAACAATAAAAGAGAGAAAAATGTGATTTGATTTCATACTTTTAACCTACTGCGACCCATATCATCTCTTGCTTTCCTTCTATTGGGATTACTGAGGCCTTGATTTCCAGTCTTATTGATGTTCATAATGCTAGTACTGCTATAACTTGTTAATTTTTTTAATCACTGATTAACTTGTAAATATTTGTCATGCAGGGGTAGGATTGTAGGACCTGTGCAGGACTTAGTAATATATGAGGTGCATGGAAAACAATTTCTATTTGTGCTTCATTCTGATGGGATCTTACGAGTATGGGATAGTACAAGTCATAGCAGGATCTTTAGTCATTCAATGAGCATTTCAGAATTGGCAGGCAATTTCAATTACTTTCTTTTTTCCTTCCCAAACTTTCAATTTGTTCAATCATTGTATATTCATTTCTAGACTCCCATTACCTCTCAAAAAAATTTTAGACAAAAATTTATTATTCAGTGTGTTTGGGTGAGTATATTTTCCTTGGCTTATTTTGCTTAAGAAATAAGCAAACTAGCAAAGTAAATAAACATTTGTACCTAGAAAAAAATTGAAGCTTGAAAAAGCTGTAATAAATCAGAATATAAGCTTAACCAAACACACTTTGTCTTACTTTTGGACTCCTTAAATGATACACTATTCTTAGATCATTGATTAGGTTTTGTCAATGAACTTTGGCTCAAATGTCACTTCTTCCTCTCTCAAATGACAAAAATTTGGTCTGTTCTGCGAATATCTGCTGTATCACCAGGAAAATATTGAAAAGGTGTTTAGAAAAATTAGGCAATCATGAATTAGGTGCTCAATAAGGTGTTCAGCAAATATGATTCTGTTTGCATAAAGTTCTCACAATTATAGTTGGTGCATCGAACAAAAAATATTGATGATGAGAAGTGAAGGTGATGCAACGATGTCAAAGGTGATTGGCTTCAAGCAAATATTTGGTATTGAAAGGAATGTAGTGAAGTTTGCTCCGCTGTAAGTTTGCTGCTCATACTTTATGGAGTGAAGTTTTTTTCATGTTTGGGATTCAGTGGGTGATACTGAGGACAGTTGCTTCTCTCCTTTTTGCATGGAGGAATTGTTTGGGGAAACACTCTTCCAATGTTTGGAATATGCCAGCTTGTTTGATGTGGTTAATTTGGAGGGAACGAAATACCCACACATTTGAAGATATTGAGAGATTTGTTGATCTTTTGAAGTCTTTGCTAGTTAGGACCTTGTTTGAGTGGTCTCGGATTTGGAATTTTACGCAATGTATTTTTTCATCTTTGATTTCCTACAATCTGTTAATTCTTCTTTTTGATTTTTTTGTATTTGTTTTGAGTACAATTTGTTCACCATCGTGAACATGATGTACTTTTGTTCAATAAAGATTCTATTACCTATCCAAAGAAAAAAAGGAATGTAGATGGATTTATTGAAGATTTGAAAGCTTACATATTGTGTAGAGATTTGGCACTTTTTGAGAGTGGATTATGCTGCTGGGTCTAGCAATAGTTGGCATGAAACTTGGAAAATGTTAATGAGATTCTACGAGAAGTTTTAGATAGAATCTTTTTCTCAATGAGAGAAAAAGAGATAGAGACTATGTTTGTGATAGTTGTAAATGGGTGTTTCTATTACAGATGCCAATGAGCTCCAGCTCAATGCACCTCCTTTGCAATAGGAAGGTAGACAGTGATGTTATAGGTTCAAGACTCACATAGATGTGTGTGTAATTTACCAATAAAAAAAGGGCAAGACTTAGGTACAGTATTTAGGTGTTGTTCTTTAGTTTTCCCTCTTAAGATTCTGTCATGTGAATTTTTTTTCATGGGATGAAAGTGTATTTTTTAGTTAAATAGGCACATGGCAGAATCTTAAGAGGGGAACCTAAGGAACAACACCTAAGTACTGTACCTAAGTTTTGTCCATAAAAAAATATTATTAACCATGCTTCCTATGCCATCTAAATAAAAACTTTTTTTTTTTTTTGGTTTATTTGTTTTGCAAGCATTTAAAATGCCATGTCAAGATGACATAATTTACAAAAACTATCTGTACATGTTTCTTCTTTGACCTTTTCATCTATGTTCTTGTTTTCAATATTGATGGAAAATTTTGACGTAAGAAAAAATTTGGGAATTTGTCTATTTGTGCTTGTAGTGGGTTAAGGGGTCAGGAGTTGTGGATCTAGGGTTTAAAGTTGTAGAATTAAGGGTTAGTACTTAAATTAGATAGGTTTCATTAATTTTTTTTTTTTTTTTTGATAAGTAATAAAACTTAGTTAAAATTAAAAACGTAGACCATGTACATAGATTACAAACAAACTAAGCACCAAAAGGACAATAGTCAAGTATCTCAAACATGTGATCAAAGGAAAATAGAGAGGAAGCATTCATCCACTCAAATAAAGATCTGAGAAGAATAAGCTTAAGAACAGGCACTGATTTCTCCCATCCCTCAAAAGTCTGTGCATTCCTCTCACACCAAAGGCACCACATGAGACAATGGGGGATCTTGCTCTAGATCATATGACTTTTGGGTCCACCCAACCTTCTGTTCCAGCTATTGAGGAGATCTTCAACACCCTCTGGCATAACCCACATGATCCCAAACAATTTGAAAATCATGTTCCATAATGCATAAGCAGTGGGGCAATGAATAAGCAGATCATAGGGTTTGATAGGAAAGAGGAAGGGTTTGAAATGGGGTTGTAAGGAAGTAGGAAAAAGGAGAAATATATGGTGTTCAAGGTTGTATGAACAGCACCCGTAAACAATAGCATAAGAATTAGAAGAAGAAAAGAGAGAATAGAAAGGGGAAAAGAACACACGAAGGCCAACATGCATCAATGCTCAAGACGCTCAATATTTTTATTAATAAACTCCATCTATTCTTCAAGAACATAAATTATATATAGCCAAAAGCTTATTGTTTCCAATGGAGACATCCAAGGTTCAAATTCCCCCTCCCCAACTAGCCAATTGGATTGAGCATAAATAAATATGACTAGTAACCTAAAAACCTAATAAGGTAATCACTAATGAAAGACTAATTTGGACCCAAAGAAAAGAAAACATAAGATAAGACTCAACTAAATTAATAAAATAACCTTGATTTGCAAGAATTGTAGAAATGACAAATTTGCCATTGAATACAAAAACTGACCATAACTTGTTAAATAAAGACCCAAATTAAATTTTTTTTAATCCTAAGACACATATAACTAGATCTTTAAAACCGCATAAAATTTACTTCAAGTTGGACTTCACATGTGGTCCCATAAAATAAATCTTGAATATAGATAACTTTGTGTAGTAACTAATTAATCTTCATGGTTGCATCAATTTTTTAGTTGCTTATGGTTACTGTAGTGTGTACTTATTTCTACAACGTTTGCTTCTTTCTTGTACTTTCAGGAGCTACTTGTAAAAGGTTATGGGTGGGCCAAGTTGAAAATGATTCAAGTATAATTCCATTGGCTATCTTGTATGGAGAAACCTCGGTATGTATTTTTCTAAATGATACCAAATGTTTAACTTGTTTTCCGAAGCCTAAAAAGTTTTGTTGTTGAAAATTATTTGTCTCAAAACCTTAGGGTATTGAAAATCGTTACACTAAACAGCCCCCCATCCTAATAACAATGAACCCATTATAGGTCTTAAAGTGCATAACAACAAGTGGGGTTTCCTTAAGTCAAACTGAAGATGTATTATGTATTCCTAAGTCTAATTGATGTCATGATGCGAACAATCAATTCTTATATTAGAAAGTGGGCTAACAATATATATTAAGTATCGTTTACTATCTGATATAAACTAGTCAATTTAAGCTATTAGCAAGTGATTAACAATGCATATTAAGCACAATGTTTACTGAAAAACCCTTTACATAAGCTTGGAATTGCACATGGATCCTGATTGGAAACAAATACACTTTCTTCCAACCTGTTGATCCCAAGTATGATGATTGTAGAGTCCTAAATTCTTAGTTCTTTGTGGAAGAGTATAAACCTCTAATTAGTAGTACTCTACTCTTCCAAGATACTACTAAACTTGAGTAGGACAAACGTGGGAATTATTTTTCTGGTGTAAGCAACCTTTGTTGGATTTATCAGCTCCGTCATAATTATTTCTCCAGCCAATAGGATGATAAAAGGATGGAGGGTTATTATGCTCAATTCAAAAAACATGTGAGTAGCTTAACATCTTTTTTTTTTAATTGGTAAGTTACACGTGAGCCCAGTGGGGTCTTCAATCCAGAACCTCACCCTCTAACCATTTTTTTAAATTCAATTGTTATATTAAGAAGAGGAGGGGGATTCGAAGCCTGATTATCAATATAAAGGGAACCAAGCTATGCTATTGAGTTACAAGGCCCCTAACCTAACCAAGTTTTTTGAGGAGCTTTATATGACCATCTCTATAGATATTAGAGCCACGTACAGGCAGGGAGTGTCTGCATGCTGCTTGGTTCCTTTTTGGCCTTCATCATTTGTTCCTTTGTGTTTGATGTGCTGTGTATAGGGAGAGAGGATTGTTTGCATTTTTGAAGATTGTGAACTAGCACTATTTCAGCTGAAACTTTTGTTCATGTCTTTACATGAATGAGTGCTGCTGCTAACATGTCTACATCTACACTACAACACTTCATAGATTAGCTGAATTTTAGAAGATAATTTGTATATTTTTTTCTTCTTTTTGGGTGTCCTTTGTATACTCTTCATGTACTAGGGTTGCGCCACTTTTGCACTATTAACTGATTACAATTATCCATAAAAGATTTATTAAAAAAAAAAAAAAACGGTTTGAGGGGAATTCATTTGGTAGAATTTTGAATTAATTCTTTTAATATTAACTCTCTCTCCCTCCCTCCCTCCCTCTCTCTCTCTCTCTCTCTCTCTCTCTCTCTTGCAGCAATTGATGATAATCAGATAGCCCATTCAGATCATTTAGTTTGTTACAACTTACTATTTTATTGTTTCAAAGTTCAATGTTCAGCTGATAATCACATTTAAAACTCTCCAAAGTAGGTAGAAAGTATGTGATCATGGCTTACCAAATGTACATGCTTGTAGGGATAATGATTTGATTCCTTGCCAAAAAAGAAAGAGTAATGATTCTATGTAACACTTAAAAACTATAGGTTGGCTGGTAGCATAAGTTGGTTTTTTGTTACTTATAAATGTTCAGTGATATATGCCCGAGCTGATATTTTGCCCATCATGATGGATTTCTTGGTTCAACTTTAGGAAGTAAGCTTGGAGATGATCTATGTATATGGCCTCCATTGTAGTTTTAGTGACAGGACCATTTTGTTGCTGGAGCCTTCTGTTCAAAATATACTTTTGGAGGAGGTAAACGATTGGTTTGTCCATCCATTGCTTTTCTATTTTTTGTATGTGGAGAATTATTCATTGCACCAAATTTACTACTGCCCTGATTTTATTTAAGGGGGGATGCATTGATGTCAAACTTACCTCAGACAAGATATGGATACTGAAAGATAACGGATTGGTGTTTCACAACTTGTTACTTACAACTGTTAATGTGTAAGTCTATTTGTGCCTGTTAATTTTGTGTTCACCTTGTTTCTTTCTAATGTTAAATTATACCATAGATTTGATCAGCCTTCTTGCTATCTTGATATTTTAGGCTTAGTATGTCCTGTACAACAATGAGGCAATTACCTCTATGCCACTTTTTGGCTTGAGTATGTTTATAACCTTCAGCTGGCTTGCCCCTTGTATAGGTTGAGCAGCAAAATTTTAGATTTTTTCCTGTAAATGTTGCTACTTGCTAGTTCTGTCTCCCCCACCCCCCTCTTTTTTTCTTCTTGTTTTTACACTAATGATTTCTTTTTACAATATCTTTTCCTATTCCTTGGTTATATTTCAGTCTTACATGCATATATGTTTGCACTTACAGAATGAAGAACTATGGAGAGATTGTTTTATGTGTAAGCTAAATATTTTTCCCAAACTGCAATAAAGTGAAACTTAAAACCAGAGTTTCTTAGAGGGTTTAAGTTGGTATTGTGTCTGCTCACATGCACGTGTTTGTTTTTATGTTCACAAATATATATGATATGTAAACATTTCATTACTCTTCTATCTGATTGTAATTTTTTATTATTTATATGTTTGCTGTCCATATGTATTATTGTCCAAGGTTAATTTATTCTGAAACATCATTGTTAGGGAAGAAGCACAATGTTATGCCTTGCAGGAAGAGTTTGTGGCTGACCAGCTATTTCAAAGTTCTGAACATTCTTCAGATGATCTCCTTTGGATAACATATTCAATATTTTCATCTGGAAAGGTACTGCGTCTGGTGTTGTAATCTTATGTTTCTTAACTTTCTGGTGTTCATTGCTTTTAAGTTACTAATTGAAAAGGCCAGGTTTTAAACTGGAGCTTAAACACCTCCTGCTTGCATAAAAAAAAAAAAAAGTTCTGTTGTCATGGTTTTTTATTTTGTTTGTATGAACACATGCACAACTCTCATGAATGAATGTACAAACGTGTACAATTGCTGGTCTTGTTTCCTGCAAAAATCCAACTTCATTGGAACTTCTGCATTTATAGCCTCTTTTTTCTGTGCATGGATTGTGATTCATTTGGAAAAACTGAAATTGAAATTTCGTCATTTAGCATGTCTATGAAAAGTTTCAACTGTCATTTGGAGTTTTAGGACATAGATACTAAAATGTATTACTAAAGAAAAGCTTTCTGAAGCCAAAACCTTACTTTCTATTTATCTTTTTACTTATTTATTTATATTCAGTTAAATTTTCAGCTGAACCCAAGAAGGATAGCTTTTCCAAATCTTTATTTTTTTTGGGGATATGTAATAAGATCTTTTTATATCAAAAAAGGGACGCCCTAGTACAAAGGAAGTGTACAAGGGTCAAAAAATCAAGTACAAAAATTACATAATCAAGTAAATCAAGAAAAGAAGAAAATGATTGGTTTTGCAAAGTTGACAACCAATCCAATAAGGTTTTAAAGAAAAATAAATTGAGATCTAGCATGGATCTCTCATTATCTTCAAAACACCTGCTATTTCTTTCCCTCCAAAGGCACCAAATTAAACAATTGGGAACAATTGTCCATATATGACCATTTCGTTGACGACCAAACCTACCTTGCTAGTAAGCTAGGAGTCCCACAACTGACTTTGGCATAGTTCAACTAACTCCAAATAAACCTAGAACCATAGACCATGGATCTATAGCAACCAAAAAATAAAGGAAAAGATGGTCAACCGATTCATCATTACACTTGCACATATACCACTAATCCAATATCCAAACCTTCTTTTTTCTTAAATTGTCAATCGTCAGAAATTTCCCCAAATCAATAGTATAGACAAAGAATGCCACTCGAGAAGGGATTTTCTGCTTCCATATGCTTTTCCAAGGGAAAAAAAAATTGTTAGAGCTAACTAGAAGATAGTAATAAGAACTAACCATAAACCCCTTTTCAATCTAGTTTCCAACTCATTTTATCCTCACCAATTCCCCTTATAGAAGAGCCATATATGGTATCCATGAAACTCAACAAAGCCTCCAATTCCCAATCATGGACAGCCCTAAAAAAACTTACATCCCAATGAAGGACCCCATTATTGAACTTCATAAGGTTGGCCACACTTGCCTCCTTATCTCGGCAAATTCTAAATAGTTCAAGATAGCTAACAACAAGAGGAGTCTCCCTACACCACCGGTCTAGCCAAAACTTCACCCTCGACCCATGACCAATTTCATACAATATTTAACTGGACAAAGAAGGCCATCTTTGGAAACCAAAGATTCCTAAGCGAGTGGCTTTCTTTTTGTGGACAGCTGCTCATGATCGAATTCTCATGTTGGATAATCTCGTGCTTAGGGGTCATCCTTTGGTAAATTGGTGTTGTATGTGTTATTGTGATGGGGAGTCGGTAGACCATCTTCTTCTTCATTGTCCTGTTGCTCATACCTTATGGACCTTCATGCTTCAGGCTTTTGGTATTCATTGGGTTATGCCAGGATTGGTGGAGGGTTTGTTATCTTGTTGGCATCAGTGGCTTGGGAAACATAACTCGCATATTTGGAATTTGATTCCATGGTGTTTAATGTGGATTGTTTGGTTGGAACGAAATCGTCGCTCCTTTGAGAATTTGGAGAAGACAGTGTAGGAGTTAAAGGTTTTATGCCAGCATAGTCTTTTTGAGTGGTCTCGTTGTTGGGGCTTTACTGATTTTTCGTCTCCTTCAGAGTTTATGTTTTCCCTTAGTTTATCTTTCTGATTTTCCCTCTCTTTTGTTTTGTCGTTTGTGTTTACTATTCCTTGTTGTTCATCATCATGAACAACTTGTACTTTCCATTTTTTCTCATTAATAATAGTTTCTCTAATTACCTATCAAAAAAAAAAGAAGGCCATCCTTGGCTGATATTTTTCCACAAACTAACACCATAGGGACTGGCAACTGAATTGGTACACGAACCACCTCACGCACATCCATATGTCATTTACCTTATACACATCCATATTTCACTTCTATCACTTGTCGTCAAAGAGCATCCCATTTAAGCCCAAATCTCCACAACCACTACCCAAGCAATGCTTCATTAAAAAGTCTCAAATTCCTTATCCCCAAACTACCTAAAGAAAGAGGAGTACAAATAGTGACCCATTTAACTAGGTGAAATTTGGGTTCATCCCCTAGACCACCTCGTAAGAAATTCCGTTGAAGTTTTGCAATTTTGTTAGCCATAGAAGCAAGGATAGGAAATAAAGAGAGAAAATAAGTAGGTAAATTTAATAGAGTACTTTTAATTAAAGTGACTCTACCTCCCTTGGATAAGTACAAATGTTTCCATCCTGCTAATCTCCTTTCCACCTTCTCCAAAATTGGGGTTCATATTGTCTTATCCTTGAATTTTGCACCCAAAGGAAGACCTAAATATTTCGTTGGGAGAGTACCTTGCTTATAGCCGAGGACATTCAATAATAACTCAATATTATGAACCACTCCCACAGGAACAAATTCTAACTTACCCCAGATTTATTTTTAGACCTGAAACAACCTCAAACCAAATGAGCACTATATGGAGAATCGGAATCTGATCAAGGTTGGCATCACAGAAAATAAGCATGTCATCAGCAAAGAGGAGATGAGACACCACCAAAGATCTTCCCTCTAAATCACCCACACGAAAACTTGACATGTGACCTTTATGGACAGCTTTATCCAACTTTCTTCCAAGAGCATCCATGACCAAAGCAAATAAAAAAGGAGCCAAAGGATCGCCTTGTCTCAGCACTTTGGAGCTCTTGAAAAAACCACAAGGAGAACAATTAATAAGAATATAAAAACGAATAGTAGATAGAAAAAAGAAAATCTACCGCGTCCACTATTAAAAAAAAACACTACACTCTAGCAAATTCATAAGAAAGCTTCAATTCACATGATCAAAAGCCTTCTTAACATCTAGTTTACAGAATAACCTTGACCAGTCTTCAATCTACTGTCAAGGCATTCATTAGTAATAAGTACAAGTTTGAGAATTTTCCTGAAGCTGAAATGATATCTCCCATGACTGTGTAGCGGAGTAGCCAAAAATTTAGCAATAATTTTATAAACCCCCCCCCCCCCCCCCTTCTCAACAACAAGACTAATAGGGCGAAAGTCCCTGACTTCTACTGTTGTAGTTTTTTTTGGGGAATAAGAGTAATGAAGGTTGTACTCAATCTTTTTTCAAACTTACAAAATGCCATGGGAAAACCATCTAGCCTAGACGTTTTATCGCCATTAAAATCCTTAATGACTTCAAATATCTCTGCCTCCTCAAAAGGTCTCTCTAACTAGTCCACATTGTCTTTGGATATTGTTGGAAATTCCAGCTCATTTGGAAATGGTTGATCAACTTGCTGCAGCCTCAGAGTATAAATTCATGAAAAATTGAGTAATACAATCCACAATCATATCCTAATTGGAAGACAAACTCCCATTAACCATAAGATTCTCGATACATTATTTCTTCTATTAGAATTGGCCATCTTGTAAAGAAATCATGTATTGGAATCCTCCTCCCTCAAGTGCAGCACCCTAGACTTTTGTCTCCCACTAATCTCTTCTAATAAAGTGATCTTCTCAATTTCTGTATGGAGATTTATTTGTTCTAATTTTTCCTTAGTTGTTAGGGTGAGTCTCCCCTCTAACACCTAAAGCATTTAAATTACTCCATAACTGCTACTTCTTAATAGTGACATTTCCAAACTCTGCATCGTTCCTCTTTTTTGGATCCAATTTCAAAATTGTTGACTTCTTAGCCAATATATAGCTAGGAGTTCCTTGAAATAGATCAGATGCCCACCAAACCTTCACTTTGTCTCAGAACCTCTACGCCCTCAACCACATATTTTCAAAATGAAAAGGAATTCACCCTCTCTGTTGGCTCCCACCCTCGAAAAAATTCGAAAAAAATTAGAAAGTGAACTGATAAAACTCTAGACATCCTTTTTTGGGAGAAATTAGTGAAATGATCTGCCAAAAGTGGAGAGAAGAGAAGCCGATCTATTTTAGATGTTGAGGAGGAATTAGACCATGTTTAAAGACCACCTTCCATAGGGATATCCATTAGCCCATGAAGAGAGATGAAGTCAGAAAATTCATACATAGACTGGGTATAACTTATAGCCCTTAATCTCTCTGATGGAAAACGGATTACATTAAAGTTGCCTCCTAGCAAATTCCACCAACTGATGAGTCCTGCCAATTCCTCCCACATTTCTCTACGCTTCCTGTTCAAATTTGGACCATAGACACCCGAGAAAGCCCACTCAAATTGATCACCAACATTTTTAAATTTGCAAGAGACTGAAAAATATCCCACCGCTTCCTCGACATTTTCCACAACCCTTCAATCCCACATGAGCAAAATGCTGTCAGAAGCACCCTCAAAACCCAAATACAACCAATCTATATAAGAACTACTCTAGATACTTTGAACAATTCCTCTAGTAATCAACTCTAGATTAGTCCCCTGCAAACAAACAATATCAGCCCTCCAAGTACTGCAAGGTCTTATCACAGTCAAGTGTGGATGTCAACCCATTCTGAGTCTCTACGGACTCATTGATGCCAAGAAGCTCAGCTGCAGCACCATCAGAACATTTGACCACTGGGGATAGCGTCATGGTGTGTGTCGGTTCAAATTGAGACTGAATTGGCTCAAGCCTCTGCTTCATCGGAACTCAAAAACACCAAAGGACCCATCTCAGTGCTCGTCGAGACACATGGTTTAGGGTCGACCGATGAAATGTGGGACACTTGCTAGCAAACGCTTTGCACTCTCTTTACCCATGAACACTGAACAAAGAGAGTCCCTACATCTCTGATAAATATGTAACATGTAAAGAGTACCTCCCTCTTTAAGCAAGAATTTGAAGGTTTTTGACTCAATGAAAAAGAAAATGGAAGTTCCCATGACAACAAGAAAAAACTAAAAATTTTGTGACTAATCTGAGGTAGCCAGGCCTCCAGTGACCAATCCTACCTTTCATGGAGTAACAATCCCGTTGAACATGATATTTCAGCAATTGTTATTCCCCTTCTTTTCTTATTGACCAATTTTTGACCAATGTTTTCAGGGGAAAAAGGTCCGAAGTAACATCAGAAACTAGGCAAATAGAAGTTGTGGGACAGTCAACTATTCCCACTGATAACCCCACTTTTCAAATTACCACTGTTAAATTGGGTGGACATAATCACCTGGCTTGATCACCTTCTTAAAAGGAGGAGGAAAATAGGCTATGTTAATAGAGCAATTCCTGAGCCTAAGACAGATGATTCCACTTATGGTGTTACTTGCACTTCAAAAAAGAAACCAAGTTCTTAATTTAAGTTGCAATGACTCAAAAAAAAAAAATTTCCAGCTCTGCCCTGTATTTTATGTATGAAATGCTCATCATTGCCTTTCAGAAAGTTTTCACAGTGCTTTGCTCTATGCATTTGCAGGATCATATCGTGCCATTTGTGTCCTCAGTTTTCTTACGCAGGCTGCTTTGTCCTGGTATTCATCATAATATGTCTTTGCGTGCAACTTTGCTGGATTACAATAGGCTCTGGTCTGATTCAGAATTCCAGTCCTTAACTGCTGATGGACTGAAAAAGGAAATCCTTTCACTGATTGAACATGAGGTTCTTGTTGTTTTGTTATTTCAGATTCTAATAATTCTCTCTACTTTTTGTTTTGTTTTGTTTTGGTTTTTTTATTTTTTTATTTTGGAAGTAATCTCTCTCTCTCACTCTGAGTTTTTTCTTTTCTTTGGAGGAGAGGGTGATATTCTGGAGGTTGTAATTAAACTGATAAACTATGTACCTTTTGCTAGGGGTCCACTGAAAATTCATCAGTATTTTATTGCTGGAAAAATTTCTGTACGCGATACTACCATAACTGGTGCAAGAACAATGCTCCATGTGGTTTGTTTGTTGACTCCTCTTCAGGTGCTATTGGTTTAATCAGAAAGAATTCATTCTCTCTTTTTCGCTGTATGGAGGATATTGAGCGTCTTATCAGTGGTATATTGGAGATCCTTGCTTTTTCTGAAGTAGATTTAATCCTAAGTTCCATTGTTTTTGGACAATTTTCTATTTTTATTGTTTGTCACCCACTGCCCCCTTTCTCTCTTCTCAAACTGTTTCTAATAATTCTGTTTCATATTTGTATTCTGCTAGGTTCTTCTGATGAACTTGGTGATCTTCTAAGCTCTGGGTTAGATTTATTTGATGATGATCTTGAGTGTGAGATTCTTTTTGAAGTGTTCAGGCGTGTTATTAGGATCAGTCAACAATTAGGCAAAACAGCTTCTGCCATATTTTATGAATCACTTGTTAGCGCGCCAGTTATTTCATCTGAAGAAATTCTTCCTTGCGTATCAAAGATTCTAGTAACTGGATATAGTTCATCAGCAGCAATGCTCCATATATCTGATATTGGAGCTGATATTGCTTGGGAGAAGAAAATGGCAGATCATAAAAATCTTCGGAAATTCTCTATTGACATGCTTGTATCTCTTCATGCATTGTGCAAAAGAGCTGACACATGGGGAATAGTTTTAAATGTAATTGAGAAATTTTTAAAATTTATTGTTCCTCGCAAAATCATACACAATCTTGATACTGAAACACCATCAAGTATCAATGCTGTCACCTTGGTCCAGGCTACTTCTCAAATTTCACAGGTGATGTTTGAAACTGCAATGGATATTCTTCTGTTTCTAACCTATCTGGTGAACATAAGTGGGCAGGTACTTTTTCCTTATTTTATAATTTTTTTGTCAGCAATTGTTCTTTTAGTACTAAAACAAAAAATTTGGTAATTGTTTAATGAAATTAAATACTATTTGATATTTCTTCATTTGTTATCTATTTATATTTTTAGCAAGCAAGTATGAAAATTTTCCAGTTCTATGATATAGATATGCCTCATAATGCAGATATATTTTTCTTGCATGCTTATCTGCTTGAAATCCCAGAAGCAAAGTTCATTTGTCTCCTGTCATTAGTGTTGCTTTGATCAAAATTTGTTCATTTATAAAGCATGATCAATGGTATATATAGTTCTTATGTATGTATGAATGAAAAGAGTTGCTTATAACATATTATTGAAAATTTGGGATAACTGGTTAGGGTTGCAAACATGAACTGACTGCTCTGATACTCATGTATTTAATTTTACCTGTCATGTTTCTGTTTGCTTTACTTTTTTTGCACATTCTCACACTAGTCTTTCAACGTTATTCTCATCATGATGGTTTTTTATTCTCTTTAAGAATATCAGATACATAGATTAACTATTTTAATACGTGTAGAGAATCCTTTAAATTTTGCATGCAGATCCATACGTGCCAATACTCATGTATTTAATTTTACCTGTTATGTTTCTGTTTGCTTTACTTTTTTTGCACATGCTCACACTAGTCTTTCAACGTTATTCTCATCATGATGGTTTTTTATTCTCTTTAAGAATATCAGATACATAGATTAACTATTTTGATACGTGTAGAAAATCCTTTAAATTTTGCGTGCAGATCCATATGTGCCATGATGATATATCCAGAATACAACTTGAAATGGTCCCAATGATTGAAGAAATCGTTTCTGAGTGGCTTATCGTTCATTTCTTTGCCACCACACCATCTCAACCGGCTGCAATTGAGGATTTCAGTTTGCAGCTTTCATCATTACAAATTGGTAAGTTTATGCTATGGTTTTCTATGCATTTGCTATTGCTGTCTAGGTTTCTCAACACACGGAATAACACTATGATATTTTAGGATTAAGAGTCTTCTGTTACATAAAATTGCTTATTTTAATAAATAACATTTAGTTGTAATATCTGCATAACATGTGATGTTAAATTGGAATATTCTCTAGCAAGGCAGGCAATTCTGTAATGTGAAACATGCTACAGTTACTTTAGCCCTCTTTGGGTTATTGACACTTGTTGAAAGTTGGGTGCCAGATGCATACTCTGCCATTTCTATATAGCAATAGCCAATATGTGCCTTAGGGTTCAGGGAGTTCGATCTTATGTGGGTTATATTGCATGATGTACTACAGACTTGGTAATCATCCTGTTTTTTCCTTGGTCCAGACAGCAATATGGGTAAAAGGTCATGGAATGAGAAGCTTGGCAAATGTCACTTCACATTGGCTTTTATACTTTTACTAAACATGCAAAGTCTCCCTGGAGGTCATACCCTCCTTTCTTCAAGATGTCTCCCTAATCCCCATGATATTAGTAATTCGATTCAAGACTTTACCAGCTGGATCATTTGGGGCAAGTCTGGAGAGCCCTCTTCATTCTTGAGCCACTCAAGAGAGCTTGCACTGATACTTCTTAGACATGGCCAGTATGATGCTGCCGAGGTGATTATTCTGCCTTCCCTATGATGAGAACCTTTATATTATATTTTAAGAAATTTCTCTGAAACCTTCTGTTTTTGTTTTTTTCTCTTTTTGTCCCTCTAATTCTTTGTAAAGTACCTACTCACAATGGTGGAGGCACATTTACGGAAGGAGAAGACATCTCAAAGTATTCAAGATAGTGATAGTCAATGGTGCATACTTCATCATCTTCTAGGATGTTGCTTCCTTGCTCAGGCACAATATGCATCCCATGGAATGATGAAAGAGAAGAAAGTGAATGAAGCTGTTTGCTGTTTCTTCAGGTATTCAATATTCTCTAAGACTTCATAGAAAGGACATGGGAATGGATTGGAATTAGACCTCTTCAGGATTCAAAAATTTGAAACTTTACTTTCTTTTACCCTTTTTTTAAGTACGTATTATTATGTGACTAATACTTTAGTACAAAGGAGTTTTCCTTTCAATGAATTTTATTACATTAAAAAAAAAAAAGTATCAAAGGCAAGTTTCATTCATGATTTTTGGAGCTATACTCCGTCAATTTCAGACATTAGGGTGATGTGGAAATGCAAATAAAATTTTATTTAAAGTTAGCCGAGAGCTTTGTTGTTCAACTGACACTTTTTGGTATTTCCAATGGAGACATCAAAGTTCAAATTCCCCAACCCTAATTCTAATTTAGTCTTATTTAATTTTATGAGTTATTTGTATTTTTATAGGTCAATTGGATTTTATTTTCAGTCTTTAGAATTGATTAGGTTATTAGTAATTTTGTTTAATTTCCTTGACTCAAAGTTATTTTTGTAGTTTTCTATATGAAAGTATGCTATTGTATTCCTATATAGACAGTTTACAGCTTGATTAATAAAACTTCTTTTAGAAGTCTTCCAATGGTCTTTTGCTTACTCCAGCCAACTTTTAAGTGTTGACTCCTAGGTTTGTTCTCTTTTGCGTAGTGCTAACTTCAAGCAAGACTAGTTGTTAACCCCTAGGTTATTTGATGCTAGAAAGTTAAAGAGCTATATATTTTAATTTAGTATTATTTAATTTCGCAAGTCTATATTTTATTTTAGGTCGTAATAGTTTATCAGGTTATTATTAATATAATTTCTAGAAGTAAGGTTATTTTTGTACCAAGGCAATTAAGGTCTCCCATTCCAATTAGAATTTGGGTTTAGTACTCCTATGTAAATAACTACTTATCAACAACAAAAAAAAAAAAAGTACTCCTATGTAAATAACTAACAAAGGGGAGATTATTTTGATGAACAAAGATTTCGATTGAAATTGTCTTTTTAGTCCGGTGCCGACTCCAGCCCACCATATGTGCAGACTCCAAGCAAACATAGGTGTTGACTGTCAACACCAATGTGCTGACTCAATGGTCAGGTTAAAAGCTATTACAAGGTGTTGAGAACATTGGGGTTGTATCTTTCCCTTGGAATAACGTATGGAGAGTGAGAGCTTCACCTTGGGTTGCTCTGTTCACTTCGACCAACGCTTTGGGGAATTTTTTTATTTTTATTTTTATTTTTTTGATAGGTAAGAAAAAGTATAATAAAAGGTCTGCTAAAAAACATAAGCAGCCAAAGGTTACAAAAAAACAACAGCTATATACTAGAAAGAAACGAATCTATAAACATTGTGAGAGATTCACTAGATGTGAGTCCCCAAACCCGGGACCAATCAAACAAGGTGCCAACAAAGGAGGCAAGCAGCTGATTGTTTGAGCTCTTCACATCCTCAAAAGTGTGACTATTACGCTCCCTCGAAAGACACCACATTAAACATAATGGAATCAAATTCCAAATATTGGACAAGTATTTCCCCTACCAAAAAGAAGAATAGTATTGATGGGGAATCTGTGAGCCACCTATTTCTTCAATGTTCATTGTCTACAGCTCTCTAGCCATTAGCACTAAGCCTCTTCATTGTAAGTTGGGTGATGTTAGGCTCACTAATTGATCTTTTAGCATGTTGGAAAGGGAAATTTGTAAGCATACTAATAAGAGATTTGGAGGCCAATTCCTCTATGCCTAATTTGGACTATTTGGAGAGGTGGATTGACACACTTTTGAAGAAAAGATGCTATGGTATTCGTTAGTACAACTGAAATTATTGCTCCTTAAATCTCTTATGAGTGGACATCAATCTCTACTTTTCCCGTATGGATCCTTGTGGATTTTATAGTTAAGTTGAACTTTAGATGATCCTCTTGTAATTTTTTTGTAATCTTTTGTCTCTTTCTTTGTATGCTCCCATGCCCTAGAGTTGTGCCCTTTTTGCACTTTTAATGTAGCTAGAAGGTGTGAATGTGTTGATGGATTTACTTTACTCTATACAAGTTGTAGATAGGAATGAGGATTGTTTGCTTTGCAATCCAAATGGGAAAAGGGAAATTTAATGTTCGGTTCATTATGCATGTTTATGAGACATGCGCCTCACTTTGTGTTTCCTTGGAAAAGTATTTGGGGTGGTAAGTTTCCATGTAAGGTAGCTTTCTTCGTATGGACAGCAGCTTTGAATTTCATAATGGCCGTAAATAGCCTTGTTAAACGGAAGATAGTGGTTTTAATAGATGTGTAATTTGTAAGGGCAGTAGCAAAACAGTTGAGCTCTTGTTTGTGCCATAGCTAGAGAGTTGTGGTCTATTGCACTTAGGGCTTTTGGGGTACTTTAGGTAATGACAGGTCAGGTAATAGACTGTTGACTATTTGTAGAGGCTGTGTTTAGACATCACCAAAACAAGGTTATGTGGAGAGAGGAATCGCCGGAATTTTAAAGAACGAAGAGTAATCTATGCAAGATATTAAGAATAGCTATTTGAGATCTCTCTTTTTTTTTTTTAATATTTTACTTTGATTGGGGGGTGTCTTGTAGTTCTATTGTTGATTTTTTTGCACCTCATGAGTGTTTGATTTTAAATCTTTAAGGGCACTTACATTTGAGCCGTCTTCTTTCTAATAAATTGTTCTCATAAAAAAAAATAACAACAACAAAACTTGAGTCCCAAAACTTTGGTTTTTTTCTTTTGGGATAAGTAATAAATTGACATCAAAAAAGGGACAGCCTAGTACACAGGGAGTGTACAAGGGGTCAACAAAAATTACAAGAATCAAGAAAATCAAGAAAGGAAGAAGAGAATGATTGATTTCGCAAAGTAGCCAACCAATCTAATAAAGTCCTAAAGAAAAAAAGCTTGAGGTTTGTTATGGATCTCTCATTATCTTCAAAACACCTACTATTCATTTCCTCCCAAAGAAATCACATTAAGCAAAGGGGAACAATTAACCATATATGACCATTTCTACGACGACCAAATCTGCCTTGCTAGCAAGCTAGAAGCTCCACAACAGACTGCGGTATAACCCAGCTTACTCCAAATAAACCCAAAACCATAGACCACAAATCCATAGCAACTAGACAATGAAGAAATAGATGGTCAACTGATTTACCGTTACACTTGCACATCTAACACCAATTCAATATCCAAACCTTCCTTTTACATAAATTTTCAATCCTCAAGCATTTCCCTAAAGCAGCAATCCAAACAAAGAATGCCACTCGAGAAGGGATCTTCTGCCTCCAAATACTTTTCCATGGAAAACAACAATCATTAGAGCCCGCTAAAAGACTATAATAATTATTAACTATGAACCCCTTATTTCTATTTGGTTTCCAACACATCTTATCCTCACCAAACCCCTTTATTGTAGCACCAAATATGGTATCCATGAAGCTCGACACAGCCTTTAATTTCCGAGTATGAACACCCCTAAAGAAACTTACATCCCAGAGAAGGACTCCATTAGTGGACTTCATAAGCTCTACCACACTTGGTGTTGACTATGGATCCTCAACCAATAATCTAGGCTCCTTCATCCCTTAGCCTTTAGGATCAAGGGTAGTGCGAAAATATTTACCTCTTGTCCATTGACTATGTCTTTCGACCTTGACTTAGACCTTGACTCACTCTCCATGGGAAAACCTTATAAAAGAACCCTTATACCTTGTTTGGATGGAGGGAGAGTAGAGGGGAGTAGGGTAGAAGGAGGGAGAATAAATTAAATTACCTTACTTGGATGTTTTTTAAGGGAGAGATTTGGAGGAGTTCTAACTACTTCTAACCCCTCATTTTTATCTCCCAAATTGGAGAGATTTAGAGGGAAAGTAGAGCATAGAAATGCTTGACCAAATGAATTACCAAATTTATCCTTATCATATTAACAAAATTACAAGCTATGAAAATGTTAATTATTCCCCTCCCCCTTAATTTTAAAAACATCTAAACAAGGTGGAGGATAACCATTCTCCTCTACTCTCCTCCCCACATCTCTCCTCCCCTCTACTTTCCTCTACTCTTCTCTCCCTTCAAACTTCCAAACATAGCATTAGGCTTTTGGGGCATCGCACCAATGTATGCTTTACTCAAGCTGACATTTCACCTACACTTCATCCAACATTGTTCTCTGGAGTGCTTCACCCTAAGGCGGAATGTTTCCCTACCAATGCCTTTTTACATTCCACAGCTTGCTTTATCCAAAAACTTAAAAATTCACTTCTATAAATAAAAAAAGAAAGGTAGAAATGAATTGTGTACTGTTTGTATACAATGATATAACTACAAGAGTATTATGTAATACATACGGATCTAAACCAAACTTTTTTTTTGGGGGAATGAATTATGGAGTGTTAAGAATTGTGCATGAAAATATGTAAGAAAACAAAGAGGAATATATCCCCATCATAAAAAATTGTGGGGATTCCAAGATGGAATCGTTACTTGCTATGGGCGTGTCATTAGTTCATTGTTATTTGGTACAGAGCAGAATAGTGATCACCTAAGGTAATTAATGCAGCTGCTTAGTTTATAAGGATCGCCTATAATTTGCCTCATACTCTAAAGTGCCTATTACCCTTTTGACAGACCATTCCACATTCAATTAGAACTAATCTTAAATTTGTATTTTCTTGATGATTTATAAAAAGCAGAATACTGTTCACTTCTAAGATCAGAAAAAATAAATGAAAAGCAAAATATTTGAATTTTGAAGAACTAGTATATCACATTATAAAGGAATAAATGTATATTCTATCACAGTCTCTCAGTGTTTTTGGTCTTACTAGTTTTGGATGCAAATCTTCAATTTAAATATTGCATTAATTTCATGGTTTTAAATGCTCACCTGTCTTGATGGTTTGGATTGCCCTTGGGAATTTTTTGTTCAGAGCATCGTCAGGAAAAGGAGCTTCCCAGGCTTTGCAGAGTTTGTCTCACAAAGCAGGATTTGAGCATCTTAATTTCAGTGAGCTTATTCAGTAAAGATTGCAATTATTAGTTATTTTTTATAACATATTGACGATTTTTTTTTTTATGTTATTTATTTTTAAGTATTTGTTATTTTCTTTTTTCCCCATCCCAGCTGGTTGTGTATCAGATGCTGCATGGAGGTTACATTACTATCAGTGGGCAATGCAGATTTTTGAGCAACATAATATTAGTGAAGGTGCTTACCAGTTTGCACTTGCTGCTCTCGAGCAAGTTGATGAAGCTCTAAGTCCTAATGGTGAAAACTCAGGTGGAGATCCATTAAGTGAATCAACTGCCACTACCAAAGGAAGACTTTGGGCAAATGTCTTCAAGTTTACATTAGATCTTAATCACTATTATGATGCATATTGTGCAATAATTACAAATCCAGATGAGGAGAGCAAATACATCTGCTTGAGGCGTTTCATAATTGTTCTTTATGAATGCGGCGCCATGAAGGTTCTCTACGAAATCATAAAATTTCCATTATTGTTTTTGCTGTTGTATCCAATATTCTTTTTACTTCATGAGAGAGAGAGAGCGAGAAAATCTTTGGTGTGATTTTCAAAATCCATTTAGGAGAGACAAACAGCATTACAAATTGGCTTGGTTTTGTCTCTCAAAAAGTGCTAAAAGAATTGTCCATAAAGCTTTGGCAAGCCTGAAAGTAGGGTAGTATACTTTTTGCAACATGCCAAATGCCTTGGTACAAATTTAATATGGAAACTCCTCAACTAGGAAGCATGAATACCTCAAAACACCTGTTAAACTGTAGCTTATTATTGATACATATTCGATGTGGCTACATAGGGATGTGGTGGGATATCTGTCTCTTACATATCCATATAAAAAAATAGTTTTTTTTTTGGATAGAGAATACTGATAAAAAATATGTTTTTTTTTTTTTTTTGGGATAGAGCATGTATCTAGCATGGATACAAATTTTTTTTCCTTTGGGGGTGTGGGGGTGGGAGAATGGATTGAAACGAAAGGTCTGGTAATTCAGAAAGTTGGAGACCTTCAAAATTTCAAATCTCTATGAATGTAAAACATGAATTTGGGACTAAGGCTTTGTTTGTTGTTGTTTATAGCTTCATTACTAGTATTCAAATCTTAACTAAAAATCAGATCTGCATATATATGTTTAGAAATATGTGATTATATATTAATTAATTAATGTATGGCCGCCACATCATATCCTAAATATTCAAGAATTGACATAACACCACATCCATATGGTATTGTTTCCATATCCCATATCTGTATTGATGCTTCATACCACCTCAGTTTCTGGTTATTCCATCAACATTTGTCAACCTTTGGTGCAGGAGGCTTTATACACTCCATGCCATGTTAGTTATTTCCAATCCGCCTGTTACCAGAGAGTTTGATGCATTTTATATTGATTGCAGATTCTTTGTGGTGGTCAACTACCCTTTATTGGCTTAAATGATAAGGTAGAACAAGAGCTTGCCCGTAAGGTGTGTCCCTTAGTTGCAAAACAAACTATCTGCTTTCTTGTTCAGGTTCCTGCACATCAATGTTAATGACATTCCTGCTCTGAAATATTTAGGCAGAGCGTTCTGATATATTGGCAAAGCCAAACTTATATAAGTTGCTGTACACATTCGAAATGCATCGACATAACTGGCGAAGAGCAGCGGGTTACATGTACCTATATGCAGCTCGTTTGAGAAGTGAAGCAACTCTGAAAGACTACCAGAACACTGCTCTTGTGCTGCAAGAGAGACTGAATGGGCTCTCTGCTGCTATCAATGCACTGCATCTTGTTCATCCTGCATATGCTTGGATTGATCCTCTGCCTGAAGGAAATTCTCTTCACAATGAGCATTATCCTCATAAAAAGGCTAGAAAAGGGGAGGAACAGGGTAAATAAAGCAATTGAAAAAAGAGTTTTTTTTTTTTTGTTTAGTTTTTGTTTTAAATTTACATCTTTGTTCTCATTACTACCACATGTTTTGACCTCTTGTTCAATTGGTACTTCCTGATGTTTCCAACAAAGATGTCAATTATTTGAATCCCCTCTCAATCCACATCTTACTCATACACTTAAGATGTATCAAAATAACTGCCATGGGTTTTCTTGCATCCTTCATGGTACACTTTCCGTGAGATATATAGAGTTTTAGTATGTGCATTATACTTCTTCGTTTGAGTCAATAATATTTCTTCTTTTTGCTACAGCAGTGAGCAATGATGTTCAGTCTCAAAGGTGGCAGTCTTATATTGATATTGAGAAACTTGAGAATGAGTTTGTGCTTACTTCAGCAGAATATTTTCTTTCAATGGCAAATGTCAAATGGACGTTTACTGGTAAAATTCTTTAACATCTTTTGTCAAATGAATATTTTCTGGTAAAACCGTAGGATATCTCGTTTATATATTCTTGTTGAGAAATTGCCTGTGGATAAATATCACAAGATAATCCTGTTCCTTGTATTCATTTACTTTGCCTAATCATTGGCCAAAAGTTCATACAATGTCAAAAACTATTATTTTAAAAATATACCTTCGTCCTTCATGTTAAGCCAATCAATGGTCATGGACTAAAATATACCTTCGTGTTTGATTTTGTCTCTCTCTCTCTCTCTCCCCTTATGGTCATGGACTAAAATGAAATATCAATTTTTCTGTCGAATATAAATGGAAATTGACATTTGAAAGTCAAATATCTTGTTAAGCCAATCAAACAACACCTTTCCAGAAATTGCACCTTAACATATAGAATGTTTTCTTTCGTAGATATAAAATTAATAAATAATAGGGTAAATTACACCTTTCCACCTTGTACTATTACCCCAATTACACTTAACTTCCTGAACTATTAAATGCACAATCTGGAAAGCACGGGTGCAGGCGCCAGAGGCGCCGCACCCGCGTCGGACGCGGCCCGACGCGGCGACGCGCGTCGGACGCGGTAGACCGCGTGTCCGTGCCGCGTCGGGCCGCGTGGCGAAGCCGACTAGCGCCGACGCGGCTCAAATCGGGCCGACTCGGCCCGATTCGGGCCGTTTCGGCGCGAGTCGGCCGATACGCCGTTTCGGCCGTATCGGCCGAAACCGCCGATATGGCCGGTTCAGGCCGAAATTCAAAAAAAAAAAAAAAAAAAAGGGTGCAAAACGCACCGTTTGACTTAACCTAAACCTAAAACTCTCTCACGCACCCTCACTTCGTCCAAACACCCTCCGTCCCTCACTCCAATCTCCATCGCTCGCCTCTCTCTTCTCTCTGTGCTCTGCTCTCTGGTTGCTCGGCTGCTCACTCCCTCCCTCACTCCAATCTCTATTGCTCGTCTCTCTCTTCTCTCTGTGCTCTCTGGTTGCTCGACTGCTTCACTGACTCACTCCCTCCCTCACTCCAATCTCCATCGCTCGTCCATGGAATGTTTTTTGAGAGGTTGTGGTTGCTATAGAAAAAAAAGGTGCAAAACTGCGTTTCTAACATCATGGAATGTTTTAGACTTTTAGTTTTAATATTGTGGGTTGTATTTAATTTATGAACATCATATTTTAGTTATTAAATTTGGTATATGTTTATATAATGTGAAAAATTATGCTTAGCAATATATTAAAAATATAAATAAAAATATTTTTAATAATTTTTTAATCGCCGAGTCCCGCACCCGTACCCGCACCCGCATCCGCACCCGAATCCCGAAACGCACCCGTGCTTCTTAATGCACAATTGACTTCCCAAAGTTGTAACTCTGTTTCAATGTCCCCCTTACCGTTTGTTTTGGTGTTAACTCTGACAGTATTTAGTATTAAAAAACCAATTTACCCCTCTCTACAAAACATACGGCTGAAGATAAATTGGT
Source organism: Quercus aquifolioides (assembly GCA_019022515.1). NCBI lineage: Eukaryota > Viridiplantae > Streptophyta > Magnoliopsida > Fagales > Fagaceae > Quercus > Quercus aquifolioides. The sequence continues at coordinate 464,196 of JAFHAW010000270.1, forward strand.
CTTCCAATGCTAAATTCTATTAGAGTTAACAGCAAAACATATGGTAAGGGCTTAAGTGTAATATATTTTTGAAACTTGGGGGTTGATCGTGCGTTTTGATAGTTCAGCGGGTGAAGTGTAATCGGGGTGAAACTTTAGGGTGGAAAAGTATAATTTCTCCTAAATATAAAATAAAGAGAATTGAATATATGGATGCGGTTAACCGAATTGAGAGGCTCCAGCGGAATTTCTTATGGGGCAGTTTTGGAGATGATCCTAAAATTCATTTGGTTAAATGGGCTACTATTTGTGCTCCTATTTCTTCGGGTGGCTTAGGGATAAGGAAGATAAGACTTTTCAATGAAGCTTTACTTGGGAAGTGGCTATGGAGATTTGGGATTGAGAAAGATGCCCTTTGGAGACAAGTGATAGAGATGAAATATGGATGTGTGTGGGGGGCTGGTGTACCAGATCTGTGAATGGCCCTTATGGTGTTGGTTTATGGAAAAATATCAATCAGGGATGGCCTTCTTTCTCATGCCATATTCTGTATGATATTGGTGATGGGTCTAAAGTGAAGTTTTGGCAAGACTGGTGGTGTGGAGAGACATCTCTTGCTGTTAGATATCCTGACTTGTTCAGATTTTGCAAGAATAAGGATGCCAATGTGGCTGAACTTTTGAAGTCCTCCAATGGTGTCCTCTTTTGGGATGTGAGATTCTTTAGGGGTGTGCATGCTCGGGATCTAGAGGCTATGTCAGACTTCATGGAAACCATATATGGTTCTCCTATAAGGGGGCTAGGTGAGGATAAAATGTGTTGGATACCTAGCAAAGATAAGGGTTTCATGGTTAGTAATTATTATAGAATTTTAGTTGGCAACACTTTCTATGGTTTTCCTTGGAAAAATATTTGGAAGCAAAAGAGTCCCTCTAGAGTAGCTTTCTTTGTTTGGACTGCTACCTTAGGGAAATGCTTGACGATTGATAATTTACGAAAAAGGAAGGTATGGATTTTGGATTGGTACTACATGTGTAAGAGAAATGGTGAATCGGTTGACCATCTATTCCTTCATTGTCCTATTGCTATGGATCTATGGTCTATGGTTTTGGGTATATTTGGAGTAACTTGGGTTATGCCGCACACTATTTTGGGGCTGTTAGGGTGTTGGCAAGGCAGCTTTGGTCGTCATCGAAATGGTTATATTTGGTCCATCATTCCTCATTGCTTAATGTGGTGTCTTTGGAGGGAGAGAAATAATAGATGTTTTGAAGATATTGAGAGATCTATTCCGGACCTCAAGCTACTCTTTTTTAGAACTTTAATGGATTGGTTGTTTGCTTCGCAAAAACAATCATTCCCTTCTTTTATTGATTTCCTAGACTCTTGCAATTTTTGTATTTGATTTCTTAACCCTTGTTCACTCCTTGTGTACTTGGGTGTTCCTTTTTGATATCAATATAACTTATTACTTATCAAAAAACAGAGAATTGAATATATGTGATCTGCCTCTGTGTATATGTATGTGTGTGTGTGAGAGAGAGTTTGGTTCAGCCACCATACTGACCAGCCATGGTGAAGTAGGCCACAGTGGCATCAGTGGAAGCTTAATGGCTCTGCTATTTGATGATGGGGAGAGAGGGAAAACATATGTTGACAAAGATGGCCTTGGTATTGTCAATGATGATGGTATTGGTGGCCATGTACGTGGAATCCTGCTTGTTTCACTTTCATCTGAGGCAGATCAAGGGGTGTCAATGTTGGAGCTATTTAGATGGTAGAAGAAAAATAGATTTGGACCTGGAATTTTAACCATGTTAATGCCACCAATACAATGGATCTAAGATTTATTTATTTCTATGTGTTTAGAGAGAGAGAGAGAGAGAGAGAGAGGTGGAGTCTTTAGCTTTACTTGTTGTCTTTGTCTTCCACTTATTTTTGTATTTGTTCTTCTCTTGGAATTCTTCTCAAGCACTAGCAAACATAGAAGACTAAAATTGTTAATATCGAAACAAAACCATTAAAAGAAAAGGATCTAGAGTTTTTTTTTAATCCGCTTCTCTCTCTCTCTCTCTCTCTCTCTCTCTCTAATTTCAGGAATAGCTAGATGTGTCTGAATTTTTATTATTTTTTTCCTTATCCTTTATTTTTCCCTTCTTTATCAGTAAAATTTAGAAGAAAAAGAAGGAAAATATAATGTACAGTGTGTTGAAATATAGATAAGGATGTGTCTTCATTTTCTTTATTCAGTCAGTCATGTGCTTGTCACATGTGTTTTTTCCATTACTTTGGATTGAAAAATTAGTATGTTTTAATTCACTACAAAGTTCAGGGAGATTTAGTGACACCTTCGAAAAATCAAGTTGGAAAACTGTAAGTAGGTTATACTAATAAGAAAAAAATGGTTATACCACGGAGTAAATTCTCAATGATCTTTTTTTTTTTTAAAGTAATTCTCAGTGATCTTTTTCTTCCCCTAATTTTAATCAGTTTTTATTTGTACTATTTCCTATTTTCTTGCAGAAATTCACAATGCCTCAACAGATTTGGTTGATCTTCTGGTCCAGAAAAGTTTGTATGATATGGCATTTACAGTTCTTTTAAGGTTCTACAAGGGTTCAAGATTGAAAAGGTGCGTTTTGTGCTTATGTTGCAGCATAATTTCATTACAATTACTAATTCCTTTTGCATGCCTGTAAATGTGACTTGGGTCCTTTCTTGCTCAGGGAACTGGAAAGAATTTTCTGTGCTATGTCACTGAAATGCTGTCCAAATAAAGTAGATTCTTCATGTGTTTGGTAAAAACAGACTTGTCCTTGTTATCCATGGGCTTTATTTGCTATGGAATTACACATCTGCAATGTAGTAACATTGGGCGAGTTATGACTTTCAGGGATGATCTCAGGACACATGGTCTTTTGTTGACATCATCAAAGAATGAAATGGCTGTTCATGTTTCACAAGATGTGTGTCCTGCAACTCAACAATTTAAGCGGAATACTCAATGGGAAACTCTTGAGCTTTATCTTGTTAGTATCTTCTGCATTCTATAATCGTTTAATTTGCCTTTTGAGGTTCAAAACCTTCAAAGATTTCTCTTTTATTTGTAATAAATTTTAAAAAAGCTCTAGATTTCATATACCTGTCAATCTTTTGCATGTAGAGTTATACTATATTTATGTGTTTTGTTTGCTATTGCTGGTTGGCTTAACCTAGGAACCAGACAATCTGATGCCAACAAAAGCAGTGAAGTTCTGTGTTCTGAACATGTCCTTTTTCCCTTACCTTTCTTTTTTATTTCTCTTTTTATTTGCAATCTTACTCTAAACAGTACAAGTTCCGGTGGTGTTTAAGTTGTTCCAGAGGTTAATTCTCTAAGTTGTTCTGGATATTATTAAAATGTTTACAGTGTTTGTCATCATTTACTTGACGTTCTTACATTTTGAATTCATAATATGGGTGTTTGAAGTAACCCTGATTTTAGTTAGTCATGCTGTCATGGGTTGATGGGTAATATTTTCGAATTAGATATTTGAATTTGAAGCCCCTTACATATGCCTAGCACTGTCTTTGTTCATGAGCCAGCAATTTCAACTTGCCAACCTTGTAAGAGAATTTTTTTGGAACTTAAAATTAAAATGATATATTAGTTGCCTATTTGATAATCACAAAAAAAAATTGAAAATCAGTCAATAGGAGGTTTTGAGTTTACATTGGTTGATTCAAAAATTTGATCCAACCTGTTTATAATCACCCCCCCCCCCCCCCCCCCACAAAAAAAAAAAAAAAAAAAAAAAGATAAAAAAAATCTTGCACATTGGGTTTGTAACGACCAAAGGAAAAGCACTAGCCAAAAAGGACTAATTTAGTTACAATTGAGGCTTCTTGTAGTTGTTAATAAAAGCCCGATCAACCTAGTATATATAACCTTTGTAACTTATCAAAAAAAAAAAACCTAGTATATAACCTTTGTAGGACTCATCACACCCACACAACACACACTTAATCAATATTCAATCAAATTTGGAGCATCACAATCTCACCCACTGAAATCCTTGACTTCCTCAACTTCCTCATCAAGGCCCACTTTGTGGGGGTAGTGTCTCAAAGCCCACAATTGTGTTATAGGAAATTTGATAGTGTAATCTTTTATTTTGTTTTCTTTTTGGAGATTGAAAACCTATTAACTTTTAGGAAATTTTTGGTAGTATTATTTGAACTTTAGGTTTGATTCAATATTTGAAGACATGTTGAGAGCCTGAGTCCTAGACTTCAAAGGTAGCTAGATTGATCATTGACCTTGGTGAAATTTGCATTTAACAATAGCTATTAAGCAAGTCTTGGGATGACACTTTATGAGGCTTTATATGGAAGAAGGTGTAGATCTCTGATATGTTAGGATGAGGTTGGTGGGTGGAAAATTTTAGTGTCTTATGATAAGTCATGTATTTAAATCCTTGGTATGAGTTTGGTTTGTGAAAGGGTGGGCAGAAAAGGTGGGGTTTGCAGTGGGTGATGTCAACCTGCACCTATTGATTTAAGCAAGTTGGTGGGTCCAGGTTGGTAATTTCCTCCACTAGGACTTCATGAATCTTGATTTTAGCTCCTGACTCCTGAGGATCAAGTAATTGTATGTCCTGCAAATATTTCTATTTGGGTGTGGGTAGGTCATCAAATTGTGATTCCAGAGCTTAAATGATAGCTTTGTTTAAAGATCTCAATTTAAAATAAATAAATAAATGACAAATGGGTTTTCACTTAATGAGTTTATCTATGTTCATGGTCAGAAACTTGTTAAGAGTTTTTCTGCTCAAAGTCTGAATGAATTTGAAAGAGTGCCTTAACAGCAGCTTCTCTCCTTTCTCGGGGTCAAGTTTTGTCATAACTGTTTGATGGGTTTATTTTTTTGTGTGTGTGGAAATGGTTAGAAATTATATATATATGTGTGTGTGTGTGCGCGCACTATTGACACTGCAGCTCGAACCCCTCCTCCCTAAACTCCCAAGCACTTGATAATGTCTATAATTTCTCATTTAAAAGAAACCATGAAAGTTGTCCCCACCCCTCAACCATCTTTCCCTTTATTTCTCCACCTTATTTTTTTCCTCCTTTAAATTGCAGGTAAAATATAGGGGATTTCATGCCAAATTACCAGTTATTGTTGCTGAAACCCTCCTTTCTATGGATCCTCAGATTGAATTGCCTCTTTGGCTGGTTCAGATGTTTAAGGTACTTTCTCTAGCTAGAAATTGGAATATCTGGGTGGGGTTTTAAATATGTGATGAACTGCGTTATAGCTTTAAACTTGATATACCTTTTCTATCAAACAATTAACATAGGGGCATCTTTACTCTCTCTCTCTCTCTCTCTCTCTCTCTCTCTCGCTTCTGAATTTTGGAAAGGGACTGAAGTTATAAGAGCAAGCTAAAAAGCATGGTTAGATGGCCCTAAGGGTTAAATGAGCAAAGATAAGAAGAAAAAGCAACATTATACAAGATAAACTGCCAAAAAGAAAAGGAAAAGAGGGCTACCGTCAAAACTACACTAATGTATATCTTTCATTGAGTTTGGTGTTTCCTTGCTTTTTCTTCAATTATTGACTAATTCTAGTGAAGTCATTGCTTAAGTCCAAATGTTTTGACTTTTTAGTCTCAGCTTGTTAGTCTATCTATGCTGCAGGGTATTAGCCATACTCACTATTGGAAACCTTCTTTGAGTTGCAGAAATGTTGTTTTTTTTTTTTTTTTTTTTTTTGGTTTTCCTAGTAGTTTACGGACTCTGTTCAGTGCTGAGATTATTGTTCCCATGCCACTTATTGTCTTTACAAACAGTTCTATTCTATGCGTCGCATCAGCATCACATAAGGGTTGGGTAGAGTATTCTGAATTTCAGTTATTGTTCATATTCCATCCTTATTGTCTTTACAGACTCTTCTTGCTCAGCATCATTCTTGGCAGATTATTCTGAACCTCAGATTATTGTTCCCATGTCAATTTGCCTTTATGGGTTCTTGGACACATGTTGGGAGAGTATTCTGAACCTCTATTTTCCCTGATCTGACTCACCTTTTTGGACACATGTGGCCACATGGTTTATTCCTTCCTTGTTAGTGCTATTTTCTTGAATTTTTTCAATCAGATTGATGGGTTCCCATGGGTAGATTGGATATTAAATCTCGTTCTTGCATTGATATGAACCTTTGCTATGCTTCACCTCCTTAACCATTTTCACACGAGTTGTGACAGGATAATCGAAGGGAAAGGACTTGGGGGATGACTGGTCAAGAATCAAATCCTTCATCATTATTTCGGCTCTATGTTGATTATGGTCGATATACAGAGGCTACTAATTTGTTGCTTGATTGTATAGAATCATTGGCATCAGCGGTAAAATCCAGTTTCTTTTCAATATGCAAATTCATTAATTTCATTTTAGACCAAGTTTTCGTCCAAATTGTTTTGGAGGAATCTCCTCGAATCCATTACATGGTGACTCATAAAACCATTCATGTGTATTATTTAAATAAGTTATATGACTCGTTAAATAGGTCATTTAACTAAAAGTACACATTAATGGTTTTTTCAATTTATCAATTATCATATAGCGGGCTGGGGGAATTTCCTCCAAACTGGTTCAATTACTTTTTCCTTTCATTCTTTAGCTCAAATCAGTCACTTAAATTGCTGGTAAATTTGTTCTTTCAAGTTCATATACTTCTGCTGGGTGCATACTGAAACATGTAGCTATTAACAACCTTTTACCCTTCTGCAGAGGCCGGTAGACATAATCAATCGGAAAAGACCATTTGCAGTTTGGTTTCCATACACAACAATTGAGTGCCTATGGTGCCGACTTGAGGAATCAATCAGTTCCGGTCGCATGGTAGACCATTGTGAGAAGCTCAAAAAGTTATTGCATGAAGCTTTGCTGAGGCACCTTCAGCTGGTATACTCAATAAACAGCTTTTGATCTGATCAACTTTGCCACTGTGATTTTCCTTACTTTTTTTGTACGTTTTTTCAGCTTAGGGTGGATTCAGATGATGTGCCTTCTGCTGTCCATTAAGTACTTCCAGAAAATATTGGTAACATGCTTGACACACTCAAAATTGGGCGCTAGTGGCAGGATAGACTGATACTTACCATACTTAGTAAAGGACAAAGAAGTGCCTTAACTGAGTGCATAAATTGCATTAGTCTCCATCATAGAAAATAATGATGGCGTGGGCTTATTTGTTGGGCCTCGTTGCAGAATCATTAGAAACAGCCTGCTAGAAGCATTTTGTAGATTAGTTGAGGACATCCATACGTTGGAGATAAACACTGCAATGAGGAAAATATCTACATCTGGGGCTATGCATTTTGATTACAATTCTGTATGTTTTGAGGACTGGTGGGGGGCGAAACGAATGGTGGCCAACAAAAGCAAATATGTGGGCTTTTTGTGTTGGATGTTTGGAGACCAACCGTCTTGCAATTGGTAATCTGGAGTCAATTATGCTGGACTCTTGGCAGCTTTCTTTTCCTAGTCTCTCTTGTCCTCCCCCTCCCCTTCCTTCCCTCTTCTTGTATAAGAAAAATAGTTTGCTACCTTTTTAAAGTTTGCTATTGTTTCTCATGGATAGTCTTATATGAGATGTGATTCAGATATTGGAATGATTTTTAAGTTCCCAGTTTACGAGAAATTATAGAGTCCTCTAGTGGATTACGTCACTTGTTCATCATTCTACTAAAAAAATTTCACTTGTTTAAAATTGCTGAGTCAGTAATTAATTTCTGTTTAAAAATTTTTTTTAACTAACAATTTTAAACAAGTGGTAGTTTTTTAGTGGAATGGTGAACTATATCACTTGTCCATCATGTGGATCTTATAATTTCTCCCAGTTTACCCATGTACGAATATTTTTATTTGGGTTTTAACCTAAGCTACCTAATAATGTATATGTCTTATTATCTAATTCGTTATCAACCAACCAATAAAATACACGTTAATAATATAACAAATCAAGATGTCAGAGAGTAAAACTTAATATTTATTGTGTGTATATTTGCTAATTCCTCATCCTTAAATTTAGTGTACTGATTTAATTTAGGGTTTAATTTGTAATAGTCATAAACCTATGCGATGCATGGGTTTCTCTTGTTTGAACGGTCTTCATTCCACCCCTTTTTTTTCGTCTGGGTGTTGAATATTGATAGATTAGATGAACTTGCTTAATGGGCATTTTACTTTTTACTTTTGCTTACCCCCGAGGTGGTTTTTGTGGGGTGGGGGAAATAGAATACGTTCCACAACAAAGAAATGCACTGTAATAATTTTTTTCAAGTGGGTTTATTAACAAGGTTTTCAGACCCGGACCGTTTATTGAACCGTAGAAAGGAGAGGTTCTAAGTTTTTGAGGTTGAATCGTGATGACGTCATAATTAATTTAATAATTAATTAAAGCTTAAATATAGATATTAAATTTATAAAACTAGCAAAATTGACTAATATATCTATATATGTTAAGGAAATTTAATGATTTTCAAGCATATATTTAATAATTAAATAAGAAAGTTAACAAAATAGAATATAACTATGAAAACATTAAAATTTATGATTAAATTTTGAAGTAAAGTTGAATATCTTTGAAGGGTTTTAATTATAATTTTTTTTTCCTTGTAAGAGATGGATAATTTAATTAAGTAGAATAAATTGTGTTAAGTTTTTTTTTTTTTTTTTTTTTTTTTTTTTAAATTGCTGAGGGGTTGGACCGCACGGTTCTCACCGGTTCGTGCAGTCCAACCCCGGTTTTAGGAGTTCACAGAATTAACAAAAAGTTTGGTTTTTTAGGCTTAAAAAATCGGTTTTCATCCCGGTTCTTGGTTTTCACGATCCAACCTCTCGGTCGATCCGGTTCTAAGAACTATGTTTATTGACTTTATAAGGTAATAAATTTATTCAAATTTGTATTTGAAATACTTATGTGGATGCGACCATTTTTTGAGCATTGCACCTGGAATGAAGATGTTCGGGCTTTTAATCAGTTACATGGAGATTGAAATTTAAAAACTAATGTAATATGTATAAGAATAAATACATTTGGCAATCTTTATTTGCTTGAATTGTCTCCATTAGCTATTTCCACCCAGCATTTGGAAGTGAAACCTAGAATGAAAAGATTAATGCTTGTGATCAACAACCTACTTGAAACGGATTTGTCATTATAGCATAAGAAGTAAATGTGAATTTTCCATCTATTTTTATAGGACAAAGTAAAAACTTCCCTTAGCTTCCGTTTGGATACAAATTATAAGTGAAAATTATTTTACTATTCAACTTATTTTTGTTACTATTCATGTGTTCTATTGTACTTTTTGGTACTATTCATGGGTCTTATTGTACTATTTTAACTAATTTTTACCTTTATTTACAATACTTTCAATAAAAAGTTTTCTATTTCAGCAAAATAAGTGGTTTTCAAACAGACTCTTAATATATTTTTTATTGAATATGAATTTTCACAAATCTATCATTGGATTACATTTTTTTTTCTTATATCATTCGTACTTGTTAAATTTACAATAGATCAGAAATCAATAACTATCTCATCAATAAAATATTTAAATTTCAAGTTTGTGTAGTTTAAATTATATATTAAAAATAAGTTTATAGATCGAATGGAAAATAGCATTCAATTGGCATGAAATTTGACACGCGTTATGATGTAAAATTTGGCGTATATGCTATTTATTTTACAATGTCTAATTCGAATGCTATTTCATGTAAGACCTTTTCTTATGTTTCGGCCATAACTAAGGCTTCAAATGTCTTCTTTGGCAAATGAAAGCAAGGAGAAAAATTTACAAATCACCTCTTACATTTAGGGTCTATTTGCATACTACTTATTTTGCTAAAATTGAAAACTTATTGCTGAAAGTACTGTAAATAAATGTAAAAGTTAGCTAAAATAATATAGCATTCTCATCAACTCTCTTACATGTGCCAAATATTTAGCACACCAAACACAAAAATGGACCTTCATCAGCTGTGCTAAATGTCTCAAAATTTTGAGACATGCTACAGTACGCTCTCATATTTGAGAGCGTACGAATAAGAATGCCAAACACTGTTTGGCTTATTTAATTCATTTTTTTTCTCTCCTCCTTTTAGATGTCTCTCTCCCATCTCACCCATCTCTCTCTCTCTCCGTCTGGCATTCTCATCGCCGTCTGGCCACGCCGATCTCCCTATCGTCGATCTCGCCACGCCGAGAGACAGACCGCCCAGGCTTGCCACTATTGCTTGTCGTGTGTCGTGGGTGAGATTTTCTCGCCATGGATGGTGGGCTTTGCTCGCCGTGGGTCTGGGTTTTGCCGTTGTGGGCATGGGTTTGTTGAATCGATGTTTGAGGCTTGGGTTTGAATGGGTTGTGGGTTGTGAGTTGTGGGTCTTGGCTATGGTTTTTCTGTTTTTTTTTTTTTTTTTTTTGGCTGTGGATTGATGGGTGGATTGGGCAATGGGTGGGCTCGGATAGGCAGTGGTAGTGGTGTGCTATGGGCAGTGGTGGTGGTGTTATGCTGATTTCGGTGGTTTGGTTGATTTTGGATTTTAGCTATGGTGGTCGGTGGTAGTGGGTTGGTTGGTTGATTTTGGGTTTTAGTTATGGTTGTTGGCAGTGGTGGATTGTGGTGGTTGTAGGGGTGGGCTACTATGGACAGTGGTGGTAGTCTGGTGCTATGGGCAGTGGCGGTGGTGGTGGTGGTGGGGGGCTGTGTAGTATATATTACTGTTTGAATTTTTTTAATGATATTTTAATGTGTTGTATATATTATTTTAATGTTTAGAATAGAATAATAGAACATCTGATAAATGGTATGTTGTAAAATGATGTGTTAAAATGATAAAATAGGTTTTTGATGTGTTAAAATGACTTTTTTTTTTTTTTAGAGAGCTGATGAGAATGCTCTTATGATGTAAAATTTGGCATTTATGCTATTTATTTTACAATGTCTAATTCGAATGCTATTTCATGTAAGACCTTTTCTTATGTTTTGGCCATAACTAAGGCTTCAAATGTCTTCTTTGGCAAATGAAAGCAAGGAGAAAAATTTACAAATCACCTCTTACATTTAGGGTCTGTTTGCATACTGTTTATTTTGCTGAAATTGAAAGCTTATTACTGAAAGTACTGTAAATAAATGTAAAAGTTAGCTAAAATAATACAGTGGGTCTCATAAATAGTAGCAAAAATAAACTGAATAGTAAAATAATTTTCATTTTTCATTAGTAACCAAACGGAGGCTTAGTCACCCACTAGTAGTGTCTGAGGATTGAGGAGAGAGAGTCGAGAGGGTGAGAGAGGGGCAAGGATGGGGTTTTTTTTTTTTTTTTTGATATTTTATTTTATGGGAAGGGCTAGGTTGAATTTGGGTTTATTGTTTTTGGGTTAAATGGGCCTCAATAGATTTTTAGTTAAAACCCAATAATTATTGAGTCTAATTAGGTTGATGCTCATTTAACCTGAATAATAATTGGATGGGTTTGGGTTCAATTAGAGTGAGTGAGTTTGGGTAGGCAAATGGGTTTGGGCTTATTTTGCCACCCCTACCCGCTACATATGGTGCTTGGACCTTTTTCCTGTATAAACTCTTTTATCTTATAGTTTTTTGATAAATTCAATGTTGAATTGCATTGTTTCCTCATCTCCTTTATATTTGCAAAACATGAAAAATGATTAATAACAATCTCATCTCATCTCAAATTTTAAAATTATATAATAAAAAAAACTTTACAAATAAATAATAAATAAATTGCTATTAGTAGGAAATTTGGTTTGTATGTTAAAAATTAATATATATATATATATATAGAGAGAGAGAGAGAGAGAGAGAGAGAGATTTGAAAGATGAAAAATTATTAAGTATTAATTTAATGAAATTTTTTTTTAATATTCGGGGGTAATACGGAAGTGGATTTATTTATTATGTAAGGGTATATTGGAAAAGAAAAGTGATAGTATTTGTGTTTCAATTTTCTATTTTCTATTTTGATATATCGGGTTTGTTCGTTTAGATTTTTAGAAGAAGAAGAGAAGGGAAGGGCTCTGACAGTCCCACGTCACCCGCTAACTCACTCACTCACTTGCTCGGCAAGCCTTCTGTGGCTCTCTCTCTCTCTCTCTCTCTCGTGCTTTGTAAAGTTCTCTCCTGCTCCTGCTGCTCATCTCAATTATCAAACGCTTCCTCTCTCGCCGCCTCCCACGGGTAACCAACTCTTTCTCTCTCTCTCTCGTAGATACCACATATTATTATTTTTGGGATTCATTGATGGGTAAATCCTGATACACTTTACTACTTCTTGATGATTTGTAATGGTAGGTAGTATTAGTATCAGTAGGCCGCTATTGAATTTATATTATTTTTGATCCAGATGGCAGCACCAATCAACAACTTCTCTTTTGCACTCCAAAAACCATTTGGTATGTTTTATTCACATACCCTCTTTTTTACTTTTTTTTGGAATTGGATTCCTGCATTGTTTTTATGGCGTTTTTCCAGTAGTGGCTAATCTTAATTTTTTAATGGTTAATTATCATACTTACTTCTTTGAGAAGACCATTACTTTTGAAGTAGTAGTAAACTTCCTTCTGAATCTGGAGTCTAGACTAGTCCCTAGTCCACCCACCTTTTCTTCCCTAAACTTTTTCTGATGCAGGGCAGTCTTAGAATTCTCAAGCTAGAGGCTGTCTTGGAAAGAAAAGTTGGTGGAATTGATGTTGTTTTTCAATGTACATTCTTTGCCTTTTGCCGTATCTAGCTGCTATATTTCATACAGGTAATACCTGTAATAGCATCAACTTTTATTTTAACAATCCTCATTTTAGGCCACTCTAATTTGTTTTTATGAATAATGTGTCTATGCTAATAAGTGAGCACCTTTTTTTTTTTTTTTTTTTGGTTTAAATTTACATAAATAATAATAATAAGATAAAGTACAATTTTGGTCTTTGTTTCCAACGTCCTTTGCACATAGATGAACTCATACATCAACAAACAAGCCTTACTCCCAAAACTTTAGGGTTCGTTATGGATCCTCAACCAACTAATCAGGATTGGCTATACTCATCTTATGAACATGTTGTCTTCATTTCCCAACATTCTGTACTGTAGAGCGTAGCTAATCATACAAATTTTCCTCTTTTTAACTTAATGAATATTCTACAATCACACAATACTCCTTATGTGCTTCTCCACTTCATCTACCCTATTTTTATCCTATGATTCATATCCTCTTCAATCTCCCCATCCTTATGAATAAATCGTCCAAGATATTGAAAGCATTCACTCTTTGGTATCCCTTGACTATCAAATCTTACAATCCCTTCATCTTTTCTATACTTTAAAAGCTTTTAGATTCTAAAGCATCTCTCCAAATTTCTATCTTGAAATTAACTATATATCTAGTTGCATCTACTAAAACTATAGATAAATAAACTTCTGGTGTTAAAATTATGCGTAGGTCCAATTTTTGTCCCTAAAGGTTTCAATTTAGTCCATAAACGAATTAAATCTTTGCAATTTAGCCCATTTTCCATATCAAATGGCTGTTTGTGGTGGCAGCATGAGTTGTGTTTAAGAGTGGGCTGTGTTTTTTTTTTTTGGGGGGAGGGGGGGTGCATGGGGTGGGGCAACTATTTATCTCAAAATTCCCACCAGTTCAGATTGTAGTTATGCAACATCAACCTTCTGTCTTCCACATGTGCAATTCAATTCATAGCTTAGTGATGGAAGAATAAAATTGCTACCATATTTATCACCAAAAAAAAAAAAAACATTGTGACCTATTAAATTCAGGGGTAAATTTGAAACTTTTAAATGCCAAGGAGAAAAATAGAACTTGGGCCTAATTTGGATCAAAATTTTATTTCTGGCTTGATTATATCTCTAAAGGGACACACATCTTGTTGATTTCCCTTACCTCTTTCATCTTTCCTTTTCTCATCAATCTAACACGTAGCCTTGCAATTGTAATTGCTCTTTTTAGGATTCTTTAGAGCATATATGTTCTTTCTAGTGAAAGTAGCTTCTACTGAGATTTTGTATTTGCTCTTACTGCATCAGTTTTTTACTCTCTCTTTTTTTGTTTAATAATTTTCCCTCTCTATAATCTGTATTCAAAGGATTTTTCTAGTCCCCTCTCATGTATCAAAAAAAAAAAAAAAAAAAACATCCATAGTGCCTTCTCTATGGTTTTACTTTTTATTTCTACCTCTTCTTCATCCTTTTAGTATATAAAATTTATCTTATGGGTCATCATCGTATACTCTTATACTTTTATTCCCATAAAAACAAGCCTTTTTCTCAGCCGCTCATCACCTCAATCCTGTGGTCACTTATATGACCACGCATTCTTGCTCCTGCTTAAATTTTTGATTGCCTGCCTTTTACTTTTACAGAGCTGTCTGTATGCACGTTGTTCGAGGCTGTATAGATCAATTTAGTATGATAAAAAAAAAAAACCTTGGTGTTGCTATTGCATTTATGCACAAAACAGCTACATTGAATATCTAAAATCCATAGCCATTGTAGAAGTAGTAGTTATGAATAGTTGACCAATCTGTTTCTTCTCTTTACCATTTGGAGCATCATCATTATTTGTTTAACGGAATTCCTACGACTATTATTTGTAGATGAGAGAGTTTTTATTTTTATTTTTAATAATGACTTCTAATTTTCTATATAAGCACTTCTTTTTCTTTTTCTTTTCTTTTTTTTTTTTTTGGGGGAGAAGGGGGGAGGGGTGTTGTTAATTGATTAGTACTATAATTGAACTACCCATGTTTACTTCTATCATGCAATGTATCAACCAATTTTAGTTTCATGATTCAGATCATGCTGCACCCAGGTATCTTCTCATAGTTGATAAAATTTATTAGAACCATTGCTTCTTATCTAATATTATAATTGGACTGCAAATTTGAGTTCTATTCTTACAAAAAAAAAAATCTATCTGCAATAGGTCTCGGCATGCATGGCTACATTGAAATGATGCTTCTAATAGATGGTTAACTTATATCAATTTTCATATACTGGTTTCCAGGGGGATATCGATTGAGTTTGGGCATCAGTAGTAATGTTTAGAAGTAACAACATCGTTGCAAGGATTTTTCAGCGACAAATCTGCACTCCTGCTCCGGAACTAGTGTATCATATCACACGT